>ML780904.1:166647-214232 GCA_009831015.1 Picea engelmannii | reverse complement strand
CTCAGATCAGCTTTCCTCTTTGGTTTCCTTACGAGACCTCAGAGCGGCCAACGGAGCCGTTAAACTCGTCAGGGTGGTCCATACCAAACGGCTTGGGTTATTAGACAACCCCGGACCGGTTCCACTCTCTTAATTGACGGACGATCGTTTTTGCCCATCAACAAGATCCTAGCAACCATTTCAACCATTGCAACATTGATGGCCACACTAAGGAGAAGTGTTGGAAACTAAACCCAGAGTTGAACCCGAAGAACCGCAAGGATGGAAACAAAAAGAACCTTCTAGACACATATTCAAGCAATTAGGTGGAAAATAGCTCATGTGTGGATGAAAATATTTTTTGCACAGTTGTGTAGAAGGAGTTGAATTCAAGTAGCCTCCATCACTAGGAAGAGAAGGAGATGATCAAGCTCTTTCACATCAAGATTCAAGTTAAGAAGACCAAGATAGATGCTTTATTAGACTTTGGTTCATAGGCTAATCTCATAGTAGTGGATTTGATCAAAAATATTGCATTGGAGGTTCACAATCATCCTATCCCCTATCCATTGGGTTGGGTAAAAAAGTATGCAAAGATCAAGGTAACAAAGCAATGCAAGATTAAATTTGTTGTAAGTGTTGATTTTATGAATGAAGTAGAATTGGATGTAGTACCACTAGTTGTATGTGGAGTAGTGTTTGGAATCTCCTAAATGTATATGAGGGATGTTATCTTCATGCAAAGAGCCAATCATTACCATCTCATCAAGGACGGTAAATCCTTCATCATGAATGTGTAAAAAGGAAAATAAAAACTTTCACTGGTAAATGCCAATCAAGCTAAGAAATTGATTGGTTCTAGCAAGAAATATGTTTTTACTCTTTCTGAGAGAAAATCAATCTGGTGAAGAGTCATTAAAAGTAAAGACATCCTTGGAAGGGTGTACTAAAGAGTAGAAATATCAATTTGAGGAGTTTCTACAAACATATAGAGGAGTGTTCCAGGATCCTAAAGGGATATCACCTAAGAGGGAAGTGGATCATGAAATCCAATTATTTCCATACTCCCCCTTGTAAAATATTGGGTCGTATAGACAATCCATTTTGGAAGAAAATTAAGCAAAGAAGTAGTTGCAACAGTTGTTGGAGCAGGGTGTGATTAGACCAAGTACCTCACCTTGTGAGTCACCCATCATAATTGTACCCAATAAGGATGGGACTTGGAGAATGTGTATCAATTACAGGGAATTGAACAAGATTACACTGAAGAATCGATACCCTTTTCCCAGGATCAATGATCTATTGGACCAACTGCAACATGCCAAGTACTTCACTAATTTGTATTTGAAATCAGAATATCACCAAGTATGAGTGGTTGGTTATGTCATTCGGTTTATGCAACGCACCTACTACATTTATGAGATTAATGAAAGATGTTTTACACCCTTATCTAGATTCATTTATTACTATTTATTTGGATGATATATTGGTTTATAGTGCTACATGGGAGGAGCACTTATCACATCTCATGTAGGTGTTAGAGACTCTAAAGAAGCACCAACTATTGGCTAACCTCAATAAATGTGAGTTTTCTCAATAGTATTTGGTGTATTTGGGGTATGTGATCGGTGGAGGGGAGATCAAGATAGATCCGTAAAGATGGAGGCCATCATGAAATGGCAAGTTCCTACAAATTACATATAAGTTAGGAGCTTTGTTTGGGGAAGTAAAGTACTTTTGTAAGTTCATAGCTTCATTTTCAGTAGTAGCTACACCACTCCATGCCATAACAACGAGTGGTAAGAATTTCCAGTTGAGGAAGAACCAAAAAAAGGCTTTTGATGAGCTGAAAAGAAGGATTAGTCAAGCACTAATGTTCCTGCTACCAAACCTATAGAATCCCTTTGAATTGGAGACATATGCAAATGGGTATGTCATGGGAGCATTTTCGATGCAAGGAGGAAGGCATGTATGCTATCATTCTGAAGTATTTCATGGGGTGGTTCTCAACTTCCCTACTCACAACCAAGAGCTCTATGCCTTGGTACAAGATATTAAAAAGTGGAAGAACTATTTGATGGGAAAGGATACCATCATTCACACAGATCACCAACCACTCCTGTAATTGCAGGCCCAGAGTAAGTTACGATAAACCAGGCACTACAAATGGATGTGGTTCTTACAACAATTTCATCTAGTCATCAAGTATAAGAAGGGTAGCACAAACAAGTTGGCAGACATTCTTTTAAGGCCACCCACATCCAAGATTAAAACTTTGGGAACTCTGAAGCACATGGAGCCTTTTACTCATGATGCATACAAAGAGGCACACACAGAATATGAGGACTTCAAGGAGGTGTTTCAACAACTACATGGACACATTATTATGGAATAACGTGATGGAAAGGTTGACTATCATTTCTAGAATGGTTTACTCTACAATATCGACAAGCTTTGTGTCCCTAAAGGTGAACAATTACAGGTTCTCAGAGAGGTTCACACCTCCAAGGTTGTAGGACATTTTGGTGTTGGGAAGACAATTGCCAATTTACAGATGTATGTGTACTTGACCATAATGAAAGAAGATGTAGCACGATATATTATAGCATGTATACTTTGTTATACCATGAAGACCATTAATAGGAAGAAAAGTCTATACCATCCCTTACCTGTACCCACTCGACCTTGGGAAATAATTTCCATGGATTTTGTGGGAGGTTTACCAACCATGTGAAAGGGACATGACTATTTATTTATGGTAGTTGATAGGTTCATCAATATGTGATTTCTCATGCCTTGTAAAAATACCATCAATGGGCAAGAAGAAATAAACAAGTTCTTTGAACAGGTTCGGGTGCACTTTGGGATACCAAGGAGCATCATCTCAAATAGGGATACCACATTACTCAGTGCATTTTGGAATACATTGTGGGAGAATATGGACACTAAGTTGAATAGGTCTACATCATTCCATCCACAAACATATGGGTAGACATAAATAGTCAACAAGACTTTGGTGCATCTTTTGAGGGGTTACAATCAAAAGCATTCGAAGCCTTGGTATGAAAATATGATCTATATACAACACTCTTATAACAGACTAGTCCAAACTTCTACTGGTGAGTCACCTTTTAAAACTTGTTTTGGATAATTTCCACCTTCACCCTTGGATGTTGTATATGGGAAACAAGGAGGAGTGAGGGAGGAACTCATAGGAGATGCATTAAAAGAAAAAAACAATGTTGATAAGATCAAGAAGATCCATTTTCAAGTATAGTAAATGCTAAATAATTCACATGAAAGTAACAAGGCTGGACATGACCAACACAAAATAGAGAGAAGAATTAGAGTGGGAAACAATGTATGGCTACAACTAAATATAGAAAGACTGCGGGGTCCTGGTAAGAAGTTAAAGGCTCTTTGGTATGGTCCTTTTGAGGTAGTGGAGAAGTTTGGAGATAATGCCTGCAGTCTTAATCTACCCCCATTCATGCTCATTTACTCAGTAGTGAATGTGGATAATCTCAACCTCTATGATCATTCCATGTTGGATCAGGAGGAGAAGAAGGTCCTACCTTCCATAAAGGACCTAACACCATATTCTTAGGAAGAGTTGACAGAGGACACAATTTTGCAGAAGAGGACATGGGAAACATGGGAAACATGACCTTTGGAAGATTGGGTTGAAAGGACAACTTCCATGCAAAGCAAAGTGGTACTCCAGGGAGAAGGTAGAGGAAAAATTTACTCATCTCATTCAGTAAAGTTTTTGGGGAGAAAAATCCTCCCTAAATTGGGAGGTATGATTTGGATTGGATCATTATATCATTTTTCATCTATCTTAGTACTTTGTGGGTGGAAAAATTGGAGGAATCAACTTGCATGGACATTTCGACGGTTGGTCCAAATTTTGAAATTTGGGTCCAAAAAATCGACTGAAGTCTTCTAGAGTCATTTTGAGGCATAAAATGACACTTTTTTTTTTGTCCAAGCCTTACTATGGAGGAATATTCTATATTCTAGAAACAAATACCTTTCCAACGATGCAATAATAGCCTCAATTGGAGTTCATATGCAAAAATTATGCCTTTCACAAGTTGACCTACCATATTCATCACCATGGTGCGAGTGGATGCCATGTTAGCCTCCATTACTTAGACATGCAGGGCTAGACACATAGTGTATTTTCTAAGAACACTATAGAAGGTTCAAAACCTTCTCACAATTGAGGGTTGAGGAATTCAAAATCCTACCCCTAGATGGCTATCGGGCTATGTTAAATATTAGGCCGCTAGGAGGAGAATGGGGTTCCATTCTATGTTATTGTATTTTGTTCCATAGAAAAGGAGAACAACTGGGAGTGGGAAATAAAGAGCATAACATAAGGGTTTAATGTTCTGTAGCAACCTAATAGGCTATGGGTCTCAGGTAATTCCATAGAGAGTGCCTTCTCCTTTGTACTTGCATTATTACCATACCAAATAAAAGAGAGAAGAGAAACCTCACCTTCTTGTTGGATTTTCTACCGTAATGGTTTCCCATAGAAAATATTTTTGTTATTTTTTGGACGATGTGTGACTGTATTTTACTGTTCTTTATTTTCCGCATTTTATCCATTTCATGTATAAGCAAAAAAAATAACAACTAAATATTCTGGAATCTAAAGGAATTTAACCTTCATAGTGTAGATTTCAGTTTCATTTATCAGATTTGTTGTGACAAACTGTTCCAGTGGAATATCCACGTCATTTTATAGATCATTCTAAGAGCCCAAATGTACTCCTCAAGTATCTGGATGATCTCCACAATCATTTAAGGAGACAAGTGATTCTCTTTACCTAGGACCATTGTTGAGGCTAGTGTGCAAGCACAATATTTAGTTATGGACAAGACAAAAGGAAAACCAAATGGTTGAAAGTATATAGACCACCAAGACACTTCCAAAGAGGTAAAGAAGAAGTGGAAGGAAAGGATAAGAAGACAACATCCACTACATATCGGTGCAAGGATCCAAGCAACCATTATAACCATTGTAATATCAATGGTCATATCGTAGATAAGTGTCGAAAGCTACATCCACAACTAAATCTAAAGAACCATGAGAAAGAGGTCAAGGAGAAGAACAAGCTATCCATGGATTCAAGCAACTAGGTAGAGAGAATCTTAGATGTAGATGAAAATATTGTCTACACTACAATGTATAAAGAGGTGCCCCTAAGTAGCCTCCATCCCAAGAAAGAGAAAGAGATGACTAAACTCTTCCATACCATGATCCAGGTTAAAAAGACAAAGATGGATGCTTTATTGGATTCTAATTCATAGGCCAACCTCATAGAAAATTATCTGCTAAGCAAGATTGGATTGGAAGTTCATGACCATCCTGACCAATACCCATTGTGAAGGATAAATAAGGATGTAAATATCAAGGTCACTAATCAATATATGATCAAAATTTTTATAAGTGAAAACTACATTGATGAAGTGGAGGTAGATGCAATACCACTTGATGTGTATAGTGTTATGTTTGGAATCCCCTACATGTACATAAGGGATGCAATTTTCATGAGGAGATAAAACCAATACCACGTGATTAAGGATGGTAAGTACTTCATTATCAATGTGCACAAGGATAAGTCTAAGATATTTTTAGTAAGTGTTAACCAAACCAAGAAACTAATCAACTCAAGTAGGAAGTGTTAGTTAGACACATTTAACTAACTCCTAACTTTCTAATGTGTCTTTAGGTAAATGGTTTTTCTTTAGTGTGCTTTTATAACTAACTAATCCAATGACCATAATTATATTCTAGACATAAAGTGCTCTAATGGTTCATCTTCTTCTTTATACTAATGACACTTAATATAAGTCTTAACAATTGATCGATATTTAAAGAGTATGGAGGGTCATTTGTCGATGATTGATTGTTGACATGTGTTCATGTAATCTATTTTATTTTTTCATTAATATATTGTCTCAAGTGGTTGTGTTGGCTAGGGCATGGATTGTTCCCCTCTTTGAGGGTTTTAACCATGTAAACATTGTCGTATTGTATTTGATCTGTGTGAGCAATTTCTTTAAGGAATTTAACATGTGTGGATATACCCTAAACATGGTATCATAGCTCATATGAAGATTTGTTCTTGTTGTTCATCAATATCTTGAACCTATGTCGCTGCATGTAACAAAGGACTTATGAATTCTATTGTTTTTTAACATTTAGGAGCCAAGTGAATTTCTCCAATATGCCTAGAGCACCATTTCCAATTGGAAACCCTTTTCATTTCAACTAAAAAGGTTTTTACTTACCCAAGATATGATCATTTATCTTAGTTCTAGAAGTACTATACCGTTACATTTTTAAAGTTTTTTTTTAAACCTCTTTTATATTGTTTTATTTTATCATTGTGATTTTTCTATTTATATTAACATGTTACTTCATTTCTTATCTATGTATCATATTTTCCCTACAGCGTGTGCAAACTTGGAAAATAAAAAAACATAAAAAGAAGTCTCTTTTGATGTATGTATACTCATTGCTTTGTGCCTTGTGCAATCTTAGAAAATTAGAAATAGAGAGGAAAAGTTGCATTTTCCAATTAGATTAACTAAAATATAACCTCGAACATATGAGGTTTTGAAATTATTTTAGAAATATTTGTTTATTCTATGTGTTGTGGTGCACAAATTTGTTTACAAGGAAAACACACACTTCAAGGAGACCGACAGTATTTAAAAAAAAAACATTTGCATATTTTTAACATTTGATATACTTTTCTTATCACTCACTAGGTTGCAAGTTACTTTATAGAAATAAAGGTTTTGAGTCCAAGTCTTTCTTTTTTTAAGTTACTTTTTGTAAAAGTGCTTGCAACTTAAATTATAAAATAATTTTATTGTAAAGTGCATCTCACTTAAGTTATAAAACTTAATCACTTAAATTTTCTTAGTTTTTTAAAGTTATTTTTTGCATACAACTTAAGTTATACTAACATACCCCCTAAATGGGCAAATGAGAATGACAAAGTAATTAAGGGAGGTTTTTATATTAATGTTGTTAATTGGAATCATAAATACATTTCAATTAAAATGATCTCATTTGATGTTGGTTCAAACGAAATAGAAGAAAAACAAATAAAGATATAAACTTTTAAATGAAATAGAACAAAAAAAAAACACAAAGCAAAACTTAACTAAATCTCAATATGATATTGCCAAAGGTTTGGGCTTGATGCAATGATGTATATTGAATCATTCATTTTATCTTATAAACCACCTAGGTTCAAATTATACATATAAGAAAGAAAAAATAAATTATTAATTCATGATAATCTAACAAGATCAATACGAAAAATGAAACATCTACAATCAAGAATCTATTATCATCTTTCCTAAAATGTAACAACATCAATATGAGAATGAACACCTACAACCAAGAAACTATTAAATTCCATCCCTCCATAGTTCATTTCTAACATAAAGATATCATTATGTGCTTAAAACCATAACAAAACAATATTAATGATCTTAAGAACTCATTTTCTCCATAGAAATGGAAAGGTGTCAATTTAAGTATGTAGGGAAATTGTAACATATATACATTGGACTTGAATCATATCTGTAACATCCTCGGCCATCATGTCGGGCCATGCTACGCCAGAGAACTCTCTTGTTCTCTCTGCGGAACATACTGTAACACACCCAACAACCAACTGAGTTATGCCACATAAATTTTTCTAACTACATGCAATTAAAACATATGCACAAAGAACATTTGCAGACGCTTTACATGTAAAACGTAAATAGACAAATAAATTTCGTAAATGCATGGATTCACACTGAAATAACAGTAACATAAACATGTGGTATATACAGGAAATACCCATAAACATACAGACAGTTATAATTATGCATAGGATAAACCCATAAAATTAAACACGTAAATAACAATGCAACATGTAATTTTATCACACAATTGACACTTATCTTCGTGAGAATATCACCAACTACGTGCAGACATTCCATGAACCTCCCAACCTTAGACCACACTGTTCATCACTCTCAATCGTGAGTTACCCCCGAGATGGAACTAAACTCCACCCGGGTAAAGGGATTCCTAACCAGGCTAAAGGCTCATGGACAACAGGAAAGATTATGTCTGAGGTGCCAACACAAACTAACAACCCACAATCCCTCATTCCCCACATGCATGTCCCACCCAGGAAGTGTGCCCCTTCTCTGCTCAACAGTCCTTCGACTGCCCCATTTCCTTTCCGGGCTTTAACAACAAGTCAGACAGGAAGTCTCAGAGCCCTGCAATTGTAGTTCAACACCTTCAGGAAATCAATCCCCAACAATTCTCTTACCTAGAGAATTGCTCATGGGCCTGAAAACCTGCTTCTTTAGTCCATCTCCCAAGCTAACCAGATACACCAACACAAAATGGCTTTGGATACAAGTTCAGGTATCGTCATGAAGATACAAAGGATAGCTCAATGGGTGTGAATACTCATGGATGATTGACTGGATAGTAGGAATGATGGTCAGAATGATGGATCCATCCCCGGAAATCAACTAAGTCCCAACAATATGTATGCATGTCCCCAAATTGACACTTGTCATGTTGGGAGTTACTTTGGCCCACTTGTACCCAACTTTAGAACTTAGGATAAAATAATTATCCATACTTTATGATTTAAGAAATATTAATATAATATTCCTTTTTGGCTTAAGCTCCCTAGCTTATCCCCTTTCTTTAACTTAGCCCCTCCCTTTCCCTAACAAGTGAAGTTTAGTCCCCCATCTCTTTTATCATGGTCGGTCTGCACGTAGCGATGTATTTATATTAATTATGAGGCATGTACAAAAACAGACGCACTGGCCTTTAACATCTAGGCTCTCCGGCCTAATCAAAACATAAGCATCCTAGCTTATAATAACTAGCTCACTAGCCTATAAAACATAGCATATACACAAAGGCTCATTGGCCTCACAATCGCACGCACTCAATATACTGCGCGCGGTATCCTGGAATGTGCACACTTCATTATTGCACTGCGCAGTATATGCGCGCACTATTCCATGAAATGTGTATACAAAAATGATATCAAAACAACTCACCATCTTAAGTACATTTTCATCTACATTACAATTGGGTTTGTCCTTAGGGATATTACAATCCCCTCCCCTTATTTATGCATTGTCCTTAGTGCATCATGTACCCATGTACAACAAAATTTCACAAATCCTCAAAAAGATGTGGGTATTATGCCCGCATTGCATCCTCATGTTTCCAAGTAGCGTCCTCAGGACCGTATCAGGTCCATTGGACCTTTACAAGCCCTATGGATTGATTCCAGAGCTGCTTGATTTTTTGGTCCAGAATGCGCACCAGATGCACTTGAAAAGCGCCTTCTTGCTCCACCTGAATCACATTCCAATCAATAACATGATTATCATTAGGTATATATTTCTTTAGCAATGACACATGGAATACATTATGAACAAACATAGATGCAGGCAATGCAATCATATAAGCAACTGTACCAATCCTCTCTAGGATTTCAAACAGCCCACAATAGCAAGCTGCCAACTTTGAACAATTTCCCAACTTCAGGGAACTTCTGTTGGCCTTCACTTTCAAGAATACATGGTCTCCCACATTAAATTCCATGTGAGTTCTACCCTTATCAGCATAGATTTTTTGCCTGTCTTGGGAAGCCTTTAAATTTTGTTTTATTTTTATCATTTGCTCCTCCATTTCTCTGAGCAAATCTAGTCCAACCACTTCTATGTTTGTTGGGTTATCCCAACTTACTAGTGTGTTTCACTTTCTGCCATAAAGTGCCTCAAATGGGCTCATCTTTAGATATGCTTGATACCCATTGTTATAAGCAAACTCTACCAAGTGTAGATAGTCTTCTCATTTTGATGGTTTATCCATCACATACATTCTCAACATATCTTCAATCATTTGATTTTCCGTCTCTATTTGTCCATCTTATTCTGGATGATCGGCTGTACTAAAATTCAAATTTGTGCCAAATCCATTAAATAATCCTTTCCAAAATTTTGAGGTAAATTTTGGGTCTCTGTCAAACACAATTGTCTTTGGTATGCCATGTAATCTGACAATTTATTTCATATAAACATCAACAATGTTATTTTCCTTGTGAGCGAGCTTAACTGGAATAAAATGGGCAGCTTTAGTAAGCTTATCCACCACTACCATGATAGAATCATGTTTCTTGTTTGTTCTGGGCAGTTTGGTGATGAAATCCATTGTTACAACTTCCCATTTCCACTAAGGAATGGGTAATGGTTGTAGCAAACCAGCTAGGTGTCTATGCTCAGCCTTTAACTTTTAATATTCCAAACATCTGGCAATAAAATCAGCGATCTCTTTCTTCATGCTTGGGTAATAATATTGGCTTTTGACAACTGCAGTAGTTTTCTGGTATCCTGGGTGCCCAGCATAAGGCACATTATGCATTTCACTCAATATCAGATTTTTCAATTCATTAGAATTTGGTACATAAAATCTGCCCCTGTACATGAGAATTTCATCATTATTTAGCTTGTATTCCTCAATTTCCTGCTGCAAAATACCTTGTTGTAATTTGGTTAGTAATTCCTTGTAATGAAAATTTAATTTGGCAGCCTCTGTAATTATGTCTTTCAAATCTGATTGGTACATGCTAATGGTTGTAGCATGCAATTCATGTACTCTTCTTCTGAGTGCATCAGCCACTTTGTTCTCTTTCCCTTTGATATGCTTTATATCAAAGTCATATTCACTTAGAAATTCTAACCACCTAGTTTGCCTAGCATTTAGAGTTGGCTGATCAAATAAACATTCCAGACCATTATGGTCTGTTCTCAGTTCAAACCTCTTCCTCATGAGGTAGTGTCTCCATTTCCTCGAGGCATGCACTATGACTGCCAACTCCAAATCATGAGTGGCATAGTGTCTTTCATGCTCCTTCAACTTCCTTGATTCATAACATATGACAAACCCATTTTGAGTGAGGATTCCACCAAGTCCCTCTTTACATGCATCTATGCATAAAATGAAGTCTTCATTTGGGTCTCCAATCCTTAGTATTGGAGCACTTGTTAGTAATTGTTTCAAGTGTTCGAAACTCTTTTCACAATCCAATGTCCACTGAAACTTCACACCCTTTCTTTGCAATGAAGTGATTGGGTGTGCAATCTTTAAAAATCCTTCAATAAATCTCCTATAGTATCCTGCAAGGCCCATGAATGATCTGACCTCTGTCACATTCTTTGGCGTTGATCATTCTCTAATGGCTTCTATCTTCTCAGGATCCACTGCTATCCCATCCTTTGAAATAATGTGCCCCAAATAATGAATTTTCTTTTGATAAAATGAACACTTTCTCAACTTGGCATACAACTGATGCTCCCTTAATACTTGCAAAACCATCCTCAAATGATGTTCATGTTCTTCCTATGACTTAGAATATATAAGAATGTCATCCAAAAATACAATGACGACTTGTCTAAATATTCTCAGAAAACACCATTCATTAAGCACATGATAACAGTTGGTGCATTTGAGAACCCAAATGGAACCACTATGAACTCATAATGACGATACCTTGTTTTGAAGGTGGTCTTGTTGATATCTTCCTCTTTAATCCTTACCTGATGGTATCCTGATCTGAGATCTATCTTTGAAAATATCTTTGCAACCTTCAATTGATCAAAGAGATAATCAATCCTTGGCAAAGGATACTTGTTCTTAACAATCACTTTATTTAAATGTTTGAAATTAATGCACAATATTAATGTCCCATATTTCTTCTTCACAAACAAGACTGAGGCACCCCAGGGTGACACACTTGGGCATATATACCCCTTCTTCAGAAGCTCTTCAAGTTTCATTTGCAATTCCTTCAGCTCTAGTGTACTCATTCTATAAGGAGTCTTTGACACTGGAGCTGCTCCAACGATTAAATTTATAGAGAAATCAATATCTCTCTTTGGGGGTAGTCCTGGTACCTCCTTGAACACATCTTCAAACTCTTTTAGGACTGCATAATCTTCCAAATTTGGCACCTTATCTCTAGGTGTCTCTTCCATATGTGCTGCAAATATTTGACACCCATTCTTGTAATATTTCTTCAGCTGCAATGATGAAATTTCTCTGATGGTTACTTCCCTGGGAACTCCCTGCACTTTCCTTAGTTTCCCTCCCTCATCCAAGCAAGTAAATGCTTTGTTATGACAGTCTAAGAGAGCATGATGTTGGTCCAACCAATTCAGCCCAATTAGACAGTCATAGGAACCTAAAGGTAATATGTTCAAATCTGCCTTGGTGTTCAGTCCATTCATGTCCATAAGACATGACTTAACCATCTCATTAAATTTTCTTTTGGCTCCTGTAGCGAGCTGCACCAACCAAGATTTCCCATGCTTGCTTCTTGGCAAATGCAAACTTTCCACCATATTAGGATCTATATAACTATGACTAGCTCCTGAATCAATTAAAATAGCAATGGTTTGGTTGTTGATCATACCTTCCACTTCAATCATATGTGACTAATACTTTGCTTGCTTGTTGTCCAGGGCTGCATAGATCCTTGACACATTTCTACCCATGTTCTCCATTGTTTCATCTTGTTATTCATTTTGAACAGTTCTCCCTTTTTCACCTTTGTGAGGACAATCTCTAAACATGTGATCTCCTTTACAACCCCAACATTGAATAGGTGGTTGCCTTGGTCTTTGACCCCCTATTTCAATCTTTCTGGGCTCTCTAGGAGTTTTTTGTCCCTGTGTATTATTTCTGAAGAATGGTGGCTTAGATCCCTTCTTCCTCTGATCCACCTTGAATTTATTTTTTCTCTTCCCAATCTTTTTGGAAAGTTGGCCTTGATTTTGGCTGAACATAAAGGCATTTAGCTTCCCTTATGGTATCCTCCAATGTCTTGGGATCATCATACTGTATTTTGTCACTAATAAATGATGGCAATCCACTCAAATACCTTTGAATCTTAACTATCTCGTCCTTGATGAAAGAGACATACTTCAGAAGTTCTAGAAACCTTCTTTCATATTCATCTATGGTCATACTTCCCAGCTTGAGTTCAAAGAACTCTTTCATTTTCTTGTCATAGTATCTCTTAGTCAAGTATTTCTTCTCAAAATACTTATTGAATTCCCTCCAAGTAACACTTTTCTCTTTAATGTGTTGCACCTACACAAGATGATCCCACCACATGGATGTCTTTCCCTTGAGTTGATAGATAGCAATTGTACCTTCTGCATGAGAAGAATAATTATGCAATTGAAAATACTTTCTCATTCCCAACAACCATGTTTCTGCATCTTCATCCTTCTTGTGCTCACCATCAAATGTAGGAGGTTTGATTTTGTTCATTTCTTTGCGTAGCTCATCCACCCCAGACCCCTTATGCTTCCTGACCGGGGATGGACTTTCTCTGATGTGTGATCTCTTATTAGAACTCCTCGGGGAGTGGTGGTGATGTCTACTAACACTTCTTGCTTTTCTTTTCTCATCATGAGACATGTGATTTCCTGACTTGCTTGAGCCACTCTCTTTATCCAATTTCTTTTCTATTCTATTCAAACTCTCCAATAACTTCACGTTGAAGTCATCCTGTTGATCCTTGGCTCTCATAAGCCTTTCATTATCATCTTTATGGATTTGGATGTCCTTCTGTAAATTTTTAATGGTCTCTGCCATATTCATGTTTTCATCTCTTCCTTCTCCATGTCCATTGGAGTTTGTTCCTTCAATGCCCAAATGGAAATCCATCCCTATACTCTCATCTTGTTGACTGTAAGTCCCCTGTACCTATTACATTCCTCTGTACTCTAATATGATCTTGATATGACCTATTTTTTGTAACTCTGCAAAATGTGCAGCGAACAAAACTTTGTCAGGCTAACGGTTTCAACAATTTCATGAAAATATGAACCATTTTGGTAAAATGATATATCATAATCCTTTATTTTGATTTCCTGAAAAATTGAATAATCAATTTTTTGGGTGGATATATAGATTCCATTTTTCAATACCTTTCCAATGCCTTCTCACATGCTCAATTCCGAGTCTTGAGCAGAAAGTTATGGTCATTTGAAATTTTCCCTTTAACTTTTTTGTTCACACTTCCACTTGGTGCAATTTTGCGCTGTAATTATGCATTTTCACACCTACTCCATTGAATTTTTCGTATGAGCTCAATTGGGTTTCTGCATAAACATATTATGGACGGTTTTTCCAAGTTTCACCTCATTCTAGGTTTTGGACTGCTAGTTACAGCCTGCTGAAGTTCTAGGCCAATTTGTGTTTTTGGTTTGGAATGCTATAGGTACCTTATTTTCCATATTAAACACCTTTAACATGCCCAGAAATTTAATTCAGCTTTGGGATTGTCTTCTATGGTTCAATATATTTCCATTGACTTCTCCTGTGCCTCAATCTGATTCTGAAGAAGAAAGTTATGGCTCTTTGAAGTTAGATGGTTCTTAAAATTTATCCTTCACTGTTTAAGCTGTAACTTTCTCATAAAAGCTCTGTTTGACGAACAATTTACACCATTAGAAAGATCTCTTCGAGTTCTTTCATTTGAGTTGTAGAGACATAGTGTACCTTTGGTACACCTCTGTCTCATGGTTTTTGAGTTGTTAAAAATGCTCTTAAGGCCCTAAAAACACGCTGCAAAAAGATGATGTTCAAATGATATAAAACGTCGTAGAAAATCATTGGTTTTCTATTGTTTTTCACCCTTCAAACAACTTCACACGCACAAATTTCAACCTGTCAACCCATATTCATCATGCACCACAACAACACAAGGTAAATCATGCTTCACGCACTTTAAAACCACTGTGTATCACATCTCTGCCGCGCCACTAAATTGCGCACACTACTTTCGTGTCGCGCACCAATATCCACTGCACGTAGTTTTTGTACTGCGGGCTGATATTCCGCACACATTTCACCCGACACGTTGCATCATGCTAAAGTTTAGTACATCTCCACTGCGCACCAAAACTCTTCACGCACCATTAACAAAACTGTCATGTGACAACATATACCCACATTGCGCGCACAACTACCAAACTCCACTGCGTTGTGCCAATACTGCGCACACCACACCCGCCATTATTATGAATGTCCACACCGCGCACACTTCTTATGTGTATGCATGCTGTGTAATGTTAAATTTAGCGTGTGTGCCCGCACACAAATATTTTTCTGTGCGGTGCCAAAATTTAGCGTGCGCACCAAAAAACCACTATTTTTCTGTGCGGTACCAAAACTCAACGTGCACACCCACACACTAACATTTTTCCGTGCGGCACCAAAATTTAGCGTGTGCACCAGCATGCCAATATCTTGCCTCGCAGTGCCAAATTTTACCTATCACAAGATTTTCACTATACATTATGCATTTTAGTGTGCCCACCTGTGCACATTCATTTTTATGCGCATCAATTCCTCATGAATTCCGCTGCAGAAATTGGGGATTTTTCCTAACTTTTTCCCCAATTTACCATAGACATTCTGCAACCACGAAATTTTTTCAATTTCACCCCGATAACACCGATTCAGCCTCTACAACAACAAATCGTTCTGGGTTGACGTTTCTGGAATGAATTTCCCAAAAATCAATTCACGAATTGAGAATTTTAATTATAAAACTCGCTCCAATTGTCATGGCTTCACTGTGACTTCAAATCTAACCAATTTTGGGTCCGAATTTTCCAGAAGAGATGTTAAATCAGGAATATCTCTTTACTTGGCCAAATTTCTCCATTTTCTCATGAATTTAACAACATAAATTGGGGCTTTTCCAATTCTGCGTTGTTGCTTCCAAATATTACCATGGATGCTCTGCAACTCGAAATTTGGCCACTTAGAAATAATTTCTCTATTGTAATTTCTCTTCAACTGAACTTTCTCGGCCCATCTAGGCTTAGTGTTGAAATTGAAGCTCTGATACCAATTTGTAACGTCCTCGACCATCCATGTCGGGCCACACTATGCTAGAGAACTCTCTTGTTCTCTCTGGGGAACATACTGTAACACACCCAACAACCAACTGAGCTATGCCACATAAATTTTTCTAACTACATGCAATTAAAACATATGCACACAGAACACTTGCAGAAGATTTACATGTAAAACGTAAACAGACAAATACATTTTGTAAATGCATGG
The DNA here is from genome assembly GCA_009831015.1 of Picea engelmannii. Taxonomy (NCBI): domain Eukaryota; kingdom Viridiplantae; phylum Streptophyta; class Pinopsida; order Pinales; family Pinaceae; genus Picea; species Picea engelmannii. Next base: position 198,040 of record ML780904.1, on the reverse strand, counting down.
ATTCACACTAAAATAACAATAACATAGACATGCAACATATACAGGAAATACCCATAAACATACAGACAGTTATAATCACGCATAGGATAAACCCATAAAATTAAACACGTAAATAACAATGCAACATGTAATTTTATCACACAATTGACACTTATCTTCGTGAGAATATCACCAACTGTGTGCAGACCTTCCACAAACCTCCCAGCCTTAGACCACATTGTTCATCACTCTCAACAGTGAGTCACCCCCCAGCTGGGACTAAAATCCATCGGGTAAAGGGATTTCTAACCATGCTAAAGGCTCATGGACAACAGGAAAGATTATATCTCAGGTGCCAACTCAAACTAACAACCCACAGTCCCTCATTCCCCACATGCTTGTCCCACCCAGGAAGTGTGCCCCTTCTCTTCTCAACAGTCCTTTGGCTGCCCCACTTCCTTTCCGGGCTTCATTAACAGGCCAGACAAGAAGTCTCAGAGCCCTGCAAATGTAGTTCAAAACCTTCAGGAAATCAATCCCCAACAATTCTCTTACCCAAAGAATTTCTCACAGGCCTGACAACTCGCTTCTTTAGTCCATCTCCCAAGCTAACCAGATACACCAACACAAAATGGCTATGGATACGGGTTCAAGTACCGTCATGAAGATACAAAGGATAGTTCAATGGGTGTGAATACTCATGGATGATTGACTGGATAGTAGGAATGATGGTCAGAATGATGGATCCATCCCCGGAAATGAACTAAGTCCCAACAATATGTATGCATGTCCCCAACTTGACACTTGTCATGTTAGGAGCTACTTTGGTCCACTTGTACCCAACTTTAGAACTTAGGATAAAATAATTATCCATACTTTATTATTTAAGAAATATTAATATAATATTCCTTTCTGGATTAAGCTCCCTAGCTTAGCCCCTTTCCTTAACTTAGCCCCTCCCTTTCCCTAACTAGTGGAGTTTAGTCCCTCATCTCTTTTATCGTGGTCGATTTGCGCGTAGCGATGTATTTATATTAATTATGAGACATGTACAAAAACAGACACACTGGCCTTTAACATATAAGCTCTCCGGCCTAATCAAAACATAAGCATCCTAGCTTATAATAACTGGCTCACCAATCTATAAAACATAGCCTATACACAAAGGCTCGCTAGCCTCACAATCGCGTGCACTCAAGATACTGTGCGCGGTATCCTGGAATGTGCACACTTCATCATTGCACTGAGCAGTACATGTGTGCACTATGCCATGAAATGTGTATACAAAAATGATATCAAAACAACTCACCAGCTTAAGTACATTTTCATCTACATTACAATTGGGTTCGGCCTTAGGGATATTACAATATCTACAAGGATATCTCGGTGTAAACTGAAAACAAAGACGTTATAAATCTCGTAATATAGTTAATAATGAAAAATAACACACCAAGAAAAACCCTCTTGCAACCCTAACTTCCTTCATGATTCTTTCTGTAGAAATTCGGCGAATGCATAGAAATATGGTTCAAAATAAGATTAAATTCGAGATATAGAATGTGAAAGATTAAATAAAAAACCTTCTTGCAACACCAACTTCCTTGATGATTCTCTTAGTAGAAATTCCACAAATGCATAGAAATATGTTTATGTAAGTGGACCTATGAAACACAAATATCTTTTAGATTATCATATTTTGACATTTAAATAGAAGCAATTCACTTACATAAAGATAAATTATGTCACCTCTAAGTGACATCTCGTACAAAAACATGGCAATAGCCATCTTCAAAGATCACATGTGAGGATATGATTCAATACCTTATACTAGAGTTGAGCCATCAAATTGAAATAAAGTAACATAAAAATCTAAATAAGTTTATCAACTTGAATTATAGTTGAGCCATCAAATTGAAATAAAAATAACATAAAAGTCAAAATTTATTATTATATGCAAATCATAAAAAAGTCTCCTTACTTCTTCAATATTCATTGTGTACATATAAAAAATTCAATGTTAAATTAAAAGGTGGAGTGGCAATTGGTAACTTAAAAAACGCCAATTAATAATATGAAATGTTTTATTTTCCCAGTATTCTCTAGCCATCTCCCAAACGTAGCTTTAAAAGCAACCATGAACAATGACACAATTTTAATGTTATGTTGAATTGAGAAAGGTTAGAGATAAATATCACACTCAACAAAGAGAAATAAAATGAAACACTACTAAAATCTAACTTTTTATTTTCCTTTGATTTCAAATGTATTTTAATTATGTATATATTGATTTAAATTTAATTTTGAAATTATCAAACATTATGAATCAAATTTATTTAAGTGTAATTTATTTTTTTTAAACAAAAACTGGGGAAATTATATTAACTGTGTGGATGTATCTACTGGTGTTACAAAAAAAAGGACCTCTCAGACCGTGTCGAGGTCCCTCTTAAGGAGAGTTGATTACAAAAGCGGGGATTGTCATATAGTAAATAATATCCCCCATGGTTTTCAAAATTTTTGTATACTGAATTTCTTGGATAGATTCGGCAAAAGGAGCCACTGATATAAACTATTCGTCAAAACATACAAAGATTTGAGCTTAATTACCCTTTTCCACTTTTGTTTGTTGCATGTTCGCCCTGAAGTATAGGAGGGGTCCGTTCAGGTCTGGGACTTGGTTGATCGAGTTTGAATGGACGTTCCTTGAGTAACCATGTTGGTCTTCTGAGTTGCTTGGGGGAGCTTGTGAGTCATCTAGCTGATCCAATCTTTGTTGTAGCATCTCGATCTTCAAGCGGTTGGTTTCAATTTGAATGCCATGGGCATCACTTTCATCTTGAATCTTGCCTATAAGAAATCAGTGCCCAATTGGAACTCATTGCGCCCATTTGGACTCTTAGACTACTGCAACCACCACAATATACTTCTCAGTCATCCTCTGGCCAACTTCTCGAGTCTTCCTGAGCTACAGTTGCTTGCTACATTTCGTTGTTTCTTGAGGAGTGGCCAAACCCGACCATCTCTTGAGGGTTCTACATGGAGCAAGGAAGGATTCTCAAGCAGGGAGAGGAGAGGTTGGCCTGCGAACACGAGGGGACGACTTGTGGGGGCACGAGAGGTTGGCTAAAAAGAACGTAGACAGAGAGCAGCGAAGAGAACAAGGGAGCCCAAAAGTTATGAGGATTACTAGGGGAAGAATTCAGGGGTCCGTGAAGAAGCACGAGGCATAACTAAGCTCTGAGGAAGGGGGGGAAAGAAGTCTCGAAAGCTAAGAAGCAGGACTCAGAGCTAGGGAAAAGAGAGACCCAGGTCACTCTTAGTAGAAGCCTGGCATACCATGAGGGTGGTGAGGAGGCTAGGATAAATAACAACTAGAACAGAGATGACAAACGAGCGGATGGGAAATCCCACAGGAGCCATACACTAGACAAGGACGATGACATGATTTCTGAAAAAGGAACTGGCATACTTACGTATGAGTTTGTGGGAGGATTCTTGCAAACTGTTCCATCCGATGCCATGGAAGGGAGAGTGGAGGTGAGGCTGATGTCGAGGGAGATGCTGCATTGTGGGAGTTGAGAGTCCTATACCACAATTACACACATTTGAGGGAGAGATTCTGGATTTCCCATGCAAACCAGGGATTTCACACTTTCCATGATGATGGAATTGGGGTCATCAGCCACTTCGTTGTCTCGGGCAGAGATATATGCTCATGGTGCATGCCACCTGGTGGGCCTGTGTTTTCCCTGATCCATGTGGACGACTGCAAGCATCCACCTTATGCTATTGGGGTTGCTTACCCACTCACCCGCTGGGTCCAATCTTAATTGTGCAAATAATCTCCCTTCCTTCTTATTTTGGGTGTAGCGACATTCCTTCCTACACATGTTCCCGGTATTTTTGTTTAGATCCAAAGTGGGGTACCTTCTTGCACCAACCATATTTCGACCCAAGATGATCATTAGTAAAGGGGCGTTGAGGTTGAGACCTCGTCTATACTTAGGGTTCTTGACTTTGCCCCTATTGATGCATTGTCCATATTGTCGGATTCACTGTTGTTTTCCCTTAGTATGTGGTAGAAGGTGGTTCTGATATCTCAGGAGACTAGTCTGATTTTGTCCATGATTTGTTTTAGGCTTGGGTCTCTAGGGTTTGTTCCCTGTATCATTATTCTTATTATGGTTTTGGAGTCCCTTAGGACTACAAGCTCTCATATTTCCTTGGTTTGTGAAAGTTGCACTCCTTTTAAAAGGGTGTAAGCCTCGGCTTTGTTGTTAGTTTCCATCCCCAGATTCCAATGGTAGCTTGAGGTAGATTTGAATTCATAGATTAGACAGTTTAGAGAGTAGGAGGGAAAACGGATATAGACACCCTCACCCTTGTATTATTGTACCATATCATTAGAACAGAGGAAGAAAGATTTCATAAGCTGTTGAGCTGTAGCAGAGAGTTGTAGAGAAGAACCCATGTATAGGAGCACTTCAGTTAATATATGAAGCTTTGACTCAATTTTCATGGTGTTATCATACTTATTGTTTACATTTGCTGAATGGTATGCCTACAGTTGATTTATTTCTCTGTTTATGCATTTGTTTCAATGTTGTGTTGAGTGTGTGATTCCATGTTAAGTATATGAATTTTGAGAGGGAAGAAAAATGAGTTTCAATTGTTTCTCATCCTGAGAGTTCCTACAAGGAGTGCAGTGAAACGTCCACAAGGTGTGCATTGACAAGAGTCTGAGTTTTATCTCAGAAAGCTCAAGAGAGATACCATTGTTCTCATACTAGCAGAAGTGCAGGTGAAGCACAGAGCCATGCAAGGTGTGCGCAGGCTAGTTGAAACCTTAGAGGTTATCAACTAAGGTGAAGGTGGAAGGACTGTTGTTGCAAAGAGTGCATAGATTCAAGGACTCAAATAACCAGAGGTTATTCGAAAGATTGTCGCAAGGAGTGTGAGCAGGATATCTCTTGGAGGCTTGAATTGTAAGTGAAATATCAAGAGGGTTAGAACCTTTGAAGTGTTCAAAGGAAGACGGGGAGCGAAATCATCGCGTAGAAGTTAATTTTAGTGGAAGGACGCCAAGTCAGTTTGGCCGAAGATTCTAGAGAAGTGAATTAGACGATCAGAATTCTCTGAGGAGAACTCGCGAAATCAAGTGGACCGTTGGATCCCGTATATCTATGAGAAGGTTAAGGCTGAGTGCCTTTTAGCATTCAGAAAGCTCAGGAGGAGTAATGACCATTGGATGAGAAGTGTCAGGAGTCATTGATCTTGTGCTCGAAATCTGCTATTTCAGGTTTCAAAGTTTGGAGTGGCAAGTGCTTTTGGAGTCACTGCATTGCAAACTCTCGGTACATGAAATCGTGCTAGCCGTTGGATCAGGGGAGGCTCACAGTCGTTGATTCCTTTTGAAGTGAAACATCGTTGTTTCGGTATTTCAGGGTTCGGCATATCGGGAATCCTGATGACAAGGAACCGGGACCTTAGCATTGAAAATCCCGAAGTCGTGAAACACGACATGCCTTTGGTGTGAAACATCGACATTTCGGTATTTCGGGGTTCAGCATACCGGGAATATTAACGACAAGGATTCGGGACATAGTGGAGTGAAAATACCGAAGTTGCGAAACATGACAGGACTTTGGTGTGGAATTTCAGGATTTCTGCACTTCGGGTTTCGGGATTCTTGGAGTCAAGAGGCAGAGTTGCATGTCAATACAACCCCCGAAATCACGACGAGCGAAAATTTGAAAAGTAGGGTCCCAATCATTATTCGGAGGAATACGTGTGATGGAAGTCAAGGGAGTGGTCAAGCTTCAAGGAAAATCTCGAAAGACCATCGATCTCGCCAAAAGGGGAAATTTCGGAAACCGAGAAAACATAGGGGAAGAGGAATGAGTGTGGATCGTTCACTCAAGTCCTGGAAAGCCGAAATTGGTGGGAAAAAAGAGTCGTTTGTTTGACGCATCGAAGGAGTCAACCCTCATTGACGTTTCGGGTTTTGAAGGTTGAAGAGACAAGGGGCTCGACAACAGGAGTCCCGAAATCACGAAATTCAAAATCCTGAAAGGGAAAATCCCGATCACATTTGTTGGTCGGTTATAAAGCTAACATCATTGTTTGATCACAAAGGCATAACTCAGAAGGACCTGTGGAATACACATGTTTGTGTGTGTGTGAAGTATTCCCTGTGGGAAAATCAAAGAGTCAATCAGACTCAGGGGAAGATTTAGAACGATCCTGGGCAGATCTTGGGCCGAGGGTCGTAGGTCTATGCTAGTGTGGTATCAGAGCTCAGAACAAGTTCTTTACTTTCTGTAGTAGAGAGAATAGAGGAAAATTTTATAGCCATGCCACCAAGAATAAGAGACAGACCAATGCCAATGCCTGATCCAACAAGGGAAATAGAAATGTGTGAGTTACGTGCCAGGCTTGATGCCATGGAAACAACACAGAGGTGCACAGTTGACGTTGGGGATATCAGTGAGGCCGAAAGTGAAAATGAAGATGGAAACGAAGGAGAAGAAGTTGCAGTCGAAGATGCTGTGGATGAATGCTTATTCAAGGTTGTTGCAAGGATAGGTGCCAGAGAAAAAATGGACATTCCAGTGTATGAGGGAAACCTGGATGTTGAAGAACTTCTAGACTGGATTAGAGCTCTGGATAAATACTTCGACTATGAGGATGTCGAGGAAGACAAGAAGGTCAAACATGTTGTTACTAGACTTAAAGGGCATGCAACACTATGGTGGGATGAACTGCAGGCTGACAGACGTTGCAAAGGCAAGCAAAAAATCAAGAGTTGGGATAGAATGGTTGCAAAGATGAAATCCAAATTTATACCCAGGGATTATCAAATCACTCTATTTCGGAGGATGTAGAATTTGAGATAGAAGTTGATGTCAGTGAAAGAATACACTGAAGAGTTCTACAAGATAAACATCAGAGCAGGTCATCGAGAAAGCGATGATGAAAATATTTCCAGATACATGAATGGTTTGCGGTATGACATTCAAGATGAGATGAGCATGATGACCATTCGAAATGTGGAAGATTCTTATCAGATAGCTCTGAAAGCTGATGAGAAGCTAAGCTGAAAACAAGGTCAAAGAGGTCGGGGTAGAAGTCAAGCCAGAGGCAAACCAATTGTCCAAGACAAAACTCAGAAATCTAAAGAAGAGGGGAAGAAACCTCAAACTCAACATGAGAGAGGAGGAATCTCACAGAGAGGGCAGTATGCTGATAGAAATACTTTTCCTCGAGCTAGAGGAAGAGGAAGAGGAAAAGGTGGTGAAGTAAAATGCCTTGTCTGTGGAAAGATCAGACATAAATCCTATGAGTGTCTAGATAAGAAGAAAGATGGTGGTAAAACTCACATTGCTGAAGCTCAAGGACAAAATGTTGAGGCAGAAGACACTAAGGGAGGAAGATCTTTGATGATGAGGAAAGTTCTCTTGAAGCCAGAGAAGGAGGCAAAGAACCCAACCCAAAGAAACAGTCTATTTCAGACTGCTTGCAAAACCAAATACAGGGTATGCAAGGTCATAGTGGATAGTGATAGCACAGACAATCTCGTATCTACAGAGATGGTAGAAAAGATGGAGCTAGATATTGTCATACATCCAAGCCCATACAGAGTTTTGTGGCTACAAAAAGGACACCAGGTAAATGTTGCTAAACAATGTTTAGTTGAATTTAAAATAGGAGGATATAAAGATGAAATATTATGTGATGTCATTCCCATGGATGTTTGTCATCTATTGCTGGGTAGACCATGGAAATATGACAGAAACGTGGTTCATGATGGGAGAAAGAACACGTACACCCTGGAAAAAAATGGGAGGACGCACATGTTGTTGTCGATTAAGAACCAAGAGGTGAAAACATAAATGAGCAACATTGTACTTCTCATGAGTGGGAAGAAACTTCTTAAAGAGGTTAAGAAGAAGGAAGACACACAATTCATTGTGGTCAGGAAGCCCAAGATTGTTTTGACCAATACAAGAATAGATGATTTACCAGAAGAAATCCAGGAATTGCTGGGAGAATTTGTTGATATAGTCATGGACGAACTAACTTGTTTGTTGCCACCTATCAGGACTATAAGCCATCATATCGATCTTATACCTGGAGCCAGTTTACTGAACAAAGCCACGTACAGGTTGACGCCGCAGGAAAATGAACAAGTTAAGACACAGGTCCAGGACTTAATGGACAAAGGATTGATTCGAGAGAGCTTGAGTCCATGTGTTGTTCCGACAGTGTTCGGCCCAAAGAAAGATGGAGGCTAGAGAATGTGTACAGACTCAAGGGCAATCAATAAGATTACCATCAAATACAGATTTCCATTACCAAGGATGGACGACTTGATGGATTGCTTGAGTGGAGAAAAGTTTTTTTCAAAGATTGATTTGAAAAGTGGGTATCATCAAATTCGGATGAGAGAAGGTGATGAATGGAAGACGGCATTCAAGACGAATGAGAGACTGTATGAATGGCTTGTCATGCCATTTGGCTTAATGAATGCACCCAGTACTTTCATGAGGTTGATGAATGAAGTCCTGAAGGATTTCATTGGGAAATTCGTCATCGTATATCTTGATGATATATTAATCTTCAACAAAACAGGAGAAGAACACTTGAAGCATTTAGCTGTAGTGATGAGAAGACTACATCAAGAGAAATTGCTGATAAATATGAAGAAATCATCATTTATGAGGACATAACTCATTTATTTGGGTTTTGTTATCTCTGCAAATGAGTTGATGATGGATCCAGAAAAGGTAAATGCAATTAAGAATTGGCCATCACCGAAGAGTGTATTTGAAGTTCGAATCTTCCATGGTTTGGCAAGTTTCTACAGGAAATTCATTCGAAATTTCAGTGGAATTAGCACACCAATGATGGATACAGTGAATAAAAGACATAAATCTTTTCACTGGACAGAAGAAGTAGAGAAGAGCTTCAACCTATTGAAGAAGAAGATCACGAAGCAACCAATTCTAGTTTTACTGGATTTCAACAAGACATTCCAGGTCAGGTGTGACGTGAGTGGATTTGCAATTGGAGTGGTCTTGAGCCAAGATGACAGGCCAATCGCATACTTCAATGAAAAACTTAATGAAGTAAAGATTAAGTACTCAACATATGACAAAGAATTCTATGCAGTCATACAAGCGTTGAAGAAATGGAGACATTATTTGGTTCCTAAAGAGTTTGTTTTGTACAGTGATAATCATGCTTTACAATTCGTGACTCAACAGGAGAAGTTGAACCAAAAACATGTTAAATGGGTTGAATTCAGGAGTGATAGTGCAGAAGACTTTACATAAGGAATGAAGGAGCTTCACAGCCGAGTCAAGGAGCGATTGTAGAGTTCAAGTCAAGAATACAAGCAGAGAGCAGATCAACGTAGGCGAGAACTTCAATTTGAAGTTGGTGATCTGATTCTTGCACATCTGAGGAAGGAAAGGTTCCCAAGGGGAACATATAACAAACTGAAGATGAAAAATATTGGACTGTGTAAGGTCATAAGGAAATTTGGGGCAAACGCATATGAGATTGAATTACCTGATGGGATCAGAATCTCATCGATATTCAATGTTGTAGATTTGTACCCTTACAGAGATGAAGAAGCAGGAGTGGAGGAGAAATAGAAAGAGGTTCGATTGACCAAACAAATGCCTTTATCTGAAAATCCACAGATGGAAGGCATAATTGATAAAAGGATTAGCAAAAAGACCAGGAGAAAAGAGTATTTTGAATACTTGGTCAAATGGAAGGGACATCCAGTTGAAGATGCTAGTTGGGAAGATGAAGCAAAAATTCATAAGCATGGACAGACCGTGCAAGATCTCATGAACAGGAGTTCATGAAAATTTTCAAGCGAGAGAATATGATGCAAGAGCATCGTAAGCAGCCAGCCAAGCAAGCATAAAGGCGGAAGATAGCTGGGAAAGCACCGACGCACATTTTTGAAATGTTTTGAAAAATTAATGAAGCAGATATTAATGTGATAGTTGGGGAAGCGTACTTACATTTATATATTAGATGATTGTAAACAGATCTTGATCATTTCTCTCATTTGTAGAATGTAAAGGCATTTATACGTAATTAATGAAAGTAGGTAGATTTGAATTCATAGATTAGACAGTTTAGAGAGTAGGAGGGAAAACGGATATAGACACTCTCACCCTTGTATTATTGTACCATATCATTAGAACAGAGGAAGAGAGATTTCATAAGTTGTTGAGATGTAGCAGATAGTTGTAGAAAATAACCCATGTACAAGAGCACTTGAGTTAATATATGAAGCTTTGACTCAATTTTCATGGTGTTATGATTCTTATTGTTTACATTTTCCGAATGGTATGCTTACAGTTGATTTATTTCTCTGTTTATGCATTTGTTTCAATGTTGTGTTGACTTTTGAGTGTGTGATTTCATGTTAAGTATATGAAGTCTAAGAGGGGAGAAGAATGAGTTTCAATTGTTTCTCATCCTGAGAGTTCCTGCAAGGAGTGCAGTGAAACGTCTGCAAGGTGTGCATTGAAAAGAGTCTGAGTTTTATCTCAAAAAGCTCAGGAGAGATATCGTTGTTCTCATACTAGCAGAAGTGCAGGTGAAGCATAGAGCCGTGCAAGGTGTGCGCAGGCTAGTTGAAACCTTAGATGTTATCAACTAAGGTGAAGGTGGAAGGACTGTTGTTGCAAAGAGTGCACAGAGTTGAGGACTCAAATAAACAGAGGTTATTTGAAAGATTGTCGCAAGGAGTGCGAGCAGGATCTCTCTAGGAGGCTTGAATTGCAAGTGAAATCTCAGGAGGGCTAGTACCTTTGAAGTGTTCAAAGGAAGACGGGGAGCGAAATCATCACACAGAAGTTAAGTTCAGTGGAAGGACGCCAAGTCAGTTTGGCCAGAGATTCTAGAGGAGTGAATTATATGGTCATAATTCTCCGACGAGAACTCGCGAAATCAAGTGGATGGTTGGATCCTGCAGATCTGTGAGAAGGTTAAGGTTCAGTTCCTTTCAGCATTCATAAAGCTCAGGAGGAGTAATGACCGTTGGATGAGAAGCGTCAGGAGTCATTGATCTTATGCTTGAAATTTGTTATTTTGGGTTTCAGAGTTTGGAGTGGCAATTGCTTTTGGAGTCATTGCATCGCAAACTCCCGGTACACGAAATCGTGCCAGCCGTCAGATCAGGGGAGGCTCACAGTTGTTGATCCCTTTTGAAGTGAAACATCATCATTGCAGTATTTCAGGGTTCGGCATACCGGGAATCCTGATGACAAGGAACTGGGAACTTAGCATTGAAAATCTTGAAGTCGCGAAACATGGCGTGCCTTTGGTGTGAAACATCGACATTTCAGTATTTCGGGTTTCGACATACCGGGAATCCTGACAACAAGGAGACGGGACAGAGTGGAGTGAAAATCCCGAAGTCGCGAAACGCGACAGGACTTTGGTGTGGAATTTCATGATTTCGGTGCTTCAGGTTTCGGGGTTCCGGGAGTAAAGTGGCAGAGTTGCATGTCAGCGTAACCTCCAAAATCACGAAGAGAGAAAAGATGAAAAGCAGGTTCCCAATAATTAGTCGGAGGAATACGTGTGACGGAAGTCAAGGGAGTGGTCAAGCTTCGGGGAAAATCCTAAAAGACCATCGATCTCACCAAAAGGGGAAATTTCAGAAACCGGGAAATCATAGGGGAAGAGGAACGAGTATGGATCATTCACTCAAGTCATGGAAAGCCGAAATTTGTGGGCAAAAAGAGTCATGTGTTCGGCGCATCAAAGGAGTCAACCCTCATTGACATTTCGGGTTTCATAGGTTGAAGATACAAGGGGCTCGACAACAGGATTCGCGAAATCCGAAATCCTGAAAGGGAAAAAGCCGATCATATTTTTGGTCGGTTGTGGAGTTAACGTCGATGTTTGATCACATAGGAATAACTCAGAAGGACCTATGGAATACACTTGTTTGTGTGTGTGTGAAGTATTCCCTATGGGGAAATCAAAGAGTCAATCAGACTCAGGGGAAGATTTAGAACGATCTTGCATGGATCTTGGGCTGAGGGTTGGAGGTCTATGCCACAAAGAAATGAAATGCATGATAACTTGAGTGATAAGGTGGTTTTTCCTAGTCGACAGGTGGAGTGATGTTACGAGGAAAATCTCTCTATGGCTAGGGTAAACCACAAAAGACGAAAATGATTGCAGAAATCAACTATATTCTCAAGTATGCTATATAAATAAATGTGCTAGCAAGACAAGATAAAAAGGCCTACCTCATCCAGACGTTCGATGAAGTCCACCATTTAGCACTTGACCCAAAGTAATATTCCTGCAACTAGTCCTCAACAACCAATAAAAGAAAGCATATGGTGATAATAAATGATGTTAATATGGTGATAATCCATTAATAAACATGACAAATACACCCTTGGAACAATAATTCAAATATTTGCAAGATATCAATTGGATGGGAAAAAAGTATTTATATTAATATATGATCAACAGAAGTGAAAATGTTACAGACTTTCATGTCGGCATGGTTCAAAACCGAGAAACTAAGTTCTTTCCAGGTGGGCCTCCACCACTTCAATCCTCCACCAAAGGCAAGCTCATAATAGAGAAACAATGAGGATCTCAATCAATAATGGAAGATCTTGGGGGCTAAACATTGTGTTCAGACTTAAAGGACAAAGGGATGCAGACTCAATATGAAGTAAATAATTTATCCATAGTAACTTTTCTCTTAAAGTTGAATTATTTCTCCTCATTTCCATAGCTCAGAATTGGCCTATTTATAGCCTTCAAATGGAACTGAAGGGCCGATTTGGAACGTTTCCAATATATGGAAGGCCAAGAATCATGGATCTCATGTCATGACATGGAAACCCAACATTAATTTTTATTTTTGGGTACAAATCCTGATGTACGTGGACTGTAGTGGAGAAGACTACATATACACATGTTGTATAGTAGGCAAGGTGCGTACATGTGGAAAAATATGTATTGTTAGATCTGGAATTTAAAAACAGGGATGATAAGTCTACATAGGGAAATGGAAAAAGGCCTTATGTGCAAGATTGCATAGGGTGAGGCAAATCTTGCTATAATAGATACTCCCTAATGTGTGAGGTCAGGGGAGTATATGCGATGGCCGAAATAAATTATAAACAACCCAGAAGTGGAGTGATGGGGAACCAACTAGAAGAACTTGTTGTTCATTATGTTCTGCATTGACTTTGCATACATAGTTGCCAATAGAATTACATTGCAAATCCATGTGAAAATATACCAAACCACTGTTTGTGGCCATGAATAGGCACATATAAATGCGGTTACATGCCAAAAGGATGTCATAGTCACGAACAAGGCCTAGTAGAACCAATCTAAAAAACAATGTGAAGATATATGTATATAATGGATTACAATCTGATCTCCCATGATCACTGAAGTCATATAGGTATTGGTCCAATGAAAAGGAAGCAACAACTCAGGAAAGATGCACCCACATACTGATGTCTTCAAGTCTTCTACACAATCTGCCAAGGGTGCAAGTCTACATCATGTGAATAAAGAAGTTGAGGTTGAGCACAATGAGACATCGTTTGATTACCGATCATTGAGGTATACCGTTAAGAAACACAATACAACCTACCGATAATGAAAGTAGGTATCAAGGCACCGAGTACATTCTTACAAGTGTGAATAAATGAGTCGGGGTCGAACACCTGAAGAATCCATCAATCAGGAGAAATTGATGTATTCCCAACTGTCAATGGAGAGAGATCCTGCCACTAATGATTGCAAGCCTCAAGGTACTCATAATATTCTAGGTCATGTTTCCAGAATAGATGAGTTGAAGTCGATGGAAGGAGACCCGTTGAAAGCAGAACATTAAGGCATCTATCATCAATCAACATGAGGTACAAAGCAGGAGCTTCCTGATTTGGAAGAAATCGAACAAGGAACATGTTCATGAACCAGCGACCCTGTGTGTCTTTCACGTGTTCCAAGTGCAAGCGGTACATGAAAAATACCCTCTGAATAACATCCAATGAGGAAAATTGCTGGCAAAGGCGAGGAAACCACCAATAAGGCTAATGGAATCCAAGACACTACATGAATCCTAATGCGTGAATAGATGTCTTGCCATCGAACACAAGGGAAACCACCCAATCAATGACCAATGATGAAATGTTGACTGTTGGGTTCAAGGTTACTTACCAATGATGAAAGTAGGACTAGGGTGCATGATAAGACTATAATATCATGTGATTCTGAGACAAACTGAGGGTATGGCTAACATGCAAAGTCAAGAGTTCTGAGGGATGGCCGACACAGGTTGATAGAATTCCTTTGAACATGAGCATGAGACATATGGAAGACTCTGACATCATAGACTCAATGATGAAACTGCAAGATGCAGGAGGCATCAATGAAATTCTCCATAGGGATTGGAAGAGTAACCAGTCGGTAGAGAAGACTCTGTAACAAGCTCAGCTTCCTAAGGCCATGCTAAACCCAAAATTATGATGACAAATGGACTCAATAAATTTGTGTTTTGTTCAAAGGTGACAATATTGCTTCCAACATAAGACAATATTCCCTTCCCGCCCGTCTTTTTTTGTTTTTTCATCGACAAATGAATGCTATGATATAGAGGAGGAAACGAGTGTCGCAAGTAAGAAAAACTAGTTCCAACAGTGGAACATACCTTTGCTCAATGCAAGGAGATGCATGCGTGATATGGATACTCAGGGGAATGTTCCCTCCTAGGTATAGGGTGTCAAATTGAAAAGGATATAAACGATGCTCTGCTTGGTTGAGGATGAAAAAATGATGATGCAAACAATTTATAACGTAAAGCGAGAACAAACTATAGGCTCAATATTGCAAGCAAAGGCATGAGATGCAATCACAACTTAACACCAAAAAATGTCCTTTTTCATGACATTTAGTCTACTTGGTGTGAAAAGGGGATAAACTTGTGCCAAATAGACGTCCTTTCAAATCCAATTTACGAGTGTGAAAGAGACAGGTTCACTCGGCAATCTTTTCACTTTTTGAAAACGAGTCGGAAAAGAGCTTAAATTAAACTCGGATAGGAGTCCTTCGGGTGTAAGGAAGCATGTTTATGAGTGATAAATGAGGCTCAACATAAAGTCATGTATTGGCTTATACGGGACTCCCGGTCCTACGAAAAAAAATCTTCATGGGAACCAAATGAAACAAAGGATCTAACTAGAGCACCCATGTTTGGTAAGTCTCTACCACTTGATAACAACACCACTTATAACATATGGAAGGTTATGTGTCTCAACAAATGGGTTCGTACCTAAGGCATAAAAGTGACAGTTATAGGATGATGCAGAAATGAATGATGGAATGGATACCTATCCTAAATGGTGGGTAGTGAAAATACATGCCCATGGTTACGAATGACCAACATAATGTAGAAATCCTCAAGAATCCCTGGTGAAAACTACAAAAAACCAACTCAATCCACTTCTCTATTAGTTCATTAGGTGAAAAAATGACTCGAAACTATGGAAAGTGGGTAAAAATTGTTATAAATAGTATCAAAACCAAAAATTATTATGTCGTTTTGATTTTTTACCCAAATAGTGAAAATTGGACCAAAATACCTCTGATCTTCAACTGGTGATTGCAGGAGCATCAGGCAACGAAATCAGAAACTGTCTGGACCAGGTAACTCCTCTTCCCCTCCTCTTCCTTTCTAGTATATTAAATTTTTAAATTAGGTTTCAAATTCTGAGTAAATTAGGGCACAAAATGGTTAACTAGGTGTATGCAGGCTATCATTCATCAGGTCACATATACGTGAGGTTATACATGACTGTGCAAACCATAGGCCACGTATACTCAGCTCTATATGTGACTATAAATGAAGCAACTCACATACAAGTCCGTAATAAAAAAACTCTATGGTTTCTAACTCAAATTTTGACTTTTCTCTGGGAGGATGGTGCTAGAATGGAGGGAAAGGGAGCACGAGGAGGTAGATGTTGCTATGGATAGAGATTCGAGGGCCCAAATGGCCTTGAAAATATATGGCTTATATAAATTTTGGGCACTCAAAGGGATGAGGGCCCAGTTGAGGTTGCTTGAGATGCTTGTGGATTACTGGGACCCTAACAGTGAAAGCTTCAACCTCGATGGGAAACCATTAAGGATTGAAGTAGAGGGTATCTACTTTTTCACTAGGTTATCGTGCTAGGGTGAGGTTGTAAACCCCAAATCACGGGGAGTAGGGAGTAGAATGAAGATATAGGAGTACATAGATTCTCATTGTGTAGTAGGGAACCCAAAGGTCCGGAGTCAACTCCCCATCCGAGTGATAAACAATCTCATCCTCAAGATTGTTGTCCTCGTATTGACCAGGATCACAGGATCGATTTTGCTGCATCAAGCATCGAGGCAGCCCATGTTCTATGTTGTAGAGTTCTTGAGACCCACAATATATGATTGGTGTACCTCACTACTAGCTAATATGAAGAGCCAGTTGACAGATTGCAAACAGGGTAGCAAGAGGAACTTCAGGTTTACCTCTATCTTATGCATCTTTTTCTTCGAGCGGGTTCTAGGTTTGGAATCTAGAGTCGAGATTCTTTTGAGAGGACCTCACGATCCAACCATGGCCCAGTGGAGCGAGGTAATGAGACAACAGGGGGGAGGTAGGGTGCCCACAGCCTACAATGAGGATTTCTTCTACTGGTGGCAACGACAGGTCATTTCTCTGGATGACTATCCCTATGTAGAGATCGACTTCAAAGGGGACCCTGACATGCCACTTCCACCAGAGACCACCTACGGGGACAAAGGTATGTCAATGTTTTTAAATATTTCATTTTTTTGTATTTTTGTATAGTGAAACAAAAATATTTTTGGGTGATGCTTAAGTACTAACTAGACACTTGTGTAATGCAAACTTGGGTCCGTGACTGTCGTACGAGCTTCCTCAACATTGTCAAAGGAACTGGGAAGACGAGGAGGCAGGCGGAGAAGATGAGAGAGTCCTTCAAAATGTTTAGGGAAACCTGTCTCATTTGACTCATAGTATTATGATGGTTCAGGTCAAGGATCTGTCTGAAGCCATGCAACAACAAGTGGTTGGTATACCTAGAGCTTGGGTGCAACTCTTTCGACACCTCACAAACGTTGTAGTTTGTTACCATGACACACATCTGGTGCCACATGCATAGATGTTGTGGATATAGTATTATCAGTTGTATATGTGTATTGAGGGTATTAGCCCCAATTTTGTAGTATAAATGCCATATTTTTTTAAATATATATAAAACAGGGTTCTTAAGATTTACTTATATTTACAATGTGTACATTGATGAGATGGTTTTCTTTTCTTTAGTTGTGTGACAAATTCCAATATAAAATGAAATTAGCATAACCATCAAATACATGATTAGAACTCCTAGGAATGTGATAATAAGTAATAAAATCAAACTATCATTCTAAAATATGTACCTGTAGGAATCGTCGTTGTAAAGTAGGATCACGCACCCAGTAACTACTGTTCAACTGACATACTACTAACTGGGAATCCAGGCGAACCTTTAAAGAGTGAATACCATGTGAGATAGCATCATGCAAAAGTTCTATAATGCTATATTCAACCACATTATCCATGGATGGCCCTAGGCATACACCACATGAAGACACCAATAGACCCTCGGGTGAGTAAACCACCCAAGCAACGAAAGCCAAGTTTCATGTATGATGACTGGCTCCGTCTATGGATCCTAGGCAGACCGAAGACTCCGTTGACATCTGCCAACCAAGGGAAAACTTGATAAGCAAGATGAATACGAAAAAGAAGAAAGGGAAAATATATATATGCACTAAATTACATTAGTATACAAAGAGTTATGCCCAATCTTGGGGCTCAAGCATAATATCTTTTCAAGTAGAGCCCATTTCTAGGCTCGGCCAACATATTCCCTTCATAATATTCTAACTAATAAGCTCATTTTTCTAAGACACGTCGCATGATATAGGGACCGTGCCACATGGGTTTAAACTTGCCTACCCCCAATGGTTCTTTGGCTTGATCATATAATAGGACCAAGTCACCCTTAGTGTACAACTAAGGATAGACAGACTTATCGTACTCGACCTTGACATGTCTTTTGTTTGCCTCGATATTTGTAGAGGCATCTCGACGCTCCTCATCCAGACTCTCTAGGTGTACAAGGCGTCACTTGAGATCAGAAGTTCCAGGTAGGAGCGTGACTACCAATTTAAGAGAAGGGATCTTGCATTCAATAGGTAATATATACTCCACACCATGTACTAACTGGAAAGGGGAAAAATCGGTGGCAATCTTGACCACGGTTCGGTATGCCCAGAGTGCAGGATATAACATAATGTGTCAGTCAGACTTACTCTGGCTAACAGTTTTTTACAAAATGGTCTTGAGAGACTTATTGACGGCCTCTACCTACCCATTTTCCTAGGGGTAATAAGGAGAAAAATGACCATGTTTAAACCCCATCTTAGCTTCTAGTTCTTCCATCATTTCATTCTGAAAGTGACTGCCATGATCAATGACAATCTCGCACGGGATACCGAACAGGGCGATAATTTGATTGAAAATGAAGAAGGAAATTGTCTTCCCGTCGTATTTAATTGTAGGTATGGCCTCAACCCACTTATTAAAGTAGTTGACGGCCATGATAATCTGTCGATGCCCCAGCTGAAGTTGGGTTACAATTTACGAAGTCCACCCCCCACTTGGTGAAGGGACCGATGGTAATGACTGGGTGAAGAGGGGATGGATGCGAGTGAATTTTTTGAGTGAACACCTGGAAGGTGTGACACTTATTAACCATTTCAAAACAATATTTAAAGATAGAAGACCAGAAATAACTAGCTTGCAAAAATTTCTGGGTTGTCGCAAGCCCAGATAGATGACCACCACAAGCCCCACTGTGGAAATTTTTTAGGACTGACTCGACTTCCTCGTGAGTTAAACAATGACACAAGATATTGTCTATTCCTCGATGGTACAAAGTGTCACTGACTATGGTATAATTCTTAGCTTGGTATATAACACACCGTCGATCATCTCACGAGAGATGTTGAGGGAAATTGAAAGTTTGAAGATAGAGAACGATGTCTCCATACCAGGGGTCGAACGACAAGACAATAAAAATGTGTTCATTCGCAAATGAATCAACATGGATAACATCCTCATATAATCATGGAAAGTCGAATATTAACTCTGTGAAGACTAGTGATTTCTTGGATTTCACAAAAGAGAAATCGAGATCAAATTCTTGTAAAATTACAATGCATTTATTATATTTCCCCCCTATGATACATCTGGTAAGGACGTATTGAAATGGATTGACATTGGAAACCACAGTAGTCTTGAAAATAAATATATAATGGCGTAAACGTTGGACTACATGAACGACAACCAAATCTATCTTTTCAACGTGAGAATAATTAAGCTCAGGACCAACTAAGTTTCGACTAAGATAGTAGATGACGTGCTCACAGTGCTCATCATCCTCCTGAACCAAAACCATTCCAATAATCTCCTCGGACGCGACGATATAAAGCAATTAATCCCTACTGTAGTTAGGAGACTTCAACAGAGGCGTCGATACCAAGGCTTTCTTCAAAGCATTGAAGGACTCATGGGCTCGCTCATCCCAGATAAAAGGGGTGTCCTTCAAAAGACGCATGAAACCCTTAGTGATATTGGCATAATTTACTATAAATCGATGTAAGAAGTTATATTTCCCCTGTAAACCTTGAAGTTGTCGAATAGTGCGTGCGGGAGGCAATCAAAGTATTGCATCAACTTTTAATGGATCTACCATGATCCCAGTCTCAGAGACTAGAAATCCCAAAAGATGACCATACCTAACACAAAAAATGCACTTTTGAGGGTTCAACCAGATTCTATAGTAACAACATCTTTGAAAAATGAGTCGAAGGTGCATAGCATGATCCGCTTTCTTACGAGAGTGAGAAACAAGATCATCAATATAAGCTTCCACTATATGTTTAATATCATGGAATGCAAAGGTCATAGAGCGTTGGAAGGTTGCTC
Source organism: Picea engelmannii (assembly GCA_009831015.1). Lineage (NCBI taxonomy): Eukaryota > Viridiplantae > Streptophyta > Pinopsida > Pinales > Pinaceae > Picea > Picea engelmannii. Next base: position 177,948 of record ML780904.1, on the reverse strand, counting down.
GGACGTTTTTAAGGCCGAAAGGCATTTTTCGGTATGCGAAAGTACCCCAAGGACAAATAAATGTCGTCTTGTGTTGATCCTCGGGTTTAATCTAAATTTGGTTATACCTTGAAAATCCACCCATAAAAGAAAACACTTCGCTTCCCACACACTCGTCGAGAATTTGATTGATGAAAGGTGTTGGGAAGTTGTCTTTAGCACAGGCCTTGTTCAGGTCACGAAATTCCATGCATACACGGATGGTTCCTTACTTCTTATTCATAGGAACAAGATTGGATACCCATTTAGTCAAGGTAACCGGGTAGATGAAGCCAACATTAAGTAGCTTCTCCACCTCTGCATTAATATAAGGGGCCTTCCGAGGGTTGACATCTCTAAGATGTTTTCAAACAGGTTTATCGTCCATATAAGTTCTAATATCATGCTCGACAATACGAGGGTCGATTCCTGGCATCTCTTCATACGAACAAGCAAATACATCTCAGAATTCCTTGAAGAGTTCGGCGTAGATCAGGATTTCTTTTGGTGAACAATCCGCACCAATATATACGTTTTCAATATTTCCATGGCTACGAGAGATATTGATTGTGACTGTAGGATAAATACTCGCCTTATTTCCTTCGGCATAAATTTCGTGTGTATCAAGTGGTGCTACGATGTGACCAACTACTTCACTCAAAGTGGATCGAAAGTCATCTTGGTCGATTCTTTCAAGCTCTAGGAGAAAATAAGAGCGATAATGCATATCATCCCAAGGTTTGTCGAAACCATTCATAGCTTCGATGATAGCTTCATTCGAGGGAAAATTCTCATCGAGGCAGTCACGTGAACAAGACAACGAAGTGGCCCACACGGGTGTAAGAACAAGATCATCCTTGTCTATCGGTGAGGTAATAGGATCAGGATTGGTGGAAGATCCAAGAACAACTTGATACACAATCTTCGTTGTCGATAGTGGCATGGCCATTCCAACATGTGACTGAACTTCACAAGATGAAGTCGGGGAAGGTAGGGTCCATGTGTTACACATCAAAATTACTCAACTGGATAAGTGTCACATGTTCCTCTCAATTGTCGTAAGTGTCGCATCTTCCTTACAACTTTCTCAAGTGTCGCAAGTTGTTTGTAAGTGTCACAAACGTTGTTCAAGCATACTGCCTTAATGACGACACTAAGGAGGCACTTAAAACATCTCATACACTAGGTTTGGAGAAGGAGAAATGGTTAACTAAAGTCAAGGAACTCTTAACACCTGAAGAGAGCTTTTAATCAGAAGGTTTTGGGGGTGAGCGCTCCCCTATATCAGTCTAGGGAGCACTGGCGCTCCCCTATATCAGTCTAGGGAGCACTGGCGCTCCCCTATAAGGCTTTAGGGAGCGTTATAATTCTCCCTTGCCCCCTCTGAAGGAGCGTTATCCACCTTTGGGGCACTAGCGCTTCCCTTAAGCTTCTTAGGGAGCGCTACAGCGCTCTGATGCCCCTTTTGAAGGAGCGCTGCCTAATCTGAGGTAGTAGTTGGCCTGTTGAGGAGAATAAGGGGAGGATCTTTCAAGATTGGAAGGCAGTTGCATTCGAATTCTTGGTTTCATCAGGAGATCCCTGATCTAAGGAGGAGGTTCCCCAACTTGTTCTACAGATAACTCAAGAGGTTAAGATCCTCTTAACCTATATAAGAAAACTCTATGATGGTGAAAAGGGGGAAGAATTGCTAGCATGAAACCTATGATCTTATAGGAAACACACAGTCAACCAAAGGAGAGTGATCAGTGAAGCTGTTGTTATCCAGGTTATGGATCTTTCGAGTAAGGGTTAGACGAAGGGGACTTGACGAAGCTGTCGCATTCGCATCTACGATTGTAAGTACTGCTATCATTATTCTCATCAATATGACACGCTTGGCATGTTTCTTTCTAGTTTGTGTCTAATGTTACATGAACTTATCATTGATAGATAGATTTGTTTTCAAGCTAATATCAATAGAGTAGGAAGTGGTTGTATCTTTCTTGCCTACAGGACTCAGCGAGGAGCGAGAGTTCGGAGCTCGATTTGGAGCATGCAGGGACAAACATCGATAAAAAGGTACTTATGTTCTCCTTCCTTCTCATGTGTTAGTTTGTATAGATTTGAAAGGAAGTCAGTGTCCACGTTAAGCATTTTCTGTCTTAGAGTCAGGGTCAAGCTCTTTGAGGCAATCTACCTGTCCGCAAGAAGATTTTCCTACAACAAAAACTAGCGACTCCACTGGGGAGATAGCCTCAAATCGAAACTTTTTGTTTTGATTTCTCCCGATTGACCTAGTTCTACCCCTTGATTGTTTCAGACCTGGTCTACTCCTCTTTTGATTGGTTTCATGAGCTGATTGGCTCCCTACCCCATCATACTCAGCCTAATTGTCGAGATTGAATTGCAATTTTTGGAATTTTTTACATTTTTGGGAGTTTTTGAACCTGGCGCCCCTGTCCCTATGTTAACAGAGCGCCAACGCTCCCTAATAGCCTTGCACAGAGCGCTATAATGCTCCTTGCCTTTGGCAACAGAGCGCCAACCCTCCTTTAGCCAGTAAACCTTCCAGAATTGCTTTTTCTGGGTTTTGCCTCGGTGTCTTTCCTGCTAGGTAACCCTGTGAGCCAATGCTTCTTCCCTTCTGGCCTTGACATCTGTCTTTTTGAAGAATGAATATCTTCCTATTTGGATTTTGTATCCTTCTTCACTATTGTTATTGAGTTTTTCTGTTGTTTGGAGTCCAAGACCCATGCATTGTCTTTCTCTCTGTTTAACTGAGTAAAAAACCCTGGTGAAAGTCATCAAAGGCCTACAGATCCTTTCATTTGGATTTTAGTCAAGGTCATTGTTCTTCGACTTTTTCTTTCGGGTGTGAAGTTTGTTTTCTCTTTGATTGTTTCTTTTCTTTCGCTTTTCGTTTTGATTGCAATGAAAGGGTGTATTGTTTGTATGACTTTTGCTTGTGCTAGTTTGATTTTCATTCGTCCAAAAAGGTAATTAGCAAGACGAGCATTGTGTTGAATTGATCATTATTCATATGCAAACAATAAAAAGGATCTTCATGATTGATTGTGTACGTTAGAAGGCATCTCAAAAGTTTTAGCATCACATCAGGATTTGATTGGAGAAAACGTGTTTGAGGACACTCCTTATTAGCGCTTGTTAGTGAAAAGAAATATCTCTCTCTCCCTTAGATATATGTTCATCAAAAAGAAATGAATGCTTATCATTTTTGATGCATTTTTGGGACTGATTCATAATTCCATTCGTTTCACTTCCATGCACCCCTTTTTGAGTAAAGAACAGCTATAAAAATCAACGCTAATTAAAAATTATTTAGAACTTTTTCTTTTCTAGGATCCTCCACCAACAGTAGACTAGGCTTAGTACTTTGGATTAGGCTATGAGCATAACTCTCCAAAGTTTCCAAAACAAACAGTAGCATCCTGAGTTAGGGAGAGTCAAATACAATCATCATATAAGTCTGCCTGGGATCCCCCTCTCACACAGGGGTTATGCACGAGGTCGCATTCAGGTGAGCTACGGGGACTAACCCTCCGTGGTTTAACTGATTATGGTGGTCAGATTGTATTCTGGGGGTCACTTCAAGGTAAATCCACAATTACTGCGTGGAAGCCTTTTAGTTGATTTCAGGCTCGATACCCTGCCCGTACGTTCGGATCGGACTGTCGACTGTTCCCGCCCAGGGGCTGACTGTGAATTGGTAACCTTAGTGGCCATAATCTTTAGGGTATTACATGAGGTGACGGTGACGGGAAGTCTCACTGTACCTGGAGCAGACATTGGTCAAACTCACTCGGGCTCCTTGGAGGGTAAATCCACAATTCCTGCGTGGAAGCTTGCACCAAGGCGTAAGTCCATTAAGCAGGTCGCCATTGTAACTGTTCCCCGCCCCTTATGGACTTGATCACGCAACGTTCGATTTCATCACCAACTAGTACGGTCATCAAAAGAAGGTCATGTTTGCTTGGTTGTGATTCTTAGATTTCTATTATCGTATGATGTTTCTTTTCGGTAGTTGTCCATAGATCTCTTTTGTCGACTCTTTTTCGCCAACATAGACCCTCCATGCCATTCACGGAGGCTACAAGGACTTCCTCCAGAAAATATGGAAGGAAATACCCCTTTACCCCCTCATTCTATGGAGCAATCTCCTCAACAGAGTGAGGTTCAAAACACTACAACTCCCCAGGAAGAAGTTCCCACTCCTTTGGAGAATTTTCAGATTGTTTCAGAATCTCCGGAGGCTTACCGCATTCCGGAGGGATATGAACGACGTATCCTCCAACTGAATTCCGCTAGTGAATTTGTTGTCGTCAATCCTTCTGACATTCCGACCGGATCCCATCAAAACCCTTTAGTCGATGACCCCTTTTGGGCCGCAGACATTGTTCAAATTCCACCACGCTTGGTGTGAGATCTTTATGGAACAGGGGAAGGTGTCGATGCACCCATCTCCTACACTGTACCCCTAAACCATTTAACCGGTACCACCACCTTTACAGCCACACCACCCGCTGGTCTGAACATACCGTCTGTTGGTCCAAGGCCTACTCTTCCCCTCCAGATGGCCCATTCTACAATGGTCCCTCACATTTCGACTATTCCTGCCAGTAATGCGGTGGTCAACCAAGTTGCGATTGGCACACCTATAACACCAAGACCTACACTTCCTTTTGGGTTCATGGCACTGAATGCTTCCACTACCACTACTACCCAAACCACTACTACTCAAGTTATACCGGGAAGTTCCATACCTATCCAACAACCCGGAGGGACTGGTCTTGATGGTCCTAATCCGCTCGGTGGTATCGGTCAGTCATTTATGTTTGGCTCTCAAATTCCAGGAACTCTACCTCAAGTCGGGGGGCACCCTCCCACTGGAGGACAAATTCCATTCGGGGGGCACCCTCATGCTAGGGGGCACCCTCAATCCAGAGTCTACCAACAACCACACGGACAAAATGTGTCTGCCGCACCTAATCCGTGCAACGTCCTTTTTCAAGGAAACCCACAGTTTTTGGCAGGACACAATTCTCAAAAACTGCGAAAACCTCCTTATGGACAAGTGCAAAACCCAACCTACAACCCTCAAAACCCATCTGGTTATCCTCCGCTCACACATGCTTCTCAAAGCACCTCAAATCCTATGTAACTTGGTCAAAACCAACCTCATACAAGAGGGCCCACTAGTTACAATTATCCACATAACCCAGTGATTGGCCCCACTGGTGTCCCCATGCCACACCAACATTACCCACAGATTAATCGACAACTACCTTTTCTAGATACCCTGGACCTTCCAGACTTGTCTCGGTTAACGAATGATCCTATTTATCATTCTCCGGCTTGGCCAGCTATTCCAGCTAAACTTCCTTCTGACATCCCAAAATTTGACGGAAAGTCTGGAGAAGACCCAAATAACCATGTGATGACTTTCCATTTGTGGTTCTCATCCAACTCCCTCTTGGACGATTCTATTCGTTTGCGTCTTTTCCAACGAACACTTACGGGTTCCGTAGCAAAATGGTATATTGAATTACCACGTGCATCTTTTCACGATTTCAACTCCCTATCCATGTCCTTCCTCACACACTTCCAACTACCTATCTGATACGAGACGGGTACCGAACTATTAACCTCCCTTCATCAGACAACATCTGTACATATCTCTGATCATATTCATGAATGGAGATGACGACAAAGGCTAATCAAAGCGGTCATTCCCGACCAATTGTTAGAAGAATGGTTCACTAAATCATTGTTACCCCAGATCGCTCGTGATGTTGCCATGGGTGGTGTGGTCACCGAGGAAGAAGCCATTGCCCGAGCTCAGTACTTAGACTTAGTCTATTCACAATCCGGTACTCTGTACGATTTGATACCGAATGCTACCCATGCCACTAATGATCCATCCAAACCATCGTTTGCTTCCCACGCGGATGGAGTTATTGGCTCCGTCAAAACCCAATCTGCTACCCATTCGGTTGGAACAATTCAGCGACCCACTTTGATGGCTACTCCCAGCTCAACTGCACCCTCTTCCACCCCCCCTCAAACTCAGGTCTCTGAGGTAAATGTGGTCCAATCAACCCCTTCACAACAACTTGGGGGCAAGAAGAAAGCGAGAAACAAACCAAAGAAAAACAATAACAACGAACAACCCAAAACTCAACCACAAACCCTTGCTACCGGAAAACAACCACAACGAAAACCAAAATTCCCATGTCTCATCTGTGGTGACAATCACTACACCCGATACTGTCCACATCGCGATGAAGTGGCCAAACTTTTCAAGGGAAATTCACAACCCACTGTGCTTACTCAGCCTTTTCCATAGTAGCAATCTTTGGTTGCCCAAACCCCCACGCCGGGGTGCAGTTCCAACCAACCCCATGATGAGGCCTCGACAAGTGCCCACATTTACATGTTTAACGGGGTTAATCTAACCACTCGCTCTGCGACATATGACACGCCAGCTAAACCTGATAAGTCGAAGATTGCTAACGGTTCTCCACCAGACCCGTTACCATCCTATGTTAACCCTCCGTCTGTTAGCCCTCCATCCAGGCCACTTCAAATTGAAAAACCTTCTTTTGACTCTATCTTACGCCCTCCTAAGAGCACCATTCAAAAATCTACCTTCAATCCTAATTCACGGGCTTCCCAAAATTACAATATTGTAGAAGATTTGGCCCAAGCCCCATGTGCTATGTCCACCTTGGAAGTTCTACAACACTACCCCAGCCAACTTAGAATGCTCTTAGCTGCTATCGATTCTTTTGATCATGAGTCATCAAACAACCTCACGTTTAATCTGGATGATCATCAACCGCGACTCTCCCACCAGTTATCCTTCCAAATTGATGTTGTTGTGCACAATCAACAAATCCACTGAACTATCATGGATGAGGGAGCCTCTACTTGTGTCATGTCCTTAGCTTGTTGGAAAGTCTTATAATCGCCTTCCCTTAAAAAAACCGCTACGATGTTACGCGCTTTCGATGGACGAGGTTTTCATCCTCACGGATTGTTGCAATCCTTAGCCGTTCAGTTGGACGGAAAAATTGTTACCGTTGACGTCGAGGTGGTCGATGCTCCCCTCGACTACAACCTATTACTCGGAAGAAGTTGATTCTACGCTATGACTGTCATCGCCTCGTTGATGTTTTGGTGTGTACAATTCCCCCATCAAGGCAAAATTGTCACCATCGATCAGCTTGATTTCTGTACACCTGACGCTCGCATCCCTGCCACCAACAACATTCCTTTTTTGGGAGACCATCCAGTTACGTATGAAAGTGTTGTTGTTGGCTTATTGAAATATTATAGCCTCATGGGTACTTTCCCTACACCACTTCCACCGACTGCACATCATATTGTCGTCGTCAATATGATCTCGACTATGCCTTATCAATCCTTGGAATCATCTGACCCTTGGATTGTACCTAGTCCTTTGGAATTCGATGTGCTCAGTGACACTATGCCACTAAGCCCAGCCGAGGCCGCATACGTAGCTATTCAATCTGCCTCTCCCTCTCCCAACGAGTCACATTCGTTGGCACCCGATGCTTACTCGATGCCCTCATGGTTGGATTCCCTATCATCTGTCGTCGATTACATTTCCCACATTTTTTCATCTGATGAATCGATTATGGAAATGCTTAGCATTGACAACCTACCTTGGGATGACAACCATCATCGATCCTCTTTTCTTCCGTCGTTAGAAGAAATTCACCAAGACATATGCTATGTCTTCCCTCCCGATGTTGTCGATTCTCCGCAATCTGCTATCCTCACACAGGATACTCTCTCTAAGGCGAACATGGATAACATATCTACTACAATCTTTATTGACATCTCGATCAAAGAAGGTGTCATGAAAAACATTCACCTTGGTGCTAATTTCACACCCGACGAAGTGGTGTCTTACACCTCTTTGTTCAAGGAATTTCGCGATGTCTTCGCATGGAGCTACGAGGAAATGTCATGGATTAACCCTTCAATCATCATACATGAAATCAAAAATTACCCTGACGCAAAACCCATTCGACAAAAACTTCGCCCGGTTCATCCCAAGAAAATCGCAGCTATAAAGGCAGAAGTTGAAAAACTTCTCAAATCTGGCTTTATCTACCCCGTCCCTTTAACCGAATGGGTCTCCAACCTTGTTTCGATTGCCAAAAAACAAGGGACCATCCGTGTTTGTGTTGACTATCGAGATCTCAACAAAGCTTGTCCTAAGGACAATTACCCTATGCCCTTCATCGACCAAATCATCGATAACTACGCAGGGAGTGTAATATTCTCTTTCATGGATGGTTTTTCTGGGTATAACCAGATTGAAATCTTACCCGCTGATCAACATAAGACAACCTTTATCTTCCCATGGGGAACTTTCTCCTACCAAAAGCTACCTTTTGGCCTTAAAAATGTTGGTGCTACTTTCTAGCGGGCCATGTCGTACGCTTTCCACGACATCAAGCATATCACGGAGCCTTACCTCGACGAGTTACCTTCCCATTCATCCAATCAATCCGATCACATTGATCACTTACTGGCGATTTTTCTTCGATGTAGGTTCTATCGTATTTGCTTGAACCCACACAAGTGCATTTTCGCTGTCGAATCCGGTCGACTCCTCGGTTTCATTGTCTCCAAAGATGGGATCAGGGTGGATCCCTTAAAGATTAAGGCCATCCTAGCCTTACCCCACCCTACCAACTTAACCCAACTCCAAAGTTTACAAGGCAAAGCAAACTTTCTTCGTCGTTTCATCTGCAACTATGCTGAGATCACTAAAGGATTTATGCGGTTACTGCAGAAAAACATCCCTTTCATCTGGGATGACACTACCCAATGGTCATTCGATGCTCTCAAGCACGCCTTGACCCACGCTCCCTTGTTACACCCTCCGGAGTATACAAAGGATTATATCCTTTACTTGGCTGACTCTACTTCCACCCTCGCGATGGTGTTAGTTCAGGAGGACCCTAACGGTGAAGAACATGTGATTTATTATCTGAGCAAGAGTCTATCTGGACCCGAACTCAAATATTCACATGTCAAGAAACTGGCTCTGGCAGCCGTCATCATTGTCCAGAGGTTCCGCCATTACATCTTATTACGCACCACCATGGTAATCTCATACTCCAACCCCATGTACCACGTCTTGACACGTCAAGTGCTTGGGGGCAAATATTCAAAGTGGATCGTTATTCTTCAAGAATACGATTTTGAGTTTACAAAGGCTAAAGCCAAAAAATCCCTGGTGTTTTCCGAGCTCATCTGTGCTCTACCTCGTGCCAACGAAGACATCGAAACTAGAGATTCTCTCCCCGATGAATCTTTCTTCCTCATCAGCACCTCTGATCCTTGGTACGGAGACATCCTCCTCTACCTTCAAACCCAACGTTTTCAGCCCAACATCTCTCGCGAAGAGCATCGACGCATTCGTCACCACTCTCGTCGTTATCTTATCCTGGGCAACACCTTGTACCGTTGTGGTATTGACACCATCCTTCGGCGTTGTCTGACCCATGCGGAGGCTGAACGCGTTTTGAACAATTGTCACCTTGGCGCCTGTGGTGGTCACCTCTCTGGGATGGCCACAGCCTAAAACATCTTACGTCCCGTCTACTTTTGGCCCTCCATTTTCAAAGATTGCATCGAGGCCGTCAAAAAATGCCCACCCTACCAACTCTTTAACAAGAAGGCACGCACCCACCCTACTGCGCTACACCCCATTATTTCCATCGACCCCTTTGCCAAATGGGGCATCGATTTCATGCAGTGTAAGACTACCTCAGCCGGGGGGCACAGTTACATCATCGTCGTCGTCGACTACTTCACCAAATGGGTTGAGGCTATGCCTACCTTCCTGAACGATGGTCGTACTGCAGCTTTGTTCCTTTTCAACCATATGATAGCTCGTTTTGGGGTACCACGTGCCATTGTCATTGATCATGGTGCACACTTCAAAAACCAGATGATAAGTGAGTTAGATGTTAAATTGGGTTTTTTCCATGAAAAATCATCCCCTTACTACCCTCAAGCGAATGGACAAGTTGAAGCTATCAACAAAGTCCTAAAAACCATGATCCAACGCATGGTAGGGGAAAACAAGACATCGTGGCATTTAAAATTGTTCTCCGCTCTCTGGGCCTATCGCACTTCTGTGAAAACCTCAACTGGATTCACTCCTTTCCAGTTGGTCTATGGCATTGAAGCCGTCCTACCAATCGAGCGTGAGATTACATCACTCAAGTTGAAAGTAGAACTCCTGCCCCATACTTCTGCTGAAGGAGAATGATTCTTGTATCTATCCAAGTTGGAAGAAACACATCGCGATGTTGCTCTCGCCAATGAGGCACATCAGAAACGAATTAAGAGTCAATATGACAAATCCATCCACCCTCGAACTTTTGCAGAAGGAGACTTAGTCCTCGTTTACGACCAAGCTCACGACAAATTGGGGATAGGAAATTTAGAACCTATGTGGCATGGTCCTTACATCATGAAGCGTGTTCTACATAGAGGTGCTTACGAACTAGTAGATCATGATGGAATTTCCCTGGGAGAGCCCCGAAACGGGCTTTACCTTAAAAATTATTATGCCTAGATCACCTAGCATCTGTACTTTGTACATTATTGTATTTTAGTTTGGTGTGTCTATTTCTTTTTCATGCTCGAGTCTTTACCTTTGCCACTCATGACTGTGCTTGTGTTTTCATGTGCAGATGAAATCTTCCTTTCCTATCTTTTTTGGGTTCACGGATGGCGCTAGTCGACATACCCGAAACATTGCTTCAGCAGCATGGGTTATTTACCAATTTTACGAGGTGGTGAGTTTAGGAGGTATCTGCTTAGGACCAGCAACCAACAACATGGCAGAATATCATGCTGTCATCAGACTGTTGACCCAAGCCTCCTCCCTAGGTATCTCTTGCATCATTATTTACTTAGACTCCCAACTCGTGGTTTATCAACTCAACCGTATCTACACTATCTGTAGTCCTATCCTGCTACGTCTACACTTACAAGTTCATCGCCTTGAACGAATGTTCGATTACATTGAATATAGACACATTCCAAGAGAACTTAACAGTGTTTCGGATTCATTAGCTAACTATATCATGGATCAGTATCTTTCCCACATATAAGAGCTAAGGAAAACAAAATTGTACATTACATGTAAATTAAAACACATCACAGACATCATCATGTACAAATCATTGGCACTGCAAAAACTTGAAACTGTATATATATATATATATA
>ML780904.1:118169-166560 GCA_009831015.1 Picea engelmannii | reverse complement strand
TAGAAGGGCAAAATATTGGGCCTTCCCACCCATACAACGTCGCCTGACAAGGCATACAAAAATAGAATCAATGGAGAGAATCTAATCTCCCTGCACTACATTGTGTTGTGAGTAACACATCACCGCACGCACTACGTGCCTCAATAGAGAATTGATGTTCTCTGGTACTCCCACAGTGCGCCTCTACAGATGTAAAGGCACTTCTCCCCTCCGTAAAGGAGGAATGCCCATCGTGAGGCCTTGGAGGTTTCTCTCAACCTCCGGGAGACCTGGCACTGGTATTGTCGGACCTCCTGCAACCGGGATTCCCCTGCGACGTCCTGGTACCGGTATATCAGTCGGGCGCACTCCTCCCTTGTCTACACGTTGAAAACATACATCCGTTAAAACTCTTCTACATACCCAAAAAAATAGATATACATTAAAAACTCAAAAAACAAAAGATTAGACAAGGTATGGCTCAGTCTCTTACCTAATGCATCCCAGTCTTCCCCCGTGGGAAAAATCAAATCCATGCTCCCATGAAAATCTACCTCAGCATAAGGGAAGTCCTATATCCAGAGATATTGTCGTCTCAACCGGGCAAATAAATCGCCAGTGAAATGGAACTCTGACTCTGATACTAGCCTTGGAGACAGACTGGTCCACCTCTCCATCCTAGGTTCATCCACTGGTCACACTACCAGTGCTATCTAAGGCTGCATCTAAGGGATGTGCTCTAGAAAAAATGAGACCAAAAATGAGCCATAACCAAACTGCTTTTGTCCAGTCCTGCACCGTGAAATTTGTTCCTTCATGTTTCGAAGGAAACCTGCACTCCAGTTGAATAGTGTTGGTTCCAAACACTGAACACTGTAAGCCACCTGCGATCTTGATGCCAAATGCACGCTAGTAATGCCTGTCACGCTCGTGATAGCAAACAGTATAGACTGGAGGGGCAGTTCTCGAATATCCTTGATAGGGATTCTACCCCCTACCAGCCTTGCTCCTAGGATACAGTGGCAATCCAGATACACGTCCACTTGTTCAGGTAGCACCCTCTGCCCGGAGAAAGATATGGGGACCCCTCTTTTCAAGAGGCTAGTCAAAAAATACACGTCTTCTAACTCAATGGTTAAAAGTTGTGTGCCGATACGGAATCCTTGTTCTACAACATCCCATAGGCCGATCATATGCTCGAGCAATAAGATCTCTTTCTTCATTTTTTGCAACTTGAAGAATTTGAGCAAACCACAAGCTCTCAACGTGGCCCGTGTGCGAGGACTCCACAAGGCAGCTAAGTCATCCATCTCATGTTCTCTTTTTTTCCACTCGATCATGGTCGCCGAAGTTACCTACAAAACAAAAAAATAAAGAAACTCATTATTTCCACGTTTTGGCAATTTCGGCAATTTTCAAAAGCAATTTAAAACATGAAATAAGGTGCCCACATCATTTAAAAATGACCACACACTCTTTTATAATTATCATGCTCTCCCTAGCCATTTAACATTCATTAAATAATAATGAAAACGTTTTAAAAAATCAAAAACGACTTTGGGGCTGCGTGGGCATATGGGAAGATGTTTCATGGGGTCTTTTTCCAAAAAACGACCTTTCTAATTGACTATTGGGGCGTTGGAATCTTGGCCACCCTTCTCTAAAACGTTTTTTATAAAAGAATCCCATTTTTCCATTGATTGTGAAAGAGGCCGATTTGGTTCTATTTGGGGAAACTTAGAGCTTCATATTTTAAAATAAATGATGCTATTAAAATGAATTTGAAACCATGTGTTTGAAAGAAGAAGGGATGGACATCTACCTGGTCTGAACGGCAAGCGAAATGGTCAACCGTAGCTCCGGCAACGAACAAAACAAGATCCACTTCAAACTGAGAATCTCCACTACTCCAAAATCCTTGCAAAATGAAATGGTAAATGAAATTTTCAATGCATTTTTATTTATAAATTTTCATTTTTCATAAGGTATGGTCATTTATGGGTTTCTCTAATAATATAATGGCTTCACTAAATCCCTGGTTTGTAGTTCTGACATAGCAGGTTTCCTGGCAGTTCTGACAGATGATTCACCTTGTCACACTTATGAGCATAGTCTTAGTTCGTTCTCGAGCTCGATAATATGCGAACGTAACCGGGTAAACATTTATCTCTTTTTCGGACCTGTATGGACACCACACGAAAAAGGAACCCCCCTGGAGTCATCTTTAAACCCTTTTCAGATTCTCTAAATATGAAAAGATTGTCGAGTGACCTTTCTTCCTTTCACACTTGTTAAAAGGTCAGAAAGGTCATCTTTCAAGCGATAGTTTACCCCTTTTTCAGTCTCGTTAGACTACTGTACGAAAAAGGAACTGAGAGAGTTCTCTTTTAAGTGTTTTTCCAAACTCTATAATCCCAAAAAACCTTCGAGTTTTCTGTCTTTGGACTCGTTAAAGAACACATCGACAGGTCCATATGGGACCAAACCCTTACTTCTTTCGGTTTGTTAAACAAAGAAAGATGAACTTACCGAAGGTGAGTTATATCGAGCATGTGTTATCCTCCTCGATCTCATTAAATCAAAAAGAGGTACTCATCTATCTGGATGGGGGAAAAAATTGAAAGGAGCAAGTCAAGCATTCTCTTGAGAACATCATCCAGCACTTCTTAGAGTCACCCTTGAACATGGTACTTTGTCATTTGCACGTATAATAATCCTCTTGTTAGCGTCGAAAGTCACTCCTGGATTGCAGCAGGAGCAGAGCCCGACACCCATCAGTTTAATGTCATGATTTGTTTATAAAGGAGTGATCAAATGGAAGTAAACTCAGAACAATATCGTCTCAACTCTAAAACTAGGCCAGGCATGCATGGGCGAGTGAGGTCTTAGATAAACTTCAAACAGTGAGTCGTAATAAGGGTGAGTAGGGGGAAGACTTGCATAAGAAGAGTGCAGGGGTCTGTTATAAACATCAAGTTTCTAATAGAATGTGAGAGAAAGCATCTAAAGGCAAGATCCTCTTACATCCAAATGCAGGAAACCAAGGAATACAATAATGCAACGATAAATCCTTTATCATAGCATAACTGCAACAACTCATGTGAATCAGTCGATCATGAACTCTCTGGTATAAGACGAAAACATAGATGGAGCAGGAAAATTGTTTGTCATAAAACAAGAAATCTCAAACACAGATGCACAACCATAGAACTAGAATGATCATTAAAACTTTACAGTCAGGAGCTTTTCTCTACCATCGATCCATAAAAAAATGGCGAAAACGCCTACATATACTCAAAACAACAACAACAACAAAATCGAGACATTGCATTAAGATCTTTGCGTCTGCATGGCTTATGACAATTTGCACCTGCAGTCTCTGGGCGATCGTGCACCTGTGGCAGAAGCAATCAAACTTCTGACAGTTCCATGGGCGAACCGACGTGCCTTTAATTCGTTGCCGGAATTTCCCATTATGGTGAAGGAAATGTCTAACCACCACCAACTACCTTAATAACTGCTTTATTGGGATTGAGGATGGCCCGGCCAACTCGGCACCCTTGGGACGTGGAAGACCCTTTTCACTGCCACCTGGATTAGCTGAACGGCCTGATGAATAGGCATGGAGGCCAGCGCGAAGGATGGGGCACATGACGGGAGTGGTGGCGCAAAAAATATGAGGGCGAGGCATGAAGTGATGAGGTGTGAGAGAGGTTACAGGGGAAGACACATGGCGGAAGGAGAAAAGCGGAGGGGGGCAGGAGATGCGATATAATGGGCACATTTTAGCAGGAGGTTGTCATGGAAGGGATCGGGACACATGGCAGGTGGTGAGAGGATGATGAGATGGGGGAAGGGACCACACAGACCAGAAGAGGGGAGATGAACAAATGTCGGAGGATGAGGAAGGGGCTACAGGGAGCGAGCCTCATCGCACGGTCAGGTGGAGAACAGATGGCAAGATGACACGACAAGAAAGGGGGCCCCTCATTAATTAAATGCAGAAAGGCAGAGGATGTCCAAATTGCATATGCGTCATTGATCCAGGCACTCTAATCGCAGTCGTTGAAGAGGTGCGCCTTCGATTCCAGACCCCCCCCCCCTCCGCTTAAAGGTAGAAAGAAGGGGGGGCTTCGGAATCCAATGTGCATCGTTGATCCAGGCGCTCTAATACCTGCCGTCCAAATTTGATTTCCATTTAAACACAGACGCCTTTGCATCCCAAACTTAGGACAAGTGGGTTTTCTCACCATTCCTTCACAATTTACCCCCCTTTACAAGAAATGTCGCTAACATTAGGCTCCATGGGGGATAGAGTCGTCCCTGTGATTCTCTAAGAACTCATTCCGCAGCTTCAGTGCCTTGTTGTTGGGCTATGGAGTCAGGCTCAAAACATCCCACTGCTGAAAATACAGGCCGAAAAATAAAAACAAAACAAACTAAACGTTCATTCTTACAGGAGCTTATTTATGTACAGTCCTAAGCTAATAAGACACTTTACATGGGCTAGGTGAAAGAAAACTTCCACCATAGCCATTCAAGCAGCTTTCTGGATAGAAGCTCCTTCCTTCTGTCGATGATCATCAGCGGATGGTGTAACCGTGACAGCAGAGTGGTTACACTCTTCAACTCCTCCTTACAGGCTGGAGTTGAGATGAAATAGGGTGGCTCCAAGTCATAGGGGAAATGACACTCCATGTATTTGCAGACAGGGTCATAGAATGAGTGGCAAATTCCAGAAAATGGGCGACAGACACCCTCCTCTGCTACACAGTTGTTCACCTGTGGTTGAATATCTCTGATAAGCATAGGTTGATGGTGGACAACTAACGTAGGCTCGCTTCCCTCGGGCGGTGGATGCTCCCTGACTGGCTCTGGACAGGAAATATTATGCTCCTCTGGTTCGGTCTCCCCCAGGTCCGATTCATATTCATCATAAATAGGGACCATGGGGTGGTTATGTTTGCTGACTGGCTCTTCAGTATCTCTATAGTGATCAAAAGTAGGATAAGGTTGTTGCTCATCATCACTATAATATATATCAAAAAGGGGTTGTCCTTCATTGATATGATCCTCCTCCAGAACAGTGATCCCATCAAAAAATTTCATTTTAGGGATAGTGGGACCTACTGGTTCTGGCTGCTCACACGTAATATTTTTCTCTTTAATCCCAGGTAAACATATATCGTGAGAAACCCCCTGGAGAAAAAGAGAGAAAACCGCTTCCGCAATAATTTCTTCTTTAAAAACGGGAAGGCCTCCGTCCTCAGAAGCAGGGCTGATAGGAATATCTACTTCAACCCAATACTCAGGTGAGCCATCTACCATGGACCACATCTGCTCTACAAACTCATAATATCCACAAGAGGCGTGTTGATCTTCATGAAGATCTAAAAGAACATATGCATCTGATATGATGTCAAATGCTTCTGTTCTGGGGCTAACACAATTAATATCATCCAACACCTCTATATTTTCACAGCAGATGCTTTCCTCCACAGTAAGGGCTTCATCATGGACCTGGTCTTCAGGGCCAACAGAGGCTTTCTAAAGTGAAGAAAACTCCTCACAACAGTTTTCAAACAAACCATCAGTTGGATAGTAGTCTTTACAAAATGAATTGAAAGTTGTATGAAAACTTGTTAAAGAGCGGATGCTTGCGGCGGGAAGAGACCGACACCATTCAAGAGCATCTCCCTTCAATGAATACCTAAAGATCTTAATCTGGACATCCTCGTGCATGATATTGTGTCGGTGGATAGCCTCATGGAAGTCCAGTAAATGCTCAGTTGGTTCCTCCAAACTTGTTGCATGAAATTCAGGGAGGAAATCTTCCCATTGGTCTCTATCAGGAAGTGCATTAGGAAAACCAACTATCTGAGAAAAGTCACAGAAAGAAAACCTTTGAGCCAGAATTTTCTCCATATCGAACCAGTGGAGTCGCCAATCGATCCTTGAATCATGGATTCGCTAGGTGAAAGATGCGTAGCTTCAAGTGTGCCTGGTCCTTGTTCACCATCAAAGGCCATATCTTAACATTGTCATTACCCCGGGAAGCTTCTCAGGCTGAGAAAGCAGCTGTTGAAACCTTCTCGAGAAATCTCCTTAGGGTCAGCTTTTAGGTGTGCTAACAATAGTCACAGTTGAAACAGTGATGTGGAAACAATGGAGTCGCCATAGTGGAGTCGCCAGGTGCACAGTAGCAATATTTAAGGGCTCTGATGTCTGATGCACCTTCAGAATCATAGGCTCAATGTCGTTCTACCCAGGGAAAATCTTCAACTCCATCCCCGGCAACAGCGCCAGAAATGTTAGCGTCAGAAGTCACTCCTGGATTGCAGCAGGAGCAGAGCCCAACACCCATCAGTTTAATGTCACGATTTGTTTATAAAGGAGTGATCAAATGGAAGCAAAATCAGAACAATATCATCTCAACTCTGAAACTAGGCCAGGCATGCATGGGCGAGTGAGGTCTTATATAAACTTCAAACAATGAGTCGTAATAAGGGTGAGTAGGGGGGAGACTTGCATAAGAAGAGTGCAAGGGTCTGTTATAAACATCAGGTTTCTAACAGACTATGAGAGAAAGCATCTAAAGGCAAGATCCTCTTACATCCAAATGAAGGAAACCAGGGAATACAATAATGCAACGATAAATCCTTTATCATAGCATAACTGCAACAACTCATGCGAATCAGTCGATCATGAACTCTCTGGTATAAGACGAACACATAGACGGAGCAGGAAAACTGTTTGTCATAAAACAAGAAATCTCAAACACAGATGCACAACCATAGAACTCGAATGATCATTCAAACTTTACAGTCGGGAGCTTTGCTCTACCATCGATCCATAAAAAAATGGCGAAAACGTCTACATATACTCAAAACAACAACAACAACAACAAAATCGAAACGTTGCATTAAGAGATTTGCGTCTGCATGGCTTCTGACAATCTGCACCTACAATCTCTGGGCGATCGTGCACCTATGGAAGACGCAATCAGACTTCTGACAGTTTCATGGGTGAACCGACGTGCCTTTAATTCGTTGCCGGACTTTCCCATTATGGAAGAGGCGATGTCTAACCACCACCAACTACCTTAATAACTGCTTTATTGGGATTGAGGATGGTCCAGCCAACTCGGCACCTTTGGGACGTGGAATACCCTTTGCACTGCCACCTGGATTAGCTGAACGGCCTGATGAATAGGCGTGGAGGCCAGCGCGAAGGATGGGGTGCATGATGGGAGTGGTGGCGCCAAAACTATGAGGGAGAGGCATGAAGTGATGAGGTGTGAGAGAGGTTACAGGGGAAGACACATGGTGGAAGGAGAAAAGCGGAGGGGGCAAGATATGCGATATAATGGGCACATTTTAGTGGGAGGTTGTCATGGAAGGGAGCGGGACACATGGAAGGTGGTGAGTGGATGATGAGATGGGGGAAGGGTTCACACGGACCAGAAGAGGGGAGATGAACAGATGTCGGAGGATGAGGAAGGGGCTACAGGGAGCGAGCCTCATCGCACGGTCAGGTGGAGAACAGATGGCAAGATGACACGACAAGAAAGGGGGCCCCTCGTTAATGAAACACAGAAAGGCAGAGGATGTCCAGATTGCATATGTGCCATTGATCCGGGTGCTCTAATCGTGGTCCTTGAAGAGGTGCGCCTTCGATTTCAGNGGGGGGGCTCCGGAGTCCAATGTGCGCCATTGATCCGGGCGCTCTAATCCCTGTCATCCAGATTTGATTTCCTTTTAAACACAGACACCTTTGCATCCCAAACTTAGGACAAGTGGGTTTTTTCTCCATTCCTTCGCAATTTACCCCCCTTTACAAGAAATGTTGCTAACACCGCTGAACCTCTGCACTGAGCCAATGCTTTGAGTTCCTTTCGCTCGTTTGGGTCACCCAACTGCCTATTTTTGGTCACAGTATCCACTGCCTATTTTTGGTCCATGTCATGTTTTGTTGTTGTGCCTCAGTGTTCAAGGGAAATATCCGCCTCTAAAGTCAGCCATCCCAAATATCTTGCCTCAAAACCTGTGTCAGTCCATGTCTGTTTGATCCACCAATTACATCTCTATGTCTGTTTTGTGTCGTTGATGGGGGATACATCAATGCCCTCCCTTGACGAGTCTATTCCTGTCGACTTCAACACATTATCCGAGAATCAGACTTAGAAACCAGTTAGTACTTTGGGACAGCATGCCTCAATGGCAGGCCTCCTCACATTCAACAGTAGGTTTACATCATAGACCTCTGATTGAATGATTCCACGGGTGTTCGACTTCAGCTCATCTATTCACATTCGTTGGAATGTACTAGGGTACCATGGGAATCATTGACATTAATGGTGATCTCCCTCGCACTTGTTACCGGTTCACACCATTGACCAATAATCAAGTGGTTTCTGCCATGTTCGACATCAAGACATCTATTCACATGGTTAGGATCGTACCACGTTGGGATTGGTGAGAAGACCCTGGGTTGAGTAACCACTTTGATATATGCTTTGCCTGGGCTGCAAAGGAGTTTCTATTGGACAAAGAACACATACACTGTCACATAGATCCACTTTGTATTGTTCGTGGCTATGTCTTGTTAACTCGTAGATCCACTGTGTATTCTTCATGGCTACGAGCAGTCCAAGTCATTAGAGTATAGATCCACATTGTATCTTCGGTGGCTATACCTTTTTTATCAATACAATTATGGATCCGCAGTGTATTTGATGGCGGCCATATCCTGCAAGTCTTGATCACCCAAGCATAGGTATGCCTGCCTTGGGTTTTGAAATATGTCATGATATTTGTTGGATGTTTGTGTGCATCCATCGTCAGGTTCTCCGAGTCTATACCCTTGATTGAACGTCTACAAAGCATTTCAGTTATCAGTTTGCATCTTCTAACTTCATACTTTGGGGGTCATTCTGTTACACGTCAAAATTACTCAACTGGATAAGTGTCGCATGTTCCTCTCAATTGTCGTAAGTGTCGCATCTTCCTTACAACTTTCGCAAGTGTCGCAAGTTGTTCGTAAGTGTCTCAAACGTTGTTCAAGCATACTGCCTTAATGACGACACTAAGGAGGCACTTAAAACACCTCATACACCGGGTTTGGAGAAGGAGAAATGGTTAACTGAAGTCAAGGAACTCTTAACACCTAAAGAGAGATTTTAATCAAAGGTTTTGGGGGTGAGCGCTCCCCTATATCAGTCTAGGGAGCGCTAGTGCTCCCCTATAAGGCTTCAGGGAGCGTTATAACGCTCCCCTATAAGGCTTCAGGGAGCGTTATAACGCTCCCTTGCCCCCTCTGAAGGAGCGCTATCCACCTTTGGGGCACTGGCGCTTCCCTTAAGATTCTTAGGGAGTGCTACAGCGCTCTGATGCCCCTTTTGAAGGAGCATTGCCTAATCTGAGGCAGTAGTTGGCCCGTTGAGGAGAATAAGGGGAGGATCTTTCAAGATTGGAAGGCAGTTGCATTCAAATTCCTGGTTTCATCAGGATATCCCTGATCTAAGGAGGAGGTTCCCCAACTTTTTCTAAAGATAACTCAAGAGGTTAAGCTCCTCTTAACCTATATAAGCAAGCTCTATGATGGTGAAAAGGGGGAAGAATTGTTAGCATGAAACCTATGATCTTATAGGAAACACACAGTCAGCCAAAGGAGAGTGATTAGTGAAGTTGTTGTTATCCAGGTTGTGGATCTTTCGAGTAAGGGTTAGACGAAGGGGACTTGACGAAGTTGTCACATTCGCATCTACGATTGTAAGTACTGCTATCGTTATTGTCATCAATATGACACGCTTGGCCTGGTTCTTTCTAGTTTGTGTCTAATGTTACATGAACTTATCATTGATAGATAGATCTGTTTTCAAGCTAATATCAATAGAGTAGGAAGTGGTCGTATCTTGTTTGCCTACAGGACTCAGCGAGGAGCGAGAGTTCGGAGCTCGATTTGGAGCGTGCAGGGACAAACATCGATAAAAAGGTACTTTTGTTCTCCTTCCTTCTCATGTGTTAGTTTGTATAGATTTGAAAGGAAGTCAGTGTCCACGTTAAGCATTTTCTGTCTTAGAGTCAGGGTCAAGCTCTTTGAGGCAATCTACCTGTTCGCAGGGAGATTTTCCTACAACACCATGGATCACTAAAATAGGAAGTGTAGAAAGGAATGGACCTCTTTGTCAAAGCGGGCCTACTGGACATGACATAAATGTGGTGATTCGGTGCCATTAAGTCAAAAGTACCCATAAGGGAATAATACATTCAGACATCGATATTCTCAGTTGTCAACTTAAAATTGTCGATCATGGGGATCGACAGCCCAACATATGCATTGGGACTAGCATACAAAAAGGATAACTAGTCGATTGTCACAATGATCCCTTCATGAGGAAAAAAAAGAGTACATAAGACAGATGATACGACGACGACCATAACATAGGTCCAATTGCATCCTAGCAACAAGTTATAATCAAGAGACGCATCAACTATCTCAACTTCCACCTCTATCATCTTCCCACCCAACTGGACCGGAAAGGAAGGAAGAATGTCGTGAGGGCGAAAGGAATGACCGTCAAAATCAGTCAACATTTTATATGATTTAGAAAGAGTCTGAGAACCAATATCTTTCCAATAGACCAATGACATCACACATGTAGCAACACCTTCATAAACAACCACACATTTGATGGTATACTTTGAGTACCCCACATGGATTTGAAATGCCACATGGTAAGGAAAGCAAGGCTTCACATCTGTGATGTAAAACTTGATAAATTTTGAGCCAGTAGGTTCTAGAGGTCCTAACGCAGATAGAAAAGAATTCCTTTGTGAAGGACATGTCTGGAGTACCTCCAAAGCCAACATCGCACAAGAGATTTGACCCAAGTCCTCAAAAATAGAGTAGTTTTGGGTGGCTCTAGCATTTGGATTGTGGGTAGAGTGCTTGATTACTCCTTTCGAAATACGAGGTGGTGGCTCTGTTTTTTTTTATTTGTAGAGGCATCTTCAGAGGAGGAGGAGGAGATTCTAGACTAGGTATAGCCTGTGAAGAGCTATAATCATAAGATCGAGAGGATACATTAACTTTAACATCGACCATATTGATACACAAATGGTCATTGTCTTGCAATGATGAGTTTTGACTCCCACCAGCTGCATTTCCAACATTTGAGGAGCTCGAGGCCATGTGTTGGTCATGTGGGAAAGGATTCGTCAGCACAACGGGTGGTAGAGATAATAGCCTCGCAACTTCTACAAGTTTGGGGCATAAATAAGTAAGGTGATTGTCTGTAAAAAGATTACAAGGAAATTTCACCTTACGTATTTCTCTCTTTCCCTCTCCATCATTATTATTTGTCTTCTCATTATTACCATTTTCCTTGGGTTTATTATTATTTTTCTCACCCTTACGATTATTCTATCCTTATTTATTATTCCCACCTAGTTGCTAGTTACCATTTGGGTCGGTTGACGATTGCACAGAATATACATTCGTCGATTGAGTGGGATTGGAAGACACAGATGAAGCTGACCCTCCTGCAAACTAGTTTAGAGACAACTCGTTCAAATGGCTTGTCACCGAGTTTGCAGATTTTACATTGGCGGAGCCTACAATTCCATCGGCAGAATGGGCTTTTGTATAGGGTCATAAGTTGACCGCGGTGCATCCGGAATAATGTGGTATAACATCCCATACTGAGCATCTATAATATCTAATTGTTGGGCTTTGAAGATTGCTTCTTCCTCAGTGGTAACCCCGGATGTAGCAACATCCTTCGAGATAGGAGGCTGCAAAGACTTAAGGAATGATTCTAAAAGAAAGGTCAGGGTATGGAGGTCTTAATAAACCTCTTCCATCTACGCCACTCCTGGATATGATTCACGATATGAGTGGTTTTGTCCTAGCGTAAAGTCGACAGAAGTGTTAGCCCAACATCGTAACGAACTGGCAATTGGAAGTGGTTAAGGAAGACCAACACCATCTGACTAAAGGTCCCATATGCCCCCCTAGGTAGTTCAATATACCATTTTGCAATGACCCCAATGAGAGTGCGTTGAAATAATATTAACCGAATAGAATTGTCATTAAGGTAATTCGAGGAGCACCATAGGTGAAAGGTAGTAACGTGATCACTAGGATCCTCACCATTATTACCTTCGAATTTAGGGATGTCTAAAGGAAGCTTGGTGGGGATGAGGGTCCATGTAGTATCATGACTCACAGGGTCATTCATCAACTTAGACAAGTTTGGTAGATTAAGTGTTGCGAGAAAAGTGAGATGGGGTTGCAACATCTGGCCCCAAGCTCCCTGGAAAGATTGTGCTTGAGGAACAACAACCCATCCAGGGTTATGGTAAGCACCATGGCCCTTTCCGGGGTTGTAATATCCTCCTCCATGCCGATTCATAAAATTTTGGTTGGGCATCATTCTAGTAGGAATGTTCTGATGGGGGTTATACAAATTTCCCCCAGTCGGATTGGATTTGGGTTAGGGGTTTCCCAAAGCGTGAAATTGTCCTCCTCTGAGTGTGAATCCGGAGGATAGAGGTGGATTCTTCATGCAAAACATGTTGGTCATAATTGACACTAAGGAGGTAGGGGTATAGGACAGAAATTGAGCAGAATCTTGTTCGCCGGGTTGGTTGCTCCACCTAGAAGCAAGAGGATTAGACCCGAGGTTCAAAGTAGGAATGCCTCTCATATTAGGAGTCGTTTGGGGAATTTGAGAACCACCAAATGAGAAAGGATTATAAGGAGGTTTAGTGCCCCCAAGTCCAACGCTATCATTAGGGTGAGCAGGTGGGATGGAGTTCGAAAACTGCGAATTAAAAATTGGCATACCACAGGAAAAAGGACTATAGGCCATAGGAATAGACTGAACATTATAACCCAGTGAGTGACCAAGAGATCCAAATTGGTTCGAGGCAAGGGATTGAGAATTCACTATAGGATGAGCAATAGTGATGATAGGTGTTGTAATATTATAGATATAAAATGTATGCAGAACAGAAATAAAATGCTAGTAATGGCAGAATAACAGCAATATAACCAGAACATTGACCACAATAACACTGAAATGATATAAGAATAACAACAAAAATGGAACTTTGAATCTGAAAGCAATGTTCACGGGCCTCTTCGAGGGGGCAACCTATAGTTGATAAAAGATTTATTACAATAATATCCAAGCTAGGGTTCTCATACCCTCGACTCCTATTTATACTAAAAAGAAGCATCTAGAGGAGGATCCTTCTAGAAGCAGAAGCTTCTATTTGGTCTTCTTACATCCACCTTATTCTATTTCATTGAAAGGCCTTATTAATATTGACCTTTATTACACTCGAATATATTTTTCTACCTATGTGCGGGTCAGGACCCTAACATGTCCACCCCCTTAAAAACAGCCTTGTCCTCAAGGCTTTAGATGAGGAAATTGTTGCAGAATGGTAGCTGGTTCCCAAGGGGCGTCTGTTGGAGTTGTATCTTTCCACTGTACTAGCACTTCCTTGATGGTTCTCTGATGTAGGCGATGCTCACGCTGGTCCAAAACTGCTTTTGGTTGTAGCCAAATGGATCCTTCTTCAACTAACTCTGGAAGGTTGGCTTGAATTTGGCACTTAGCTCCAATCACCTTCTTTAAACATGAAACATGAAAAACATGATGTAGCTTCGAATGGTTGGGAAAAGATAACTGATAGGCGACTTGTCTCACATGCTTGAGCATGGTATAAGGACCATAAAATTTGGGTGCTAGCTTCTGACAATGCTCAGCCTTGAGGTAAGTTTTCTTGTAAGCTTGCAGTCAAAGAAACACATGATCCCCTTCTGCAAATTGGCGTTCAAAGTGACCTTGATCTTCTTGTTGCTTCATGCGATTCTGTTCCATGACCAAATTCTCTTTGAGGGTACAGAGAATAGCCTCTCAAGATGTAAGTGTTAGGTCAACCGCATGGACCTTCGAGACACCCGGTAAGTATGAGAGAACTGAAGGTGGCTTCTGTCCATATACTGCATCAAAAGGAGTCATGCGTGTAGTTGTATGGTATGAAGTGTTGTACCACCATTCAGCTAGGGGTAACCATTGAGCCCACTGATTTTTATTTTCCGAGGAAAAACACCTCAAATATGTTTCCAAACACTTGTTGACAACTTCCATTTGGCCATCAGTCTGGGGATGATAAGATGTGCTAAGATGAAATTATGTGCCTTGTATCTTGAACAGTTCTTGCCAAAAATTGCTTGTGAAAGTTGGGTCGCGATCAGAAACAATAGAGTGCGGCATGCCATGAAGCTTGAAGACATGATCCCTAAATATTTGAGCCACCGTGGATGTTGTAAACAGGTGTTGAAGGGCCCAGAAATGAGCATACTTGGAAAGGCGATCAACAACTACCATGATGATGGATTTATTCCCTGATTTGGGTAAGCCGATAATAAAATCCATAGAGATATCCTTCCAAATAGCAGGTGGAATCGGGAGCGGTTATAGTGTGTCCGGCGATTTGACTGTTTCTCCCTTGTTGCATTGACACACGTCACATTCAGCTACAAAATTACAAATGTCTTGTTTCATGCCATCCCAGAAAAAGGAACGTTTGACCCTGTCATAGGTTTTGGTGAACCTGGAGTGCCCTATTGTGGGTGTAGCATGAAGCTCAGAAAGTATCATGGATTTAAGCTTAGATTGTTTACTTAAATACAAACGGCCTTTGTATCAAAGTTCCTCATGGAGCCAAGAGTACCCTAGGGAAGCTGGAGCATTGGAATGCAATTGTTGGATCAACTGTGAAATTTTGGGATCTTGTAGCCATTCCTGGCGAACGGATTGGAGCTAATCTGGTACAATGAATGAAAGAGAAAAAAGGGATCCTTCATCTTCATATTTTCAGGAAAGTGCATCCACAACCACATTGTCTTTGTCTTTCTTATAAATGATCTCTTAATCATATCCAAAGAGTTTAGTCACCCATTTTTGTTGTTCTGGGGAGGAAATGCGTTGTTCCAGAAAATACTTGAGGCTTTGATGGTTTGTCTTAATTTGGAACCGTTGCCCCAATAGATAAGGATGCCACAGATTCATGGCATGCAGAATAGCCAACATTTCCTTTTCATAGATGGATTTGCCCACATTTCTTTCAGATAGTTGCTTGTTGGTAAAGGCCAAAGGTCGACCCTCTTGCATAAGGACAACACCAATTCCTTTCCCTGAGGCATCACATTCCAACACAAAGGTCTTTGTGAAATCGGTAAAGGCGAGGATTGGAGTGGTGCACATGACCATCTTCAAGGTTTGAAAAGCTTGAGCAGCGGCTGGAGTCCAAGTGAAAGAGTTCTTTTTTAGGAGAGCAGTGAGAGGTGTTGCAATCTTCCCATAATTCTTAACAAACTTGCGATAATACCCTATTAGGCCTAGAAATCCACGCAAGATATTAATATTCTTTGGGTGAGGCCAGTCTTGCATAGCTTCAATATTTTTAGGATCCACCCTAACACCATCTTTTCCGACCAGATGACCCAAGTATTCTACTTCTGAGGCGCCAAAAGCACATTTAGACTATTTCAGGAAAATTTGGTGCTGAGAGAGTAGATGGAGAACTCGATCCACATGAGCAAGATGGTTTTTCCAGGTTTTTCTATATATGAGGATATCATCAAAGAAAACTAAGACAAAATGGTGGAGAAAAGGATGGAAGACATGATTCATGAGGCTTTGGAAGGTGGAGGGGGCATTACACAAGCCAAAGGGCATGACCAAAAACTCATAGTGGCCCTCATGATTTCTAAAGGCAGTCTTGGTGATATCTATCTCGTTCATACGTATCTGGTGGTAGCCCAAACGAAGATCCAGTTTAGTGAAGAATTGGGTGCCACTCAATTCATCCAGAAGGTCATCAATGACGGGAATGGGGAATTTGTCTTTGATGGTAAGTTTGTTGAGGGCACAGAAGTCAGGACACATTTGCCAAGAACCTTCTTTCTTCAGGACCATGACCACAGGAGATGAATAGGGGCTCGTACTAGGGTGGATAACACTTGCATTAAGGAGTTCCTAGACCATTTTCTCAATTTCATTTTTTTGGGAAAAGGGGTGATGATACGGATGGATATTGGGAGGAAGGATTCCTAGTACAAGGGGAATGGAATGATCATGAACACCACGGGAAGGAGGGAGGCCTTGGGGAGTGGAAAAGACCAATTGATGTTTAGAAAGGATGGCTTGGAGGTCTTGTAGTACCGAGGGTGTCTTTGTTGCTTGTATGGCATGGAGTTGGGAAATAACACCAGAATGACCCTTTTTGAGCATCTTTTCCATGTGATGGGAACTAATGATCTGAGGTGAACCGACGGTGATGCCTTGGAACTTATATTGGTGGCCCTCCTGGTCAAATTGCATTGTTAAGTCTTTAAAATCCATGAAAATGGAACCCAAAGTCTTTAGCCAATCTGCACCCAGCACAATTTCACAACCTCCCATGTCGATAGCAAACATATGGGATTTCAGGTGGTAGTCACCAATTTGGAGACGCACATTTTCACAACGCCCTCCACATTTCATGGAACCACCATTAGCAATCATGATTTGGAAATTATTGACGACATGGATGTAGCAATGAGTTTCTTGGGAAATGTGACGATGAATAAAATTATGGGTGTTGCCACTATCAACCAAAATGATGACCTTCTAATGCTTGATGTAACCGATTAGCTTGAGGGTTTGGGGAGCGGAGAAGCTAGTGAGAGCATTGAGGGAAATGACTAGTTCTACTTTGGGAGGGTCTAAGGGAGGGGTTATGTCAGTGGATTTAGGTGATTCAAACATAGAGGGAGTTTTTTTCATCTTCTTCCAAAATCTCCTCGGAGATGGCCATAAAAATATTTTGTTCTTTACACTTGTGGCTCATGAAATATTTGTCATCACAGTTATAACAAAGGCCTTTGAGTTGGCGTTCATCCATTTCAGCTCGAGTCAATTTTTGGATCTTTAGTGGAGCAGAGGGGGTAGTGGGATTTACTGGTTTAGGGCGAGGGATGAAGGAGGGTTTGCGGTTTTGAGAAGATACAACCTATTGTGCTTATTTATCTCTTTTGGTAGCCTCCACCCAACTCTCAGGCTGATCCATGAGGACATGGGCCCGAATTTCATCCTTGAGGCCACTAATAAAACACTCTCGGAAAAAGGCATCAGACATGCCCTCTGTTCTAAAAGCCAGGCGCTCAAAGGCATCTATAAAGTGTTCCATTGTTCCTAATTGTTTCAGCTTTGTCAAACGACCCAAATGGTTGGTGTCAGTGTCAAAGTGTTCATAAAGCTCTGCCACAAATTGTGTCCAAGCAATATACCCTTGACATGAATTTTTTCTCTATTGCAACCATTGCCAACGTTCTTGATCTAGATGGAGAACACCATACCGGAGTTTGGCCAATTTATCTGTAATGTTGTATAAAGAGAAGTAATGTTCCATTTGGGTTACCCAACTAGTGGGGTCCAAGCCATCAAATTTGGTCACATCCACCCATCGAAGGCATAGGTCACGTTGAAAGTGATGGTTCTGCAAGGTATGGGAATGAGAGGAATGGTCACCTTCAGTATGTGTGGGTGAGAAAGAGGAAGGGTTATCTGTAGGGATATGCAGTTTGGTGCAGAGTGCCAAAAAGATTGATTCAAGTTGGGTGGTGAGGTCTTGTTTGATTTCTCCCATTGAGGACTGCATGGTTGTATTGATGGTGACAACATTGGCACTGAGTTGTTTCACTTCTTGTTGGGTCTCAATGAGACCAGATTGCAAGGTGTTGAAGTGAGCTTCCAAGTCTTGGCTATGAGTATGGGCCATGAGGATGGGGGAATTAAAAAGGGGCAGGTGGGGTAAAAAACATTTGCCGAAAAAATGATATGGATGAATGTGATAAGGGCGAAGAGATGAATCCAATGGAATAGGTCTGAAATAATGGTGAAAAAATTTCCAGACTTTTTTTTTTTTACAGATTTATACTCCGGTCTGAAGAATACTGCGGAGAGGAAATGCCCAAAGGCTTAACCAGAAAGAAATGTGTATTTACTTGGCAACCCGAACACAGTTGCGCAGCAATAGATCTTGTTTGTTTTAATTTGTTTATGTTTCTGTCCTAAAGGGTTGGGTATTCAAGGGTTCTGCAGACAAGGGTTTTCCCTGTGCTATAGCTCTCTGATATACATGCGGGGTCCAACAATAGTACTTGGCACAATATCTCAGGGCACTAACTAAGGAGGATAGATCATGCCCTTATTCGTACTACCCGACTACCCAGGTACTAGAGAGTATCTTCCCGAGTGTTGTTCTCGGTGACACTATAGCAGTCAGGCAGCCAATCGATTTATCTAAAGAGGGCTTCAAGTAATCTAGGCCGATCCATACACCGGTGTTGTCTGATGCACTACCACTCGAAGGCGTACCAACAGGGGTTACAAGGGTGGCCAACAAATGTGCGCTTAAGTACCACTTGTATTTCCTGCATGTATGAATCCCTCAACCACGGGTTTATGCACATAACAATAGATCTATGTAGCTTAAAGACACTGGAATATGTCTCTACCCTGGAAAAAAAAATTAACCCACACTTTCTGCCGAGGAAAGTGCTCTTATACCACTTGTAATATACCAGATATAAAATGTATGCAGAACAGAAATAAAATGCTAGTAATGGCATAATAACAACAATATAACCAGAACATTCACCACAATAACACTGAAATGATATAAGAATAACAACAAAAATAGCACTTTGAATATGAAAACAATGTTCACGGGCCTCTTCGAGGGGGCAACCTCCAGTTGAGCAGAGCTCTATTACAATAATATCCAAGCTAGGGTTATCATACCCTCGACTCCTATTTATACTAAATATGTCTATTAAAAGAAGCATCTAGAGGAAGGTACTTCTAGAAGCGGAAGCTTCTATTAGGTCTTCTTACATCCACCTTATTCTATTTTATTGAAAGGCCTTATTAATATTGACCTTTATTACATCCAAATATATTTTTCTACCTATGTGTGGGTTAGGACCCTAACAGGTGCCTCCGACACTACAACTGTTGAGGTTGGAGGAGTCGAAGGGGTGCCATTAACTATAGTAGCTATGGGAGTTGAAGGGCCCCCAGTGTTCTAAAGACTTGGTTCAATACTCATCCTTGTAGAATCACAAGTCTGAACAGTGGAAGTGTGTGTACCACGTCTAATAACTCTATGCCTTTTAGAAGGAAAAGACTTGAAATCTGGTGGTAACTGCAGCAAGCATCGAGACTGTGGAGGAGGCTGGTTCGACTCCATGGTGACTTAAGACTCGAGATAAAAAATAAATTCTAGGTCCGACTAGTAATCAAAGAGCACACCAAAAATCAAACGACCAAAATGCACACAAACATGGTAAAGTAGCTGAAAGGGGCCTCCCTCCCTAAAGAAGGTATGTCTCACCCAAGAGGGGCATGAGACTCTTTGCTAAATATCATAGGTAACATAATTAGTTATAAGGGTCCTCGTGGGCTTAAAAACCAGTCGGTCAGATCCCCCAAGAGAGGTAATCCTCCATAAAGGTTGTGTGTTGTCCGACCCTTATCTGACCCAGGGTACCTGCAGAATAACCCCTGCAAGTAACCTATGTGGCACCTAAGTCAAGAAACTAATAAACCATTGTATAATCAATGCATAGGTGAGCATTTGTAATTTAGGTCCACCATATGGGAAGGGTATGAAAGCCCAAAACCTTGAAAGCATCGCCTCTCACGAAGGTAAGGGTACAAAAAGACCGTCATATACAAATAGATCCCCAAAAATATATCTGATGCTAAGAAGGTGTCGGGGGGATATCCCTTCAACCAACCCCGCACAACCTTGTGATTAACTCCGGTGTGAGCGAAGCCTCCTGATATTACCAATTATACAATGGATTTCTCCATTCCCTTTGTCAGACACATATGTTGATTTAATTGCCTTGGAGAAGTTTACTCACAAAATCCTATTCCAAGGCACTAAATCCTAAGTTAGTTTGTGCACCCTAGAAAATAAAATCACAGCTAATCAATTTTAAATTATAGCATTAATTTTAGTGGCCACGATTACTCAAAAAGTCATGGTAGTGAAACTCATGATGTTATAACTCAACAAATAAAGTAAATATGAATATAATTCAAAGTCCTAACTTCAATTTTCAATGGATGATATGCTTCTTAAAACAAGTGCAATTTTCAATTTCAACACTACAATTCTAAAGTAAAAATGCAATCTTTCTTTACATGCACTAAGCTAATGACAAAGACTCAAAAGATAAAATTCCAAGCAATGAAAAATGCCTAATATTTTTGTATTTTCAATATAAGAAAAGAGAAAATGTATGGATTGAACAACAACTTGATATATAAATCTCTATTGTGTATAGAAAGAGATAACTCAAGTAGGATATCAAGCAGCAAGACACCCAACCCAATATACAAGGACAATCAAAATGAAAAGATGATGATAAAGACTCTGCCCATAAATTCAACCAAAGACAGGTTTCTTGTCATCCCGCAGACACTTAACAATCACTATAGAGACCCAAGAAGACTTAGCAAGCATCAAATCCCACCCAACAAACACTAGACCCAAAAAACAAGCAAAGAAGGTTGATGTACGTGACTTTTCAAGGAAACAGAGTGTATGTGTGTAGCTTGCAGAGGGACAACCTATGTATATACACGACTGTCAAGCCAAAAATTGCGTATATGTTTCAAAAACAAGGCTAGGAAAGGGAGAAGGCTAAAAAGTTTAGACCCAAAGTGAACAGAGGCTGTCAAGCAATGATACGACAAGAAACGCAATAGGAACGAGAGAAATCTAAGGAGAAAAATACTCCAAACCCTAAGAAACAAGATTCAATCCCCAGTATGGTCGTCAATTCTGTTACGAGGAAAATCTCTCTATGGGTAGGGTAAACCACAACAGACGCAAATGACTACAGAAATCAACTATGTTCTCAAGTATGCTATATAAATAAATGTTCTAGCAAGACAAGATAAAAAGGCCTACCTCATCCAGACGTTCGATGAAGTCCACCATTGAGCACTTGACCCAAAGCAATATACCTGCAACTAGTCCTCAACAACCAAGCAAAGAAAGCATATGATGCTAATAAATGATGTTAGCACATTCAATAGTATAATCCATTAATAAACATGACAAATACGCCCATGGAACAATAATTCAAATATTTTCAAGATATCAATTGGACGGGAAAAGAGTATTTCTATTAATACATGATCAACATAAGTGAAAATGTTACAGACTTCCGTGTCGGCACAGTTCAAAATTGAGAAACTAAGTTCCTTCCAGATGGGCCTCCACCACTTCAATCCTCCACCAAAGGCAAGCTAATAATAGAGAAACAATGAGGTTCTCAATCAATAAGGGAAGAGCTTAGGGGTTGAACATTGTGTTCATACTTAAAGGACAAAGGGATGCAGACTCAATATGAAGTAAATAATTTCTCCAAAGTAACTTTTCTCTCAAGGTTGAATTCTTTCTCCTCTTTTCCATAGCTCGGAATTGGCCTATTTATGTCCTTCAAATGGAATTAAAGGTCCGAGTTGGAACGTTTCCAATATATTGAAGGACAAGGATCATAGATCTCTTGTCATGACATGGAAACCCAACATTAATTTTCATTTTTGGGCACAAATCCCGATGTACGCAGGTTGTAGTGGGGCAACCTGCGTATACACATGTTGTATAGTAGGCAAGGTGCCTACATGTGGAAAAATATGTATTTTTAGCTTTGGAATTTACAAACAGGTATGATAAGTCTGCATAGGGAAATGGAAAAAGGCCTTATGTGCAAGATTGCATAGGGTGAGTCAAATCTTTCTATAACAAGTGATAAGGTGGCTTTCCTGGTTGACAAGTTTTGCCTGTTGACAGGTTTGGGGCAAAACCTTTTCCTATATACATGCCTTCGGCATAAAAAAACTTTATAGTAAAAGTGGCTCTCACTTATTTTATAAAAGTGAGTCACTTAAGTTATAAAAGTAACTTATTTGTAAAATTGAACTTATAGGACAAAGTAAGAGGATGGATTTTTTTTAACTCTTTAGAAATTTGCAACCTCATCATACACTCGCCATCACATGGGCCAACCTCCACCGACAACGTATCACCTTGGTTACCATTTCGACTTTTTATACATTTCTTCAAATAGACATAACTTTATCATCTAGAGTTCATTTTTAGTGTTTTTTTTTTCAACTGTCAATTTTTTTGAGATCTATCTATTTAAATAGTTAGTTTTTATTTTTATTTTGAATTCATCTTACTTTCTTATTTTAATATGACAAGTCCAAATGAGATCCTAGTTACTAGTTCTAACTATTCACATAAATCTCATATGGAGGAGTTACTTTGAAGTAAGGGACTTTACCTTGGGAGTAGAAGTTGTCCCCCTTGATGCATTGAAGAGAGTTAAATGAGACAATAGAAATGATGCAACATGTGGACTACTAGAAATGTCAATATCTAGTGATTTATAGTTTCACCTTCAATGGATTGAGACCCTAGATGAAGCTTGTTAAAAGTTGGAAAGTGTGTTTTATAAACAATACCAAATTCAAGCCCATTAGCTCAAAAATCAACTGACTGCTTTGAATCCTAATGCTTTTAGTTGCATTAATTTTTTTTTTCAAAAATCAAGACACTCAAACTTTTGTTTACAAAATGTGGCATACCAAAGAATTATGATCAATTCATATACATTATTATTGTTAAGTTCGGAAATGCCTTTTCTATTTTTGTATCTACTTTTCAGTCCCATAGAGAGGCAATTATTAATCAAGGGACTACTTACAAATGCCCTATTTTGAAGCATTCTATGATTCTCTAGTTAGATACCAAGGTAAGATCTTGCACCTTGGATTGATCAAAATTGCATGGAAATTTAGTAAAGCCTTAGTAGCATAATAGAAAAAAGGCCCCAATCATCCAAAGAAGCAACATCCTCACAAGAACAAACAAAGCAAAGGTATGAAACTCTCTTAGCCAACTCCCACTCCTAATGGTGATAAAGGAACCAAGTCAAAATGCAAGAAGACTGAGAGACATTGAAATTTTTATGAGTTAGATGGTCATATAGAGTCTAAATGTTTTAAGAAGACAAAAGTCTAGAAGTAGAAATGAAGAAGAACAACATCACTCTGGATATTTCTTCTTATATCTCTTCTTCTCATGGACATGGATTTTTTTCCTCTAGTTTTTCTTTGAATGCAACATCTACTTTTTATCCTAGTGAGAGGCTTGTTGCTTCTAGAGCATTTTTTCATATGGCTAAGGATAAATCCATGTTTTCTCTTAATGAAAATAACACCAAACAAACATTTATTGGCAATGATATACCTCTAAGTGTTGTAGGGTTTGGAATATTACAACTATATGATGGACATCTTAATAATGAATTATATGTTCTCAATCTTTCTTACAACCTTCTATCAGTGTATCAAAACACTCATTTAGGTGAAGGAAAAATTGTAGAATTTGCACCTTAGGAAGTTGTAATTAAAGATTTAAAGGATCCCAAACATATCTTCGCAATTAGTTGTGTTCATGATATTACCAATTTAATGCATTTCACAACTTTGGGTCATCATCTCTTCCCTCAATTTTTATTGCTCATAATGATGACATTAATAAACTTTGGCATGAGCAGTTTGGTCATCTAAACTATTGTTCATTTGTATTTAACTGGTGTCCCTCTTGTTTCTTTTAAATATTATGAGTATGTTCTTGGTAAACATCATCAAGAAAGTTTTGACAAATGTGCCTCTTAGAACACATCAACCCCATTACAACTTGTTCTTAGTGATATTTGGTCCACTTCCATGTGTTTCTTCTTTGGGTTCAAGTACTTCTTAGCCTTCATTAATGACTTCTCCATATGCATTTGGGTTTATTTCTTAAAAACTAAGTGATCCAGAATCAGATCCAGAAGCCTGGCAGGGCTCAAAAAGGCTCAAAAATGAAAGTGCTCAGAATCTGACGAAACCAACACCATTGCATCTGTCTCGTCTTCCTGATTTTTTCCATATATTTACTTTGTCAAACGGGCTTCGTATGCAAAATATATTGCGTTCTGTCCAAAAACCCAAACAGGAAAAAAAAAAGGAATGACTGTACAGTCCGTACAGTGCCACGTGGCAGGATGACTGTACAGGTCGTACGGCCATACAGCTGATGTGGCAGCTCCTGGAGATGACACGTGGTAGGTGATGTGGCATACAATCGGTACAGTTGGACCAGTCAGAGGGTGACATGTGTCACCACTGTAAGGGTGACACATGGCATAGGTTGAAGTGGCAGGGATGACATCAGTAGGCTGACTGGGTAGGTACAGTGACAGGTGGTAGGGTACGTGGCAGACTGGTGGACGAATCAGCGTTCGACACTTGGCACTTTTTGATTGGTTGTTGAGGTGCCACATGGCCCAGTCATGGGCTGCCACGTGGCACCCTGTGGTTGGCTCGTGGCTTGTGTAAAAGTTTATGGTCTCCACCAGGGTCGAACCCCTGACCTCTCCTCTGCACAATGGACTGGCAGGAATGGGCTAACCACCCGAGCCACTAGTGTTTCTTAACAACTATATGGAAAAATATTTATTTATGTTTAATGAATGCATTATTCGGAGGGGTAAAGGGTTGGGGCTTAGCCCAAGCCCTCGGCACTGACATACGACCACGACCACGGAAGTTGACGGATAGGGCCTAGCCCCCGGTTCATGGGTGGTTCCATGTGACCCGGGATTTAATCCAAAACAGGGCGCGGGGGTTATGGGGCTAGCCCGAGATCCTATGACTATGCCCAAAGACCAGGAGTCGGACAGGGGGGGCTAGCGCGTAATGAATGGAGCGCATGGCCACATGGCCATCCACCATATGACCAAGGGCACGCAAGTTTGGGGGCTACGCCCTACATTTATACAAAAGTGGGTTTTTGTTGTATAGTTTCTAATTTTATTTGATTTTAATGCCTGTTATTAATGGATTTTCTCCATTTTTGGGAGATATTGGGCATTTTTGGAGCCCAAATTTTGGGAGGAAGTTGGGGATGGATAACCAACTTCAGATCTATATAAACCAGGCCTATTTGAGGCCATGGAGGACAGTTAGAGCATATTTATGCTGAAGGGAAGCCAAGCCAAAGCCATTTTTATGCAGGGAAGCTATTGAGGAGCAGATGCTTGCGGGCCATTTCTGGGAGCTCCAGACATCCGTTTTGCGTGTCGTTTTCTTTGCTAGGTTCTAGATATCTGGAAGAACATGGCCAGATCAGTCTTGTAGCCAATTGGCACTGTTGCGATTTATTTTTGATCTTTTGAACAGAAGTAAAGAAGCCTCCCCCACAGAGACAAAGGCCCGAAGACGTAGGCAACGTTGTGTCGAACTCCGTTATCAATTCTCCTGTTATGGTTTGTTGTTTATTATTTCATTTCAGATCTGCAAATGTGTATATGGCTATCATAATTCCTCTTTTTTCCTCATTCTTTCATTAAGATTCTTAAAAGGGTTAATTAACACATGCAAATTTAAAACTCAACCATAGTCATTAAAAGATCCTACGGATCACTAAGAGTGAATCTTTTAGCATGATTTTAGCCTACAAGACCCTTGTAGAAAAACAATATGAACATCAATTTCAAAAGTTAAAAAAGAATAATGGTGGTAAATATCTTAACAAAATATTTACAACTTACTGCACTACATAGGGCTCTCAGATGTAAAATACTATTCTATACACACAATAATGAAATGTTGTTGCTAAGAAAAAAATCACATGTTAAAATAAATGGAAAAATGTATGATCCAATCTAATGGATTAAGTCCTCTATTTTGGGCGGAATCCATTAATTGTGTCAATCACATATTTAATAACACTCCCACAAAGGACTCAAAATATATGACACTAAAAGAAGCATGGGGCAACATTACAATAGATGTAATCCACTTTTGTGTGTTTGGTAGTGAAGCATGGGCTCACATTAATTATGAGAAAAGGAAAGCATTACAACCTAAGAGTGACTAGTGAATTTTTTTTGGATAATCTGAAGATGTAAAAGGTTATGGACGTCTTCAACCTAATTCAATAGAAATTATTATTAGGAGAGATGTCAAGTTTGATTAATATCTCTCAGTCCCTGTGCCTAATTCAACATGTGTGCCATATTAATACCACAAGCCATATTTTGGTGAATGTGTGATATTCTATTCCCATTTTTTTTGCTAGTGCCCCTACTCTAGTTTCTTCTTCTATAGATGATGATAGTGAGAATAAAAAATCACTCTACTTTCTCACTCTCCTCTAGTTGAATCCATTGAACATGAACTTGCACTAGTAGTACCACAACTTCCTACATGGGTCTATACAACACAAGAAGCATCTAGTGATCTTGTCGACAATCCTTTTGATTAACATTGTGCACATTCACAATTCTAGCAAGCCTCCTCTCTATTGGCTCTAGTCTTAGATACTTGTGATCTGGAAACATTTCCAAAATTGTTTTTCCATCAAGATTAAGATGCAACAATGAATAAAGAACATCATTCATGAATGGTGAACTATACTTGGGATCTTGTCCCTATCCCAAAAGGAAAAAAAATTGTCAAATGTAAAAGGGTGTATAGAACTAAAGATGCAATAGATGGAAATGTTGATGGGAATAATGATTGATTAGTTTCCAAAGGGTTTTTTCAAGTACAATGAATTGGCTATACTAAAATCTTTTCCCTTGCAACCGAAAAGAATTCTACCCCACTTTGTTATTATATCTGTTTTAGCATCATAAAAATGAGAGGCCTGTAAGATGGATTTTAAATCCACCTTCTTGCATGGGGATTTGCAAGAATAAAATTACTTGGAAGAATATCCTAGTTATATTTAGAATGTCTCCAGTCTTGCTTATCGCCTTAAGAAATATGTCTATGGTCTTAAGAAGCTGCTTGTGTTTGTTATGCTAAAATGGATCGTTGTCTTTCTTGAAAATGATTTCTCTAGATTTCATTCTAACCCCAATGTTTATACCAAGAAATTTGGTGATCATCTCATAATACATGTTCTCTATGTTAATGACCTTATACTCACTGGTAGTGACTCCAAACTCTCAACACGTGAAATTTAGTCTCAAGAAGAACTTTGAAATGACAAAATTAGGACATTTGCATTGTTTTCTTGGCCTCCACATCTTGCAAACCAAAGAAGGGATTTCCCTTTCCCAGTCTAAGTATGCATGTGATATTATTCACTACTTTCACATGTAAGATTGTAAACTAGCCCCATCTCTCTTCCTATCTAGAGTGAAACTTGCTACCACTTGTACCACACCCAAAGTAGATACCATTTTGCATCGTTAGTTAGTTGGTATCCTTTTCTATTTGACTCATACATCCTGATATTTCCTTTGTTGTTGGTCTTGTTTCCTGGTATATCCAAACTCCCCATGAGAACCATTGGAAATTAACAAAGAGGATACTTTGGTATGTCCAAGGTATAATTTTGTTAGGGATACATTACAGTTCAAGACAAGCCCTTTTGTGGGTTGGTTTCATTGATTTTGACTAAGTTGGTGACCCAACTAGCAAATTGATTTGTCATAAATAAATTTTCAACCTAGGAGAAATACAAAGTGTTGTGATTGGAAAATTGGTGTCAATCAAACATAGGTTGCATGTAGTCAATAAAACTTAGAGAAATGCTTACTAATTTCCTTGGCACTACAAAGACAACAAATAAAAACAAACCTTGAAACCAAGAATCATATCCATTTCGTGTATGCTTTCCTAATAATTAACAACAAAGAAATTTGAACTCAAAGTCATGATTGTAATTACAATTCAGCTAGTTGTTTTTTGTGTAGGTTACACTAAGAAAAAAATCCTTGTAGTATATTTTGAGAATAGAGATCTTTGCATATGTCTAAGAATAAAGAATAAAATTCATTTCCACAAAGGATATATGTTGGTGAGATGTGTTTACTATAAGTCCCGTGTTTATGGATCATATTGGTATCAGAATAGTTGAATCCTTGACTATGAAGCAACTACAAGTACTTTGAGGAGAAATCATACCAAGAATGGATAAAGAAACAATGAGAGAAATACTAAAAGACTTAAGGGTCAATAATGTGTGGGTCTAAGAGGAGAATCAACACTTGAATGAATAGGTATAGATGTTTGATCAAAGTATAGAACAATTGTAAATATACCTTGAGTCATGCACAAAAATCTTTGCATTGTTAAAGAATCATTTTGTTGAACATTAACATTGCCACACCATTGTTATGTCAAATTTTGACAAGAGAAGACTTGAGCTATGCAATTGAGAGAGAAGGTTATTCAGTTGGATAATCAACAAGAGGAGAGTTTTACTCAAATGATGAATTAGATGCACCAAGAGTTGGTAGAGAAGGATAAATCATTGGCCAAGTTATAGAACACTATGCAAGCGACCAAGGAAGAAAAACAACCATCCATTTCTACTACAAAAGATAGCCCCGTGATTGAGACAAGCATGGTAAAACCACCTTTAGACCTTTCTCAAGAGAATTTTGGTGATTTTGAAAAGCACATCAAAGGCATTGGTTCCAAGTTATTAAAAAAAATGGGCTATAATGGCCAAGGGATAAGGAAGAGAAGTTAAGGAATCATAAGCCTCATTGTAGCTTAATCATGGTTCAAGCAAGAAGGACTAGGTTTTGGTGGCATAGAGGAAAAGATCATGACCACCGAGATCACATTTCTGAAGGAAAAATATGTTGTGAACTTGGCCTACTCATAAGAAGAAAGAAGTGTAGCATTGAATGAAGATTGAAACACACTACCACTCCATCCTTCTTATGGAAAATTATAGAAGGGAAATGATGAGGAAAGTTTAGAGACCGAGTATGCACCAACACTTAGAAGAAATAGCAAGTATATCAGATGGAACAAAAAGAAGAAGAACAAGAGGTATGGATTAGGAAAGACATCCATTCTTTGTGACTACTACAAGAAGAAGGGGCATATAGTTGCCAGTTGTTGGTATGCTAAGGTATGTTCTTTCTATGAAAATAAAGGCCATGTTGGGGCATCTTTTTGGGAGAATAAAGCTGCATGCCACAAGACTAAATTCTTTCATAGGAAGTGTTATCACATGAAGTTGTTATGAGTCAATTTCAACCTTATGTTTTTAATTTTTTTATCCTTAGTCTTGTTTAAGATTTACTTTTAATTTTCTCCTTATGGTTGTCTTAGGTTTTAGCACAAAATAAATGTAAGGTTGAATGTTGGCCCATACTTTTGGTTTATACCCTTGGTTCATTCCTTTGGTTTATACCTTCATCTCATCGCACAATTAGACAACCATCCCTATCACCCTTATGCCACCACTAGCCTGACATGTCACTACCTCCATTATGCGCTTAAACCCCTCCACTCTTTCCCTCTACCCGTTATAAAGTCAAATCAAGTCATTTTAGTACGCTACCATCTCATCAAGAGTTTTTGTAGTGCATCTTGAGTACATCCTCCCTCATTACCATCATTTCATTTATGAGTCTTGTGTCAACCGATCTCAATGATTTTAGCATCCATGTTTTAAAGGAAATAAGTTGGGATTTAGTCATTTAAGGATGCCTAACTGTTTTCTCAAGATTTGAATTTTTCTCCTAGTTCAACACTGCAGAAACACTTGATTTCAAACATGCGTTGTGGAAACTACTACATACTGGATGACATAGGGGAATTGGAGGTTAGAATGGTTGCAAGTGGTTTCATGCTATTTGAAGCATACCTACAGTCAATCTGCGGTGTCCAGGTACTCCTTGAGTTTTCTGAGCTCTGTTGAATATCAATTTAAGGTTGTGCTCAATTTTCGTAGCACTTGGCGTTGCAAATTGTGGATCCTTTAACCAACCAACCCCTTTACCTTTGCTATCACTAAATTCTTAGCCTATCTGCAATATTTTAGCCTCTTCTACTACAATTGGGCCAAGCTTGTTGTCATAACCATTGCACCTATATTCCTCTTGGAACTTGTTGTTATACTATCAAATTTGCTACGAATTGTGCTAAGGATCCCCTATTCCAGTGTTGTGAACCTATGCATAAAACCCAACATTGTTATCCTCTTATTACATGGCATGTATCAATTGAATTCCTTTAGATTTTCATTGTTATTCCAAGTCTAAAATCTGTTTATGCTGAAATTTTAAAGATCCTTGTTGATTTAAATGGTGATGGCCTTGCAAATGGTGGTGGAAAGTTAGCTTAAAAAACCTTGAAAATTGTTGCTTCCTTGCATATCCTTTTCCCTGAAGGGTTTTCTTCCTTTTATTAAGCCATCAAATTTCCTTTTCATTAGCTCAGAAGTCAAATAAAAGGAAAAATTTGAATCCTTAGAAGAAGCCAACTCTAAAAATACCATCATTCCAAACCCTAAGACCTGTGTTCTTTGTTTGGCTTGTCATATCTCTCATATTACTGTATTATTTTTCCTCCCATAATAGAAAATGGATACACCTAAGCAAAAGAGGTCTCACAAGGGTGGGAGTGTAGTCAGGATAGAGCCTTGTGATATGTAGTTGTTTGATGCTGAACCTCTGAACATAGAGGTCTTCCATAGGGTTGGATGTTTAAATTTCTGTCAAAATATGTAGAGGGGACACCCTAAGGTAGCCATAGAGTTTTCCTTAAATTTTGATGGCACTAAATCCAAGGTGGGAACCCTTGAAATGGAGGTATCTGAGGATACCATTGCAGCAACCATTGAGATACCCAACACTGGTGAAAGATGGTTTAAATCCATGACTCTTAATGCGTCCTTCTCTAAAGATTTCCTCAAGCCAAAATATTAGGGAGCTAAATTATCTAAGGGAGTGCCTAGGAGCCACTTGGTTGAGGTATTTGACAAGATGTTGAAGGTGATCCAAAGATATTATACCTATGAGGGAAGATTCAATATGATTTACCAATATCACATTAGAATTTTGTTGCATTTCACACGCAAAGATCTAATGAATATCCATTTATATTTGTTTAGGAGTATGGGGGAAATGGATGATAGGGTCCAAGCCAAGTCCAATGTTGTGGACAAAAGTGTTTTCCACTCAGGGTTGACTAGGTTGCTGGTGATGGAGGAGTTGAAGAAAAGAAACATAGTTGGGGAGCAATTCATTGCCTCTGCACATCTGCAACTAAATGTAGCCCCTACTCCTCAATCTAAGGTGCAGAGCCCTTTGCCAGCTGATAATGTTGTTCACACAGAAACAAGTAAAAATAGAAATGGAAAACACATTGCCAAAGATGATGAGGCTTCTAAGGACAAACATGAAGAAGAAGGAGGAGCTCATCACTCTCCACAAAGGGAATTTTCACCTCAACCTGCTCCAAAACTATAATAAATTCCCTCATCTAAAACCACAGGAAAGAAAGGGATAAATTTACTCTTCCCCTCACCTACTTCTATAGTTGAGACTATTTCTAGGAGGCCCTTCACTAGGTCATCAACCAATAAGGAAATTGTTGAACAAGAGGTCGTAGCAGAAGCTCTTGTCAAGAGGAAGGATAAGGGTAAAATTGAGAATGTTGAGAAACATGTTGAAATCATAGACATAACTACTCCCCTTGAGAACCCTACCTTCAAAAGATTGATCAGACAGCTCAGAGATAATAGAAAGGAGGTTTCTCGCATGAAGGAAGAAGGGTTGGCTGAGAGGAAAAATTTGAAGGACCTTATGGACATGTATAAGGAAACCATTGATTTGGCCAGGTTTACAACAAAGAGATTTTTGCCCCTTCATAAGAATCTTAGAAATCTATACAGGCAGAATTGAGACTTACAATCCCATATCAGAAAGCTCAAGCTAGAGTTACATCCCTTCAACTATGAGTTAGCTCAAAGAAATCTTAATGTGCTAGCTCAAGCTGCAACTAGGAGAAGTACCAAACTAAGGAGATGAGATGGAGTGGTTGAAAGACCCTCAATTTTGTTGATGATCATCCTTGCATTTTGAAGTTTTGTGGGAAGTATCATGCTTACACCCTATTTGGAGGCTTCTATAGGATTATATATCTTTGGCTAAGGTTTTTGAGGATTTTTGGCTCAAAATGAACAACACAAACAACTACAAGACATTTCATAGTGCCTGGCGCTACGAAATAATCTACACAGATAAAAGTTGTAGTTCGCTACAGAATGCACTGTGAAATGGTTTTCATACACAGAAGCTGCAAATTTGCTATGAAATCTACTGCAAAATGACCTAGACAGTCAGAAAATGCAGTTCTCTACGAAATATGTCGTAGAATATTCTACACAGGCGGACACTACAAAATCTGCTATAGAATTCGTTACGAAATCCACTACGAATTGGCTGATATAGTCAACACTTCAGGGTTTACCGCAAATTCCAGTTTTGATGGGTTTTGAGGGAATCAACGGTCACCAAGTGGCAAAGGGAGCTTAGCACAGATGCTTGGAGGTCATTTGAAGCTGGTGGACACATGGCAATGAAGGATATGCGCTCAAGGGACACATCACTCAACAAAGATTATGGTGTTAGGGTTGTTGCTAACATTTTCCCTGTTTTTAGTAGTTTGTTTATTCCACTTGTACAGATGTAAGATTTCCAGTTTTAAGTGGAAGAATACTATGTTAGAGGATCCATCTCAAATTGTATGTTGTCACTCATTGTTTAGACTATAAATGCAGCATTAGAAGTACATTTTGGGGTTCAAATGATTGTGCATAGTCTCCCTTATGTAATGCTTTGATGTAACATAACCAAACTCTGGTTTTAATGTATGGAATCTGAGACATTTTTCCTAATAGAAGTCAAATTCCTTTTCCATTATCTTGCTTCTTTCTTACTTTGATTTTCTCATTATTGAATTATTGAATTGATATATTATATTTGTGTTACAATGTATGCTTGATTGTGATGATGATGTAATTGTTATCAGTGTTTTAAAGTTTAGATCAAGAAGTTCTTGTGTCTGATATTTTTATTCATTTGTCTACTAGTAAGGCCTGATGCTAGTAGTATACTTATTCATCCTTTTCATTAAGTCTTCCATCTATTCAAATTTATCTTTAAATAACTAACTAAAATTATCCAAGACCTCACTTGCTTATGCATTCTTGCCTAGAAATTTTTGTGTTTGAACATTGCTATGTTGATTTGTGTCCATTTGACACTATATCATAAAATTTCTATTACAAACCTATTTGATTGGTACTAGTCTTATCCTATAGCAGTCTGAGGGTGACTCTCAGAGCTAACATTCTTGGCTCCATTGTCGGGGAATGAATTGAAAACATTTCCCTGGGATTGAACAACAAAGAAATATTGATTCTAAAGGTGCATTAGAAATCAATACATTGAAGATTGCATCTTGCACCTGGAAACTCCACTGTTTCAGTTGTGGCTCCCAAA
This sequence comes from Picea engelmannii, assembly GCA_009831015.1. Taxonomy (NCBI): domain Eukaryota; kingdom Viridiplantae; phylum Streptophyta; class Pinopsida; order Pinales; family Pinaceae; genus Picea; species Picea engelmannii. The sequence continues at coordinate 133,119 of ML780904.1, read as the reverse complement.
GGCAGACACACGAGGTCTACTCCACATATACCTCTGGCTACACCTGAAACTGACCCAGAGAAGATTATCAAGAAGGGAAAAGCTTCTCAAGAAGGATTTTCAGCTGTTGTACCAGGTACTTCTAGTCATTTTCCTGATTCCACTTTTAATACACCAGTAGCTATATCGAGTTCTCCTCTTTTACCCTCTATTGAGATTTCTATAAATTTAGATCTTGAAGATTTCCCTGTAGAATACTCTTATTTTTCTCCCAAATTGAAAGAAGAAAGTTTTGAAGTCCTTTCTTCTCCTGATGTTGTAAGTTGGTTTAGACTTGAAAGCTTAGAAGATTCTCCTACCTTGGGTTCTCCATCTCCTCCTTCCATTAAATTTGTTGTGAAAAAAGAGGAAGAAACCTCAGTTCCTTTGGAACCTACACCATATTCCTTCAAGACTCATCCTTTCCTTATGAAAACTGAAATATCTCCATCCAACATTCCTTCTAATCCCAAGATACACATAATCAAGACTACAGTTGTACTTGTCAAGACTCAATCTCCTCCTTGTTCTCCTAAAATTCATAATCCAATGGCAGGTGCTAACCTTCCTAGAAATAGGATGGATGCCATAGTGGATGCTAGGTATGCCCATCTTGTGTTACCTCTGCCTATGAATGCTCTCCTAGTTGGAGACTACCTTAAGTACATGCCCAAGTTTACAAGGGAGGAGGAAATAACTGCAGAAGAACACCTTGCAACCTTTTATAGCTATGCTGAGAAATTTAATATTGAGAATGAAGATGTATGGATGAGAGTTTTTGTATAGAGCATTTTGTACAGAGCTTTGATGGTGAGGCTAGGAAATGGTTTAGGGGTTTAACTCTTGAATCTTTTGTTGGAATTGAAGCTCTAGATGATGCCTTTCTGATACAAAATATTTCCTATATTACATTATAGAGTTTGGATCACTTAAGAGGAAAGAAGGGGAATCTATTTCAAACTTTTCTAAAAGATTTAATAAAATGTACAACAAAATCCCCACAGAAATTAAGCCCACAAAAACGTTTGCCAAGATCACCTATGCCAGTGCTTTTGACCCTGAGTTTTTCCTCTTGTTGAGAGAAAGAAGATCCACCTCTCTAGCTCATATTCAAGATGCAACCTTGGAGGTAGAATCTAACATATTGGCAATTGACAAGCTTAGGGGGAAATCTGATAGAGACAGGAGAAAAAGTAGGGCTGAAGCTTCAACCTCTGATTTCTATGGTATCAATCCTCAAGTTGATGAACTAAAAAAATTGGTAAAAACACTTTCTGTTGAAATGGAAAAGATGAAACTTGAAGGAAAAAAATTTATAGAAACACACAGAATGTTGATAACAAAGGAAATTTAAGAAGACCAAACAATTCCCCTCAGGTCCTTCAAAGAGATCAAAGAATAGGGATAGGGATGATCAAAAAGTCCAAGCCCCTCTCCAAAATAACTTGGTTGTTGATGAAGTAGGAGAGGATGAAGAAACTGATCCAAAAATGTGTTGTCTAGGTGATACCTCTCCATCCCCTCATTTAACTCAATCTGCATATGAAGAGTCTCTTATGGACAACCAATTGAATGAATTGAGTAAAGGGGGAAAATCCAATGAAAATACAAATAAATACAACCTAAGGTCAAAAAAGGAGGGGAAGTCTAATACATCTGATCATCCCAACAAAACAGAAATTTTTGCTAAGGTTGTGGCATCTAGCAGCAAAGAAAAAGAGGAACCAAACCCTCAAGCAATGATTAAGACCCATGTCCCAGAAATTAAGGAGATTCTGAAATCTCCCTCTTCCTTTAGCTTTGAGAATGAGATTCAAAAGATAAAAATCCTAGTACCCCTTTTATAGATGATTAAAAATGAGGAGTTTAAAAAATATCTTTCCAAGATGCTACACCCAAATCTTCCTCCAATTCCACATCCTCAGTGAACCTTCAAGATGAAAAACCAACAGTCATATTGGGACCTTTGGTAGAACATAGGGATGACTCTTCTCATCCTTTCTACACATCATTAAATATTTGATAAAGTTTTGCACAATTGCTTGATGGACTCAGGTGTATCTCATAACCTCATGTCTAAAACTATCATGGATGAGCTTGGTTTGGAAATTACAAAAAGTTATCATGACCTATACTCATTTCATTCTAGAAAATTGAAGTGCCTTGGGGTAATCAAAGACCTGGTTGTTACCTTGTTCCAATTTCCCATGAAGAGTGTGGTCATGGATATTGTGGTGGCTGATTTCCCTCCTAAGTTTGGGATGCTCTTGTCAAGATCTTGGATCAAAATACTAGGGGGAAATTTGCATATGGACCTTTCATATGCCACCATTATTGTATTTGGAGGAGAGCACAAAAGGATTTATAGGGAAGCACAACTAGCTTACATCATCAATGATGAAGTTGATCCTAAAAACCGCCCCATTTTTGCAGTTGATACTAATTTAGGATCCATTATTTTACCACTCACTAATGCTACTCAATCACCTATTGAAATCATAAAACAACCTATTGAAACTTGTGAGGTTCCTCCTCAAAACACCCCTTTATGGAAGCCGCTTTTTGATGGAGCCTCTTCTAAAGAAGGTGTTGGTGCTAGAGTGGTCTTTATTTCCCCAACTCAAGAGATCATATCTTTGTCTTATAAACTTGAATTTGAAACCACAAATAATGTAGCAGAATATGAGGCTCTTGTTTTGGGTTTGATGGCTACTAAATATATGAAGATTGAAGAGTTAGCAGTGTTTGGAGATGTTGAATAAATTATACATCAAGTTAAAAATATGTATCAATCTAAACACCCCAGTTTAAGGAGTTACAAAAATGAAGTTTGGGATCTTGTTGATAATTTCTCTCTGCTTTTAATATCTCTTTTGTTCCAAAAGAAGAAAATACTATGGCAGATTCTTTGGTTGTTTCTGCAAGTAATTTTAAAATTCCTTTGCCCCCCAAGCTCAAATATGATGTGGAAGTGAAGTATAGACCCTCTATACCTATCAATGTCAAGAATTGGAAGGTCTTTGAGGATGATCTTGAGATCAAAAGATTTATGGAAACTGTGGAAGTGTTTTTTTTCTCTTCATATTGATCAAGATCATGATGATAGCAAAATCCCTCATGCTGATATTTTCCTCGATAAAATTGCAGACCACCATATTGTTCAATTGCCTAGTAACCATATTCCAAAAGGACTAGTTCCTTTGGAGATATTGTTTGATATAAATGACGTTGTTGTGAAGGTTAAAGGTTCAAGTGAAAATACTAATGTGATTGAATGTAATTTAGGTACAAAGGAAAATCCAAAGTATGTGAAATTGTCTAACAGTTTATCAAAAGAGGAAATGGTTGAGTATGTTAAAATTTTGAAGGAATTTGTTGATGTATTTTCCTGCAAATATGAATATCTACAAACATATGACACAAGCATCATTGAACATAAGATCCCTTTGAAAGAGGAGACCAAGCCATTTAGGCAAAAACTCAGACAGATAAATCCCACCATATTGTTCAATTGCCCAGTAACCATACTCCAAAAGGACTAGTTCCTTTGGAGAGATTGTTTGATAGAGATGATGTTGTTATGAAGGTTAAAGGTTCAAGTGAAAATGTTGATGTGATTGAATGCAATTTAGGTACAAAGGAAAATCCAAAGTATATGAAATTGTCTCGCAGTTTATCAAAAGAGGAAAGGGTTGAGTATGTTAAACTTTTGAAGGAATTTGCTAATATATTTGCCTGGAAATATAAAGATCTACAAACATATGACACAAGCATCATTGAACATAATATCCCTTTGAAAGAGGAGACCAAGCCATTTAGGCAAAAACTCAGACAGATAAATCCCATGTTGTTGCCTATTATGGAAAAGGAAGTTAAGAAGTTGCTTGATGCCAAGATCAGCGTACCTTTAAGGTACTCTAAGTGGGTGGCAAACTTAGTTCCTGTGAGAACGAAGAATGGTGAAATCAGACTCTATGTTGATTTCAAAAATTTGAATAGAAGTTCCAAGAGATATAATTACCCCTTCCCAAAGATGGAGCATATTTTGCAAAGGGTGACTGGCTCATCAAGGATGTCTATGATTGATATCTTCTCAAGATACAATCAAATATATCTCATACTTGAAGATAGAGAGAAGACAACCTTCACTACTCCTTGGGGAACACTCATGTATGCTAAAATTCCCTTTGGACTAATGAATGCAGGAGAACCTTTCAACGAGCAATGGATATTTCCTTTATTGGGGAGAAGGAAAAATTTGTGGTCATCTATCTAGATGACATTACAATGTTCTCAAAATATGATAAGGAACATTATCATAATTTTAAAAAGGTCTTCCTGAAGTGTAGAAAGTTTGGTCTCTCTCTCAATCCTAAGAAGTCTTTGTTTGCTATGAAAGAAGGCAAGTTGTTGGGACACATTGTATTAGCAGAAGGAGTAAGAATTCATCCAAGTAGAGTAGAGGCCATCAAGACTCTATCTCTTCCTAGATCTAAGAAGGAGGTTCAATATTTCTTGGGTAAAATGAATTTTCTAAGAAGGTTCATCTCTAACTTTGTTGAATTGGTTAAGAACATCACATCTATGCTTAGAAAGGGAAATGAGGTGAAATGGAATGTTGAAGCTCGAGATTATTTTGACCAAATCAAACAAGAATTGATTGAAGCACCTATTCTCATCAGCCCTGATTATTCCAAGGAATTTATGATATTCTCTTTTTCCTCATATGACACATTGGTTGTTGTCCTTCTTCAGAAAAATATAGAGGGGTTAGAGTAGCCTATTTCCTTTTTCAATAGGGCATTGAAGGATGCAGATATGAGGTATGATATTATGGAAAAGTAGTCTTATGCTTTGGTTAAATCCCTCAAAGCCTTAAGAGTATACATTCTGCATTCCAATATTATTGCCTATGTCCCATCAACCTCTGTGAAACAAATACTTGTCCAGCTTGACATAGATGGAAAGATGAGCAAATGGATTGCAAAAATTTTGGAATTTGACCTTGAAATGAAACCCACAAAGTTGGTGAAAGGCCAAGGTTTAGCTAGATTGCTAGTTGAATCAAATTGCAAAGCACTGGAGGTTAATTTCATGAACCTAAACATAGAAAATCAGCAAGCTGATATTTCTGTCAAAATCTCTCATATCAGTCCCAACTTGGCAAAATGCACTTGGTACAAAGACATCATTTATTTTCTACAAAAGTTGCAGCCTCTTGATGGTTTGGAGAAGAACAAGGTAAGTGATTTGAAGATAAAGGAAATCATATATTGTATCATTGATCACATATTATATTGGAACGATCCTCTAGGGGTTCTCTTGAGATGTCTAGATACACAGGAGGCTCAAAAGGCCATGATTGATTTTCATGAAAACTTGTGTGGGGGTCATCAGTTTCGAAGAACCACAGCTTATAAGATCCTCAGAGTTGGGTATTTTTGGCCTAGCTTTTTTTCTGATATTTGTGCAAAGATTAGAGCTTGTGATAAATGTTGTAAGTTTTGAGGAAAGCAACAACTCAAATCTTTGCCTCTGAAGCCTGTGGTGGTTTCTGGCCCCTTTCAGCAGTGGGGACTTGACTTCATTGGGGAAATTCATCCAGCATCAAGTGGTCAACACTGGTGGATCTTGACTACAATTGACTATTTCATCAAGTGGATAGAATGCAATCCTACAAGGAGTGCCTCCCACAATGTAATCATTAGCTTTCTTGAGGATATCATGTCAAGATTTGGTTTTCCAAGCAAGATTGTTACTGACAATGATGTCTCTTTCAAAGATGAACTATTGGTCAAGTTTTGTGAGAAGTATGGGATTTCATTAGTCCATTATACTCCTTATTACCCAAGAGGAAATGGTTTAGCAGAGTCTTCTAACAAGATCCTTGTAAATATCATCAAGAAATTACTTGAGGACAACAAGAAAGCATGGGACTCAAAGATGAAATTTTCCTTATGGGTTGATAGAGTTACTACAAAGAGATCACTTGGTATTTATCCCTTTCAGCTTGTATATGGGATTGAAGTTATTTTTCCTACTCATATTTCCTTGCTTGTGGAAAATTTCCTTCAGGATCAACAAGGAGAACCTGATGACATGGCCAAGAGGATACAACAGCTAGTAGAAGTACAACAGACTAGGGAGTGACTCCTTGATAAAGCACAGGACCATCAACATAAAATCAAGCAAGCCTTTGACAAGAAGGTAAGCAAAGAAGATTTCCAGCTGGGAGATCTAGTGCTCAAATGGGATGCACCCAAGAAAGACAAAGACAAACATGGTAAATTCGAAGCCTTGTGGATTGGTCCTTTCAAGATTTATGAGGTGTTTCAAAATAATACTTATAAATTGTAGAAATTGGAGGATTTTGAAGTCTTTGGTGGCCCTGTTAATGGGAACTTTCTAAAGAAGTATTTTTCTTGAGCCATGAGTGTCTGCCCCATCCATTATAAATATCACTTTTTGTTTTTCTTTCTTCTTGAATAAATGACCCCATAGCCCTGGGATAAGACATTGAAGCTACTTGTTCTTGGCAGCTCACAGGGAGCATGCCATCCCCAGTGGAGCCAATGTTATCACATGAAGTTTTTATGGGTCAATTTCATCCTTAGGTTTTTAATTTTTTATCCTTAGTCTTGTTTAAGCTTTACTTTTGATTTTCTCCTTATGGTTTTCTTAGGTTTTAGCACAAAATAAATGTAAGCTTGAATGTTGGCCCATACTTTTGGTTTATACCCTTGGCTCATTCCTTTGGTTTATAACTTCATCTCATCACACGATTAGACAACCATCACTATCACCCTTATGCCACCACTAGCCTGACATGTCACCACCTCCACTATGCGCTTAAACCCCTGCAGTCCATCCCTCTACCCGTTAGAAGGTCAAATCAAGTCATTTTAGTACGTTGCCATCTCATCAGGAGTTTTTGTAGCTCATCTTGAGTACATCCTCCATCATTATCATTATTTCATTTTATGAGGCTTGTGTCAGTGGATCTCATTGATTTCAACATCCATGTTTTAAAGGAAATAAGTTGGGATTTAGACATTTAAGGTTGTCTAACTGTTTTCTCAAGATTTGAATTTTGCTCCTATTTTGCGTTGCAGAAACACCTAAGTTTAGACAGGCATTGCAGAAACTGCTACAGACTGGTTAACAGAGGGGAATTGGAGGTTAGAACTATTGCAGGTGGTTTCATGCTATCTTAAGCATATCTACAATCAAGCCACGGTGTCCAGGTACTCCTTGAGTTTTCTGAGCTCTGTTGAAGATCAATTTAATGATGTGCTCAATTTTTGTAGCACCTGACACTGTGAATTGTGGATCCTTTAACCAAATGTCCCTTTTACCTTTGCTATCACTAAATTCTTAGCCTATCTGCAGTATTTCAGCCTCTTCTACTACAATTGAGCCAAGATTTTTGTCATAGCCATTATACCTATATTCCTCTTGGCCCTTGATGGTATACTATCAAATTTGCTATGAATCCCTTTTTCCAGCGCTGGGAACCTCTGCATAAAACTCAACATTGTTATCCTCTGATTGCATGGCCTGTATCAACTGAATTCCTTTAGATTTTCATTGTTATTCCAAGGCTAAAATCTGTCTATGCTGAAATTTTAAAGAGCCTTGTTGATTTAAATGGTGATGACCTTGCAAATGTTGGTGGAATGTTAGCTTAAAAAACCATGACAGTTGTTTCTTCCTTGCATATCCTTTTCCCTAAAGGGTTTTCTTCTTTTTATTAAGCCATCAGATTGCCTTTTCATTAGCTCAGAAGTCAAATAAAAGGAAAATTTTAAAGCCTTAGAAGAATCCATCTCTAAAAATACCATCATTCCAAACCCTAAGACCTGTGTTCTTTGTTTGGCATGTCATATCTCTCATATTATTGTATTATTTGTCCTCCCATAATAACAAATGGACACACCTCAACAAAAGAAGTCTCACAAGGGTGGGAATGTAGTCAAGATAGAGCCTTGTGATATGCAATTGTTTGATGTTGAACCTCTGATCAGAGAGGTCTTCCAAAGGGTTGGATGTTTAAATTTCTGTCATAATATGTAGAGGGGATACCCTAAGGTAGCAAGAGAGTTTGCCTTAAATTTTTATGGAATTAAAACCAAGGTGGGAACCCTTGAAATGGAAGTATCAAAGGCCACCATTGCAGCAACCACTGAGATACCCAACACTGGTGAAAGATGGTTTAAATCCATGACTCTTAATGCAACCTTCTCTAAAGATTTCCTCAAACCAGAATATCAGGGAGATAACCTATCTAAGGGAGTGCCTAGGGGACACTTGGTTGAGGGATTTGATAAGATGTTGAATGTGATCCAAAGATATTTTACCTGTGAGGGCAAATTCAATATGATTTACCAATATCACATTAGACTTTTGTTGCATTTCATAGGCAAAGATATAATGAACATCCCTTTCTATTTGTTTAGGAGTATGGGGGAAATGGTTGATAGGGTCCAAGCCAAGTCCAAGAATGTGGACACAAGTGTTTTCCACTCAGGGTTGATTAGGATGTTGGTGATGGAGGATTTGAAGAAAAGAAACATAGGTTGGGAGAAATTCATTGCCTCTACACATATGCAACTAAATGTAGGCCCTACTCCTCAATCTAAGGTGCAGATCCCTTTGCAAGATGAAAATGTTGTACAAATAGAAAAAAGTAAAAATAGAAAGGGAAAACACATTGCTAAATATGATGAGGCTCCTAAGGAACAACATGAATAAGAAGGAGGAATTCATCACACTCCGCAGAGGAAATTTTCACCTCAACCCGCTCTAGAACTAGAATAAATTCCCTCAGATAAAACCATAGGCAAGAAAGGGAGGAAGTTACTCTTCCCCTCACCTAATGTTGCAATTGAGACTAGAGATAGGAGGCCCTTCACCAAGTCATCAGCCAAGAAGGAAACTATTGAACAAGAGGTCGTAGCAGAAGCTCCTATCAAGAGGAAGGATAAGGGTAAATTTGAGAATGTTGAGAAACATGTTAAAATCATAGACATAACTACCCCCCCTGAGAACCCTACCTTCAAAATATTGATCAGATAGCTTAGAGATGCCAGAAAGGAGGTTGCTCGCCTTAAGGAAGAAGGGTTGGCTGAGAGGAAAAAGTTAAAGGACCTTATGGACATGTACAAGGAAACCATTGATCTCACCAAGTTTACAACAAAGAGATTTGTGCCTCTTCATAGGCAACTTAGAAATCTCTACAGGTAGAACAAAGACTTACAATCCCATATAAGAAAGCTCAAGATGGAGTTACATCCCTTCAAAGATGAGTTAGCTCAAAGAAATCTTAATGTGCTAGCTCAAGATGCAACTAGGAGAAGTACCAAACTAAGGAGATGAGATGGAGTGGCTGAAATACCCTCAATTTTGAAGATGATCATCCTTGCATTTTGAATTTTTGTGGGAAGTATCATGCTTACACCCTATTTGGAAGCTTCTATAGGTTTATATACCTTTGGCTAATATTTTTGAGGATTTTTGGCTCAAACTGCACAACACAGACAACTACAGGATATTTCATAGTGTCTGGCGCTGCAAAATGATCTACACAGATAAAAGTTGTAGTTCGCTACGGAATGCTCTGCGAAATGATCTTCATACACACAGTTTTGTTACAAGGGAAAAAATCTCTATGGCCAAGGGTAAACCACAACAGACAAGTATGATTGCAGAAATCAACTCAATTCCATCATATGTTATATAAACTAATGTGCAGGACAAGATAGAGGCCTACCTCGATCCAACGTTCGATGATGTTCCACCATTGAGCACTTCGACCCAAATCTTTATACCTCCAAGAAGTTCTTAACAAACAAATAGAGCAAGTATATAGTGATAATATAAAAGGGATTAGCACATCAGATAACATAATCCATTAATAAACATTACAAACATGCCCATGGATAATAATCAAATATTTGCACGATACAAATAGGACGGGAAAGGAGTATTTCTATTAATAATTGATCAGCAGAAGTGACAACATTATAGACTTTTGTGTAGGCACGATTCGAAACCAAGTTCCTTCCAACTGGGCCTCCACCACTTCACTCCTCCACCAAAGGCAAGCTTGAATGAGAGAGATAATGAGGTTCTCTCAACAATAAGGAAAGAGCTTGGGGGTTGAACACTGTGTTCAGACTTGAGGGACAAAGGGATGCAGACTCAATATGAAGTAATTTCTCCAAAGTAACTTTTCTCTCAAAGTTGAATGCTTTCTCCTTCTTTTCCATAGCTCAAAATTGTGTTCTTATAGCCTTCAAAATGCAACTGAAAGGCCGAGTCGGAACGTTTCCAGTATATGGAAGGCCAAGGATCAGAGATCTCTTGTCGTGACATGGAAACCCGACACCATTTTGTATTTTCTGGCACAAATCCCGATGTACGCGGGCTATAGTGGAGCAACCTGCGTATATGCTTGTTGCATAGATGATAGGGCACGTATATGTGGAAAAAATGTTAATTTTTAGCTCTGGATTCATCAAAAAGGGATAATAAGCCTGCATAGGGAAATGGGAAAAGGCCCTCTATGCAAGATAGCAATGGTGAGGCAAATCTTGCTATAACAGATGCCCCCTAATGTGTGAGATCAGAGGAGTATCTGCGATGGCCAAAATACATTATAAATAACCCAGGAGTGGAGTGGTAGAGAACCAATTGGATGAACTCGATTGCTCATTACATTCTGTACTGACTTTGCATACATGGCTGCCAAGAATACAATGCAGATCCATGTGGAAAATATACCAATCAAGTGCTCGTGGCCATGAATAGGAAAATACAAATGCAGTTATATGCCAAAATTTGTCATAGTCATGAACAAGGCCCAGTGAAACCAATCTCAAAACCAATCTGAAGATATCTATATACCAAGGAGTACAATCTGATCTCCCATGATTACTACAGTCTGTTATCACCCCATAAATTATGGGAATCAGTCTTCTGACTAATATGTATCTATTTCTGGCACATGTGTTCGCTCATGACGCACGGTGAAGGTGGCGAAAAATGGCTCAGGTGATTCGGTTTTCCTCCCTCCATTCTTGTCGCTCATTTCCCCATCACCTTGCTACATCCTTCATCTGCTGCATCCTCTTCCCCTTGTCCTTTGTCAGCCTCCGTTATCCCGCCTTCCATCCCTGCATAAATGGACTTAGGATGAACAAAAGAATTAGCAGTAAGATTAGTCTAGGTTAAATTTGATTAATAAATGACTATTTAATAATTGATTAATTATTAATTAATTGTTAATTAATTAATTATTAAATTAGTTAAAAAACTAGATCAGCGGTTAGTTAGTAACTAAGTTAAAGATTAGGGTTAGTTTTAAATTAAAATAAAACAATTTAATTTAAAAACATATAAAACATTTAAAAACCATTAAAAAAACAAAAAAGAAATAAAATATGTTAAAATATAAATAATATTATAATAAATACTATAAAACATTAAATAAAAGTAAATAAATTAAAAATATATATTAAATACAAACAAATAAAAATAAAAAGAAAAAGCATACATAACATATATGAATTAAAAAACAAAAAAAATTAATAAATTAATAAACATCCTAAGTCTAAACCCCACGTACCCCATACACCCCCTCCCACTCACCACATACCTACGTCACCCCCCACCTACCTCCACTACCCCATTCCTACCCCCTCACACCACCCACGTATACCTCCCTCACGTCATGTACACCTCACTTTCCACTCATGTCCCCCCCCTCACGTCACTCCCCATCATCCCCACTTACACTCCCGCTTACCCATAACCCCCATGTATATTTTATACAACGCGCCCCCCGTTCACTTAACAAACGAAAATCCACGCACCATATTCCATTCCGGACCCCTCCGTGAGTTCGACTTTTAATGAGAGGGGGGGGGTCCGGAATTTAAAATAAAACTCATGCAAATTCCAACGGCCCGGATTTGATCACCAAGATCCACGATCCAAGTTCAATTGCGGACCCCCCCGGGCAGTCTGCATTTAACAAGGGGGGGGGGTCCGGAATTTTTTCCCGCCAAAAAACCATTTTCCCTCATGTTTGCCAATTTTTGCCTATGTTACCATGTCTTCTTCCGACGGAGATCCTGAGAAAACGGAGGCGAAATTTCAAAATCCGAGAGAGGTTTTTGCTCAGCACAGGATGAGGAACAAAACCCTTTTTTTTGTTTTTGCAACGGAGTTACGAGCAGAGAGAGTCGAAGACATCTTCGAAGCCTATTTTTCCATATTTTCCATTTTCAGTTTCAGTCCCGATTTTGCAGGAGCTGTCACGGCCAGCTAGGGATGAATTTGGCGAAACCGAAGGAGTTTTTTGTCCAGAACATGCCCATCTACAATAACCTCTTTCAGTTTTCACCCAAGTGTCATCATTGAATAAATAATCACGTCTGAATGGACCCCTTTTTTCGCAGAAAACCGGTCCGTTTTTCATGGCAAATACTCCAAATTTGATGGGAGTGGTGGTTATTTTTGGCCGAGGCGGTTGAACCAACTCTCTGAACTTGGTTGGGATGATCTGTCTTATTTAAGGAGATGATTTTAATGTAATAGGGTGGGATCTTCACGCCCTGTGGCTATCAAGTTGTGACTTTTTTAATAGATCTGCCATTAATGAAAGAGGCACTTTACAGGATTCCTGTGCATGTTTACTGGTGATGTGATTTTCTCAGTCGAATGTTTTCTCGCCATGTAACCACTTTGTTTTCTAAATCTAATCTTTATGAATAGCGTTATATCTCAGGATTTATCTCTGATACCCTGTTTCCGATTCTAAATATTTGAATGTTCATCTTCTAAATATCTTCAATCAATAGATTCTTAAGTGTTTGTTGGTTGGAGTTATTTCCTTATCTTTTCTTCTGATCATCATTTAAATTATTAAAGATCTAGTGAGTGTGTTATCTCGCCTTGTGAAGGGTTTCTTCAGCGTTTCTGGTTATATCTCAGATTTTATTAATTACAGACCCCATAGCCCAATGGAGGAGTAGATTGTCTCAACCATTCAAAAACACTTTGACAACAAACCCTTGTTCTTCATAACTAGACTAATATTTCTGCAAACAAATCTATATCAGACAGAGAGATCCCTCTCTGAGTCTTGGAGGGCTAGATCCAAGACTCGAAGCGGTTTTGATGTTGCCTCTGTGATTGCCTTTCAGCCTTGGGCAAATTACAGAGTGCTAACATAATGGCGACTCCACTGGGGAGCTCTTCCCAGTAGTACACTTCAAGCTCCAGCTTTGATCACTGATGGTGGACAGTGACCAGACACAAGAAGGCTGAGGTCATTCACCTGGCGACTCCAATCAGCTCCAGACAGTGCCAGCTCGAAGACTCCACTGGAGGAAGAACCTGAAGCATGGCCAAGCAGCCAAGAAAGACCAGGTATTCAAGTTCAAATTGCATTCAAGACATATTTGGTTTTATCTACAATCATGTCTTGTCTTTTTCTAAGCCTGGTCAGAAGTATATTGTTGAAGAGTATTTTGACCATCAGTCAATTGATGAGTTTCAAGAGACTAAGCCCCAAGTTGTAGAATATGTACATGCTCATACACCTGTGCAGATCCCAGATGCACCTGTAGAAACCCTCGTGAGACATAAGCCTCCTGATTTGTCTCTTACTCCTGCTAAACCTCTGGATGTTTGTCACTCCCTTGCTTCATCTCCTGTGCTTGCAAAAGTCCCAGACCGATACAAGCCTCTAGATTTGCCTCCCATTCTCCATGACCTCCCTGTCAATTACATTAATAATCTGCCTAGGTTTGATGGAGAAAATGAGAAGATCACTGCTGAAAAGCATATTCAAAACCTTGAAGAATTCCTTGACCTTTATGAGGTTGAAGAGGATGATGTCTACATCAGAATGTTTGCCCTGTCTCTGGGAGGTAAAGTCAAAGATTGGTTTAAGAACCTTCCAGCTACTAGCATCAGAAATTTTCAGCAGTTCATGCAAGTGTTCTCAGATAGGTGGGTGATCAGGGGAAATGTTTTCCTTATCCTAGAAGAGTATGAGCACTTGAAAAGAAAGCCAGGGGAGACAGTACATCAGTTTTCAGCCAGATTCAATCAGGTATATCATGCAATACCTGCTGATATAAGGCCACCCCCTGGAGCTGCCCACTTGCATTACCCAGATGCCTTCGATCCTGAGATGACATTTCAATTAAGAGAAAGGAACACTGCAAGCCTCGAAGAAATGCAGCAAATTGTCGTTGATGTGGAGACCAACTTGTTGATCAAGAGGTCACAGTTGAAGGATAAAGAAATGGAGCAGCTGAAATCATCAGAAGCTAAACTGCAGATTTCGGTCAGTACCATTGAGGAGATGATGCAGAAGATCAACAGGAAAGATGAGCTTGTTGTCCAAAGACATCATGTTCCAGTGATTGCAGAGAAAGAAAGTGTCGCAGTTCCCAAACATGTTGCTGCACACCCTTGGTACCATGTTTTGAATGATGATTCGTTCATGTATTCAATTCACGGCATAGTCAAAGATGAAGCTCCATCTCAACTTGTAGAAGAACAACCAGCTGACATGATGTGCATGTTCAATGGCATTTCATCCGTGGACGATTCACCTAAGTGGGATCAGTATGATGATGATCATGAAGCTGAAATAGAGGTTGACTGTTCAGAAAAATCAGCAGCATGTCATGGGCAGGAAGAAGATCATTTACCGTTCAGAGGTGACAATCAGCCCGTACACAGCAGTCATGACAGCAATGAGGAATGTGCAAAAAATGTCAGAGTAAGTGAAGACACTTTGCCCTTATGTTGCTCATCTTGTCAATTTCTGAAAAGAAACTCTAGGTCAGTGGTGAGCAGTAGAGACAAAATTTCCTCTGACCAAGCAATTGATGATACCCTTAAGGATATGGAG
>ML780904.1:102571-116949 GCA_009831015.1 Picea engelmannii | reverse complement strand
ACTTACACTCCCGCTTACCCATAACCCCCATGTATATTTTATACAACGCGCCCCCCGTTCACTTAACAAACGAAAATCCACGCATCATATTCCATTCCGGACCCCTCCGTGAGTTCGACTTTTAACGAGAGGGGGGTCCGGAATTTAAAATAAAACTCATGCAAATTCCAACGGCCCGGATTTGATCACCGAGATCCACAGTCCAGGTTCAATTCTGAACCCCCCCGGGCAGTCTGCATTTAACGAGGTGGGGGGTTCGGAATTTTTTCCCGCCAAAAAACCATTTTCCCTCATGTTTGCCAATTTTTGCCTATGTTACCATGTCTTCTTCCGACGGAGATCCTGAGCAAACGGAGGCGAAATTTCAAAATCTGAGAGAGGTTTTTGCTCATCACAGGATGAGGAACAAAACCCTTTTTTTTGGTTTTTGCAATGGAGTTACGAGCAAATAGAGTCGAAGACATCTTCGAAGCCTATTTTTCCATATTTTCCATTTTCAGTTTCAGTCTCGATTTTGCAGGAGCTGTCACGGCCAACTGGGGACGAATTTGGCGAAACCGAAGGAGGTTTTTGTCCAGCACATGCCCATATACAATAAAAATTTTCGGTTTTCACCCAGGTGTCATCATTGAATAAATAATCACGTCTGAATGGACCCCTTTTTTCGTAGAAAACCGGTCCGTTTTTCATGGCAAATACTCCAAATTTGATGGGAGTGGTGGCTATTTTTGGCCGAGGCGGTTGAACCGACTCTCTGAACTTGGTTGGGATGATTTTAATGTAATAGATTTGGATCTTCACATCCTGTGGCTATCAAGCTGTGACTTTTTTAATAGATCTGCCATTAATGAAAGAGGCACTTTACAGGATTCCTGTGCATGTTTACTGGTGATGTGATTTTCTCAGTCGAATGTTTTCTCGCCCTGTAACCACTTTGTTTTTTGAATCTAATCTTTATGAATAGCGTTATGTCTCAGGATTTATCTCTGATACCCTGTTTCCGATTCTAAAGATTTGAATGTTCATCTTCTAAATATCTTCAATCAAGAGATTCTTAAGTGCTTGTTGGTTGGAGTTATTTCCTTATCTTTTCTTCTGATCATCATTTAACTTATTAAAGATCCAGTGAGTGTGTTATCTCGCCTTGTGAAGGGTTTCTTCAGTGTTTCTGGTTGTATCTCATATTTTATTAATTACAGACCCCATAGCCCAATGGAGGAGTAGATTGTCTCAACCATTCAAAAACACTTTGACAACAAACCCTTGTTCTTCATAACTAGCCTAATATTTCTGCAAACAAATCTATATCAGACAGAGAGATCCCTCTCTGAGTCTTGGAGGGCTAGATCCAAGACTCGAAGTGGTTTTGATGTTGCCTCTGTGATTTCCTTTCAGCCTTGGGCAAATTACAGAGTGCTAACACAGTCGAACAGGTGTTGGTCCAATGAAAGTGAAGCAATAGCTCAGGAAAGTTGCGGCCACATAGTGATGTCTTCAAGTCTTCTACACTATCCACCAAGGTGCAAGTCTACATCATGTGAATAAAGGAGTTGAGGTCGAACATAATGAGACATCGTTTGATTACCGATCATTGAGGTATACCATTAATAAACGTGGGACAACCTACCAATAATGAAAGTAGGTATCAAGGCACCGAGTACATTTATACAAGTGTGAATAAAGGAGTCGGTGTTGAACACTTGAGAAATCCACTGATCAGGAGACATTGATGTATTCTTGTCTGTCAATGATGAGAGAGCTTGCCACTAATGGTTGCAAGCCTCAAGGTACTCATAAAACTCTAGGTATCATATCCATAATAAATGAGCTGAAGTCGATGGAAAGAGACCCGCTGAAAGGAGAGCATTAAGGCATCTCTCATCAGTCATCACGAGGAACAAAGTAGGAGCTTCATGATTTGGTGGAGATCAAACGAAGAACATGTTCACGAACCAACGACTCTGTGCGTCTTTCGCGTGTACCAAGTGTAAGCAGTATACGAAAAAGACCCTCTGAATAGCAGTCAATGATGAAAAATTGCTGACAAAGGCAAGGAAACCACCAATAAGGATAATGGCATCCAAGACACTGCACGAATCCCAAAGTGTGAATAGATGTATTTCCGTCGAACATAAGTGAAACCACCCAGTCAACGACCAATGATGAAGTGTCAATTTTTGGGTTCAAGGTGACCTACCAATGATGAAAGTAGGGCTAGGGTGCATGATAAGACCATAGTATCATGAGATTCTGAGACAAACTGAGGGTATGGCCAACATGCAAAGTCAAGATTTCTGAGGAGTGGTCGACGCAGGTTGATAGACTTCCTTTGAACAAGAGCATGAGACATATGGTGGACTCTGGCATCATAGACTCAATGATGTGACTATTAGATGCAGGAGGCATCAATAAAGTTCTATATAGGGACTGGAAGAGTAACCAGTTGGTAGAGAAAACTCTGTAATGAGATCAGCTTCCTAAGGCCATGCTAAACCCAAAACTATGATGACACAAGGACTCAGTAATTTTGTGCTATGTTCAAAGGCGACACCACTGCTGCCAATTATAATATAGTACTCTCTTCCTACCCATTTTTTTTTGTTTTTTCATAACAAATGAATGCTATGATACAGAGGAGGGAACGAGTGTCGCAAGTAAGCAAAACTAGTTCCAGCAGTGGAAGGTACCTATGTTCAATGCAGGGGAATGCATGCGGGAGATGGACACTCAGGGTGATGTTCCCTCTAGGGTATAGGGTGTAAAATTGCGAAGGATATAAACAAGGCTTTGCTTGGTTGAGGATGAAAAACTACTTAGGCAACAGTTTATAACGCAAAGCGATAACCGGCTAAAGGCTCAATACTGCAAGCAAGGGCATGAGATGCAATCACAACTTAACACCAAAAAATATCCTTTTTTATGTCTTATAGTCTACTTGGTGTGAAAAAGGGGTAAGCTTGTGCCAAATAGACGTCTTTTCAAATCCAATTTACAGGTGTGAAAAGGACAAGTTCACTCAGCGATCTTTTCTATTTTTGCCAATGAGTTGGAAAAGAGCTTAACTAAGACTCATGACCTTTCCAATCCAATTTAACGAGTGTGAAAGGAACAAATTGCTCAGCAATCTTTTCAATTTTTATACGAGTTGGAAAAGAGCCTAACTAAGACTCGTTAGGAAGATTCTAAGCAGAAAGCCATGGGGGAGGCCAAGGCTCCCGTGCGGACCTTCTATGGAATGTTGGTGTCTTATGAAGAACCGACACAAGCTTGGGAAAACCCAAAGATCTCCAAATCGAGGAGGGAAAAGTGGTAATGGAGGTTATCGTCTCCGTGTTATATCGGATAATGTCTCTTCCTGGAAAATACATAGGTGGAGGCATTGGATACCCCACAAGACCATCCCAATCAAAGGGAACCTTGTCAAGACTTGGATGGGGAGAACTCGAGAAGAGTAAAAATCTCTCTTGTTTAGAAGGTGAAGTAATAGAAATGCTAAGGACATGGCATAGAAGGCATAGAACCAAAACCAGAAGAGTGGGATCAACCAAAAATTGCATTGGTGCGACCGCTTCCTTAGACTTGTCACTCTCTTAGAGAAGAGTGGGGTCAATTGAATATTGCATCGATACAACCACTTCCTCAACCATTGGTTGAATATGATGCGAGACAACAAGGTCAAGAGGTGCATCACCCAAAAAACAGGAGTGTTGTCGGTCAGAGATTGCATCGACATGACTATTGGTTGAACAAGATGTGAGACAACAAGGTCAAGAGACGCATCACCCCCGAACATAGGAGAGGTGTCAGTCGAAGATTGCATCAACATGACCACAGGTTGAATGTGATGTGAGACAACAAGGTCAAAGGACACATCAACCCCTAAAGTAAAAGGGGTGTGAGCCGAAGATTGCATGGGCATGACAATTGTATCGACCAAAGAAATAACAGAGTGCTGTGAAACCATAGATGCCTCAAAACCCGAAGGGCCCTTAGGTGAGCCCCACGCTTCTGGTATCCCAGCAATAACAGGACACAAATGAGTAAGGTGACTTCCTTCACAAATCCTACAAAGGAATTTAGGCTTACATCCAAGACGTCTAGGCTTCTCAATCATATGAATGCCCCCAACACAACTTGCAGTGGCTGGTGACATGCTCCCAGCATGACTTGCAGAGGCTAGTAGCAAATCTCCAACATGACTAGTAGAGGTTGGTGATGAATCTCCAACATGACTAGCAGAGGTTGGTGATGTATGTGCAGTGTGACTAGTAGTGACCGGACATGTGCCCTCAGCATGACTTGCAGCGGCTGGTTGCAGGTATTCAACATGACTTGCAGAGGTTGTCGACCATTCTCCAACATGACTAGCAGAGGTTGGTGATACAATGCCAGTATGACACACAGTGATTGGACTTGTGCCCCCAACATGACTTGCAACGGCTGGTTGCAGGTCTTCAACATGACTCACAGAGGTTGTCAACCAATATCCAACATGACTAGCAGAGGTTGGTGATATAATGTCAGCATGAAATGTAGTGAATGGACTTGTGGTGGTGGTGAATTGCAGTATTTGAGACCAAGGTCCAAGGAAATATTGGTTCTGAGAAATTGCAAGCCAATAAGGATCCTAGTTTACACCATGTCCCTGTCCGGCAGGATAGTATCCTCCTCCATACTGATGCATAAAGGGTTGTAAGGGCATCGACACTGAGAAAGTCGCTTGCCAAGAGAAAGTGACATGACAAGGGTTACTCATGTGAGGATATATGTTTCCCCCATACGAAGGAACTTCATGAGGGGGGTTGCTCATATTATAAAAATAATTCCCCCCGGATGAAACACCAGAGGGTGGACGAAGGTCCGCCATGGGAAAAGTGTTCGTAGGAACTGACATAGCGGAAGAAGGATAAGTGGACAGAGTGTAACAAGTAGAATGATTGCTTAATTGGGCACTTACTTCTCGCATAGTGGATTCGTAGGAAGGAAGATTCCAACCTCCTACCGTAAGAGGTGTTTGAAGGATATGACTCCCACCAAATGGAGAGGGATAAGAAGGAGGCATCATGCCCCCAGACCCAAAACTTGTATTCGCATAAGGAGGCGAGACAGAGGATGGAAAGTGCGAAGACATATCAGACATACCATGAGAAAAATGATTAGAGACCCAAGGCATTGATTGAGTACCATAATTCTGCATACCATTATAAAAAGTGGACGGATTAGCCCCCATGAACATCATGGGGGGGGTAGCAGTAAACGAGGGAGAAAAAGGAACTCCACTATCCATGATAACAAAGAATCAGCACGAAATCCTATGGTCAACTAATAATCAAAGAGCATACCAAAAATTCAAATGACCAATATGGATGCAAACGGGCTAGAGTGGCTGAGTGGCCTCCCTTGCTAAAGAAGGTATGCCTCATCCAAGAGGGACCTGAGACTCCCTGCTAAAGTTTGGAGGTAACATAATCAGTTATAGAGGCCCTCGTGGGCTTAACAACCAGTTGGTTAGATCCCCCCAAAGAGGTAATCCTCCATAAAGGTTGTGTGTTGTCCAACCTCTATCTGACCCAGGATACAAGAAAAATAACCCCTGCAAGTAACCTATGAGATACCTAAGTCAAGCAACTAATAAACCATTGTATAACCGATGCATAGGAGAGAAATCGTAAGTTTGGATCACCGTATGGGCAGGGTATCAAATCCTGAAACCTTGAAAGCGCCACCTCTCACAGAGGTACGGGCACTAGCAAGATCCCCAAATACGAATAAATCCACATAAATATCTTTGACGCTAGGCGAGTATCCAGGGGTTATCCCTTCAACTAACTTTGCGCGACCTCGTGATTAACTCCGGTGTGAGAGGAGCCTCCTGATATTACCAATTATACAATAGATTTCTCAACTCTCTGTCTCAGACACATATGTTGATTTAATTGCCTTGGAGAAGTTTACTCACAAAATCCTATCCCAAGGCACTAAATCCTAGACTAGTTTATGCACCTTAAAAATAAAATCGTGTCTAATCAATTTTAGTTTAAAGCGTAAATTTTATTGGCCATGATTACTCAAAAGTGTACGGAAGTGAGACTCATGATGTTATGACTCTACAAGAAGATAAAAATGAATATAATGCAAAGTCTATCTTTATCTTTTCAATGAATGATATGCTAATAAAAACAGTGCAATTTGCAATTTCAACCCTGCAATTCAGAAATAAAATGAAATATTTCGCTAAATGTACTAAACTAATGATAAAGGTTCAGAGACAAAATGTTAACCAATGCAAAATGCCTATATTTTAGTATTTTCAATATGTTAAAAAGAAAATGCATGGACTGGGAAGCAACCTGATATAAAGAATTCTACTAGGTATAAGAAAAATGACTCAAGTAGAAAATCAAGCAGCCAAGCAAACAACCCAGGTTTCAAGGACAAATCAAAAGTGAAAAACAATGAGAAATATGACGCCCATAAATTAAACTCCCAACAGGCTTCATGTCAACCCAGAGAAGCTCAACAGGCACTACAGAGACCCAAAAAGGCTCAACACATATCAAATCTCACCCAGCAATCACCAAACCAAGCAAACAGGCCAGGAAAAGTCGTATACGCGACTGTTCAGGAGAACATAGCGTATATACGCATCTTGCAGAGAGGCAGGGCACGTGTGTACGTGACTATAAGGCAAAAAGAAGAGTATAGGATTTAAAACAAGGCCATGCAAGAAAAAAAAGCTAGAAACTTAGACTTAGAGTGAACAGACTCTGCCAAGCAATGATATGACAAATACTTCAACCCTTAGAAGGAAGATCTATCCCCAGTGGAGTCGCCATTTCTGTTACAAGGGAAAAAATATCTATGGCCAAGGGTAAACCACAACAGACAGGTATGACTGCAGGAATCAACTCAATTCCATCATATGTTATATAAACTAATGTGCAGGACAAGATATAGGCCTACTTCGATCCAATGTTCGATGATATTCCATCGTTGAGCACTTCGACCCAAAGCTTTATACCTGCAAGAAGTTCTTAACAAACAAATAGAGCAAGTATATAATGATAATATAAAAGGGATTAGAACATCAGATAACATAATCCATTAATAAACATTACAAACATGCCCATGGATAATAATCAAATATTTGCACGATAACAATAAGATGGGAAAGGAGTATTTCTATTAATAATTGATTAGCAGAAGTGACAACATTACAGACTTCTGTGTCGGCACGGTTCGAAACCAAGAAACCAAGTTCCTTCCAACTGGGCCTCCACCAAAGGCAGGCTCGAATGAGAGAGATAATGAGGTTCTCTCAACAATAAGGAAAGAGCTTGGGGGTTGAACACTGTGTTCAGACTTGAGGGACAAAGGGATGTAGACTCAATATGAAGTAATTTCTCCAAAGTAACTTTGCTCTCAAAGTTGAATGTTTTCTCCTTCTTTTCCATAGCTCGAAATTGTGTTCTTATAGCCTTCAAAATGCAACTGAAGGGCCGAGTTGGAACGCTTCCGGTATATGGAAGGCCAAGGATCAAAGATTTCTTGTCGTGACATGGAAACCCGACTCCATTTTGTATTTTCTGGCACAAATCCTGATGTACGTGAGCTATAGTGGAGAAGCTTGCATATACACTTGTTGCATAGTTGATAGGGCGCGTATATGTGGAAAAAATATTAATTTTTAGCTCTGGATTCATCAAAAAGGGATAATAAGCTTGCATAGGGAAATGAAAAAAGGCCCTCTGTGCAAGATAGCAATGGTGAGACAAATCTTGCTATAGCAAGTTGCATGGTCGTTGCGAAATCTGCTGTGAAATGACCTAGACAGTCAGAAAATACAGTTCACTACGAAAGTTGTTGTAGAATAGTCTACACAGGCGGGCGCTACAAAATGTGCTATAGAATTCACTACGAAATCCACTACAAATTGGTTGATACAGTCAACACTTCAGGGATCGCTACTAATTCTAGTTTTGATGGGTTTTGAGGGAATAAATGGTCACCAGGTAGAAAAGGGAGCTTAGCACAGATGCTTGGAGGTCAGTTGAAGCTGTTGGACACATGGCAATGAAGGAGATGCGCTCAAGGGACATATCACTCAGCAAAGATTATGGTGTTAGGGTTGTTGCTAACATTTTCCCTGTTTTTAGCAGTTTGTTTATTCCACTTGTACAGATGTGAGATTTCCAGTTTTAAGTGGAAGAATCCTTTGTTAGAGGATCCAACTCGAATTTTCTATTGTCACTCATTATTTAGACTATAAATGCATCATTAGAAGTACATTTTGGGGTTTGAATGGTTGAGCATAGTCTCCCTTATGTAATGCTTTGATGTAACAAAGCCAGACTCTGGTTTTAATGTATGGGATCCGAGACATTTTTCCTAATAGAAGTCAACTTCCATTTCCATTATCTTGCTTCTTTATTACTCTTATTTTCTCATTATTGAATGATTCAATTGAGATATTATAGTTGTGTTACAATGTATGCTTGATTGTGATGTTGTTGTAATTGTTATCAGTGTTTTAAAGTTTAGATCTAGAAGTTCTTGTGTCTAAGTTTTTTCTTCATTTGTCTACTAGTAAGGCTTGATGCTAGTAGTAGAATTATTCATCCTTCTCATTAAGTCTTCCATCTATTCACATTTATCTTTAAATCACTGATTGAAGTTAGCCAATACCTCACTTGCTTATGCATTCTTGCCTAGAAATTTTTGTGTTTGAACATTGCTATGTTGAGTTTTGTCCATTTGACACTCTATCATAAAATTACCATTACAAACCTATTTGATGGGTACTGGGCTTATCCTCTAGCATTCTAAGGGTGACTCGCAGTGCTAACAGGAAGAATGGCAAGAAGACTTCACCAATACAACAACAAACTCAAAGGTACATGGAGAAAAGGAGTATTCCAAGCAGTCCAAGAAACACCAATAACTTTTCGATAGTATTGCAAGTTGAGTGGACATTAAGAAGCAAAGTGTTGGAGGCTTCATCCAGAGCTTCATCCCAACAACTGCACAACAAGGATAAGAGTTTGGAGAGTGAAGACTAAAGGGGATGAAGAACACCCTGCATTTCTATCATAAGGAGCAGAGTTTGTCTGGGGAGTTACAACAACATATGATCTGGATGATATTGAGAACAGAATGAGATACAAAAAAGACTATAGCAGAGAACACATAAATACAGTGAAACCCAACTTCTATTAATGAATAAAATAACATAATATTGTAGAACACAAATTGGCTAGATTGGTGGTAGCTTATCTCTGAAGAGAAAGATATGTCGACTACGCTTAATCGCAACAAGAATTTTATCACACTCCATTTCCTTCTCAAATGGCCTCCTTCACCTCGATTATATATGAGAGAGTGAAAGGAGAATCAATTCCCATTATGCATGTGGGATAAACCCTTGTTACAAGATAGTGAGTTATTGAATAATAACTTCGTATAAGTTTACAAAATTCCATAGCCATGTACATAACACTCCTAGGAAATCATTACATGATGGTTGTAATCAACAAATGGAGTTGGCATTAGATTACATTCCCCCTTAATGACAACATCAAAAGGGTGAATATCATGGTTTATCAAAACCAGAGGCTCAAAAACATTGATTTAGTGGAAAAGGTGGATGGCCACCAAGATCCACCTGGATCAACATAGGACGTTAGTTTTGTTGATGAAGTGGACAACAAGTTGATGTCGACATCAAGGGAAGCCCTGATCCAATTTTTTCCTTCAATATTGCAACAAAATATTCTCTTCTTGGAGATGTGTTGGAGATTGGTGCATGGAGATCAATGACACTAGGGATTCCTTGAGACTCCATGACAACCACTAAATAAAACAAAATAGTTGGATCACCAATAAGGTGTTGTGATTACAAAAAAAGGTTGTTGTTCAATTTCTACTGCTGCAAAGATAGAGTGATGTGTAAGCACATGCAAACTTCAGATTTGTTTCACATTGGAAGAAATTGATCTAAGCAAACAAAAGGTAGACCAGACTTCCTTTTAATGATTTCTTGATTGTTGCATGATGACATATGATTGTTAGGATCTCACTACTGAATGACTGATGCATACATTCAACAGTGAACAAGAAATGTACCAAAATTCGAGTTGGATTTTGTTGACTGCCAAGACATACCATCTCCAAGTCTAAGAATCAAAGAGACTTGCAGGTCGAAGATGGGATTGGATTCTAATTGAAGAGTTCAAAATATGAAAATTTCTTAGAGTAGATAATCACGAGAATACTTCTACACTACATGAATGAGTGAAGCTAGAAACTAGAGCTGAGAGCCAGAGTTAGAGTTGTAATCAAGAGCTAGAGTTGAAAGCCATGTTCCAGAGAAGTGGACAAAAGACAGATTGATTTAAAGATTGGTTTCCTGGAATCTTTTGGAGACAAAAGCCTTTCAATGGGGGGGTCTGATCTTAAATAAAACTGGAAAATTAATGGTTAAAAGACTTAGTACCCACAAACAATTTGAAAATGAATTAGGGTTGAAGAAAAAGAAAAGATAATGCAAGAACTAAAAACAAAATTAAATGAAATAAAAGAAAGGGAAAAAATAAATGAACAAAAGAAAAAGTTGGGGAATGGGAAATGAAAGGACAAGGATGCTTGGCCTTCCCATTACCCCTAACTTTTCCTATATCCTCTTGTAATTGGACTCACAAATGGTCTTTTGGTCGAGAGGAGAGGATGTAGAGAGTTGTTGGCTATGTAAAATGTTGGATGGCCCAAAGAGCCATGAACTACATTATAACCATGAAATTGTCGAAATAAAACCCGAGAAACCATTTGAAGTTGATTTCCTCATTTGGGTTTCCAGGGTAAATATTGTGCTCATAGTGTCATTATTTGTTGTGTCTATTGTGTGCATTATTGCATGTACACCTTGGCAATTCCCCATGGAATAATCTTCATTGCAACTTGCAATTTCATCTCATCTTCATGAAGCATGCAATCATTGGCATCCTCCTCCTTATCTTCTTCCACTTCTTCATGCAAGGTGGAAATATTGCCTTCTCTCAAGTTCCACGCTTTATTTGTATGCTTGCAATCAATTTTATCCTCTTCTTTCTCAACATCTACACCTACACACATCAAATTCAAAGTGAAAGGAAACTTTTGTTCTCATTTGCATTTCCCCACATGGCACATATTCCTTTAATGAAATATCAATATTTTCTCCATATGTTCACAATTTTACTCTTCTCGGTTATCCTTTTCTTCTTCAAATAAATTTTCTTTGTCTTAAAGGACTTAAATCTTCTTCTTTTCATTGTTGGGTCTCTCTTGCTCTTCTCATTCTTGTATTCTTCTTCTTATGGCTTGGATCATTGCATTTTTCCGACGTTAGCCTTCCCATTCTTTGATTATTTTATTTATGGCATATATCCCTCCCCTTATCCAATGTCTCTCTTCTCAACTCATGTGCTTTCCTTTCTTCACCATTCTAACTTGCAAAGAGAAACAACACAGTAAATCTTTGACTCCTCTAGGAAACAGTTTGCTCTACCAAAATGATGTCGAGCTCTTAGGGTTGTTGCAACTTGATCCTCACATTTACTCAAGTGCATACATGCACACTTTGTTTCATCTCAATGAATAATGTAAGAACTAATCTTTGAATTTGGAAAAGAGTTGGCAGCTAGTGGGAAAAACATAATGAATCAAATAACAAGTACGACAATTTCCTATCAAGAAATTCAAACCAATAGTGACCCTTCCTTATCTCTCATTCCAACAAATAAATTACCCAAACCCATTTCACGAAATTCACATATAGGCCCACACAAGCCATCCAACATATTATCTACACCCTTTGAAAAATAAAGCTCCTCTCAGTGTATTCTCTATATTTCCTCTAGTAAGAAAATCTCTCATGAGCCTCCCCTCTCCTATCACCTACCTTCTTCTTATACAAATAATACCAAAATTGTGATGCACGGATCCAATTCAGGACTCCATAGGATGAATCCCTTCAAGGACATACATAGCGAATAAAAAAAATGGACTTAAAGTCAATGCGTGTTCCAGATATGGTGGATTTGCAAATTCAATAAAGCCATTAATACTATACATCAAGAACCCTCTTATTGGAAAAGATGTTGGATACTAAAACTAATGGTGTAAACTAATGCTTCAACCTTATCACAATCCAAAACAAACAAACAAAAACATTGGGGATGGAAGAAATTGCATTGACTAGGTTGTTGTGTCTTCCAAGAAACTTCACCATATGTTTATGAACTTACCAATCAAGCGAGAATGTTGATCTAGTTGAAATAAGAGGGTTGGAATTTGAAGAACATGCATGATAACAAGTCCATTTGTATAAACTTTAATTACTTCACAACATAGTGCAAGAATGACTTAAGAGATTGAGATTGGAAAGCAAAGGGATTTGCTATGTACGGAAAGGCAAGCCCATATGCATAACTTTAGTTGCTGGACAAAAGAAATGCAATAGGACCTTAGGGATTGAGATTAGAATGCAATAGGACCTTAGGGATTGAGATTAGAAAGCAAACGGCTTGCGATCCAGGGAAAGGGAAGTGGGGATCAAACTACAAAAATATGGGCAAGAAAGGATGGGAAATAGCATTTGCAAAAAGAGATACATGGAAAGCCCACATCATGATAAGAGAAAGTATATCATGGAATGATCTGATTCTTCCATCATAAAAGAAGATTAGGTTAAAAATCTTTTTTTTTCCAATTTCAATTAGTTTTTTTCAAAAATTTTATAGAAATTTAAAAGATTTGATGGAATTGTAGATATCAGTTGTTGATATTGATATTGCATAATCTGAATGGATTACAGATATCAGTTGTTGATATTGCATAATCTGAATGGATTACTAGTTTTTTTAGCTAATTACGGGTTTTTCATAGCGCTGAAATCATCTATGAATTCAGAACTACAATTTGAATAATGAAAAATTACAATTTCATCAATTGAATTGCAGGATTCCAATAATAATTATATAGAAAAAAAAAATGTTTAAACTTTCTAAAAAAAATTGCAGATATATAGTGGAAGTGCAAAGTTTAAATCTAGTTCGCTCTAAAACATCCCCACATCTTATCCATTTTTAGAAACCTCTGACTTCCCTCTGTACCCTGAACAAAATCCCAGATGAAAATCTACCATTTTTTTAATTGTCACAATGTCGGTTATCCCTATCCCTGTTGTGTTGTCCAACTGGTTCTGGAGATTTTTTCGATAGGTATTGGATTTTTCGATAAATATTCCAAGTAGGGTTGGAACTTCAAAAGCAGTTCATATATGTAATTGACAAATTGTTTTTCTTCTTTGGATGGACTGTCATAAATGTTCACTATATTTTATGGGCTCCATGTTTAGCATTTTGCCCAGTGATGCTTTAAGGCTGAGCTCTCTAAACTCTCTCTATCTACTTTCCAAATGTGGTCAAGTTATGTAGCATCAAACTTTCTGTGTTCGGTTGGTTCTTCTTGGTGTCTTGTTATAAGAAAAATTAATGCCAAAATTGTAACTCATAAATGCAATCTTCAGAAAGGAAAATCTCTTCAACCAGCCAAGTCAAATCAGTAATCAAAATTCACAAATATATGCAGGAATTCTAAAAAGTGGAGCATTTTAATTAACAACGCCAATTTTATGGGCCCTGCACATTGAGATGCTAAAAATAAATAAATTAATTGAATTATTCTTTCTTCCCTGGCCAACTGTGGCCAGTCACCACCTATGTCAGCATATCCAAATCTCTGAATGTACCAGAACGTCCCGATTGTCGGTGGTATACACTATGTAGCCACCGTAATCTCCATAATCCACTTTTGAAAAGAGAATAAAAAAATGGTTGGAACCCTGAGGATGTCTCTAGTCCAAAAATGGCATCCCATTCATAGATTATATTTTCTAAGTGCCTATAAATTGAGAGCCTAGCCTCCTAGATATTCACCTATCCGTGTGTTTTCTATTTTCTGGTTTTAGAATTATAGTTGGAAATGGCTCCCGATCACTCCTGCGCTTGTGCCGTTGCAGAATCCATAGAAACAGAGGCTAAGGAGTCCTGTTTTAGTTTATGGGATGGGAAGCTGTGCTTGCAGGGGGCTCCAATACTTACTGAGGTTCCTGATAATGTTTTTCTGACCAGTTTATCATCTATTACATGTACTAACTGTGATACAATTGCTGCATTTCCTTCTGTTGCGTTCAATGCCCACAAGGGCTCCTTCATTGGATTCAATGCAGAAAATCCATCCAGCAGAGTGTTGAACTCTCTGGGCAAGCTCAAGGATATCAAGTTTATGAGTATTTTTCGTTTTAAAGTATGGTGGGCTACCATGTTGTCGGGTCGAAATGG
>ML780904.1:79301-95471 GCA_009831015.1 Picea engelmannii | reverse complement strand
TTACAAAGACATTGGAATTTCTAGCAGAGGAATATGGGGGTAGAGTAGATCTGGCTAAAACATACTATGAAGGATTAAGCCAGTCCATGATAAAGAATTTGGGTGGGAATGGATTGATAGCCAGCATGGAGCAATGCAATGACTTCTTCTTCCTCGGGACGAAACAGATAGCTATGGGGCGAGTGGGTAAGACCATAGAAAACAAATATTATTATTTTTCAAATTTTGAACACAATTCAAACCAGGCCAGAGAAATAAATTAATTGAATTGGCTTATAATGATACAGGAGATGATTTCTGGTTCCAGGATCCAAATGGCGATCCCATGGGTTCTTACTGGCTACAAGGAGTCCATATGATTCATTGCGGATTCAACAGCTTGTGGATGGGAAACTTCATACAACCGGATTGGGATATGTTTCAGTCCGATCACGTTTGTGCCAAATTCCATGCAGCATCTCGAGCCATATGTGGAGGCCCAGTGTATGTGAGCGATGCAGTGGGAGGCCACGACTTTGATCTTCTCAAGAAGCTTGTTCTTCCCGATGGCACAATCCTCAGGTGCCAACATCACGCTCTTCCTACTCGCGATTGCATCTTCACAGATCCATCCCACGATGGTATTACTATGTTGAAGCTCTGGAACTTGAACAAGGTAAGTAGCATATCGTCACCATATGGGACTGTGTGCTTGCAGAGTATGTAATTGTGTAACTATAGGTTTCCTGTTCACCATATGGGACTGTGTGCTTCTAGAGTATGTAATTGTGTAACTATAGGTTTTCTGTTCGGGGATATTTTTTTTAACCATGGAGAATGGATAACTTGTGGGGATCATCTGGCGATCACCTTTTGACTCAGGTTCAAATCCAGCTAGCTGTAATTATAATCATTATAACTCTTGTTATTATAATTAATTATAATCATTATAACTCTTGTTATTATAATTCTAAGAGTATATCCAACAGTCATGTCATTATAACTCCCGTCATTATAACAGTCATTATAACTCCAAGAGTATATCTAACCGTCATTATAACTCCAAGAGTATATTCAACAGCTTGTAAGTCAGATATACCAATAACTTAACAGTCATTATAACTCCAAGAGTATATTCAACAGCCCGTAAGTCAGATATACCAATAACTTATGACAACTTATGACTCAGCCAACAAGGGACATCAACTTACAACTCAGCCAGCAAAGACCTAGACATCCAGACTTCCACCATAGTGGAAATCTATCCCAGGATAGACATCTAGACTTAGACTTCCACAACTTCCACAATAGTGGAAATTGTGGAAATCTATGCCAGGATAGCCTGTTCTGTTCAGGGATTTTATTCATATATATTTGTGGGAGTGAGAGGCACTTTTTACAATTTAGTACAGGAGTATCATAATGAAAAACTACATTTTTTGTTAAAAATAATAGATTCAGAAGTGTAATTGAGTTTGAAGTTGAATATCCCTTATATTTAATAAAAAAATAAAACAAAGTGTAATCGAGTTTGTGGTGTTTAGAACAAAGTCTACAGAGTGGATTCTGGAATTGAGTTTGCAGTTGTTTGGAACAAAGTCTAATTGAATTTGTGGTTGTTTTCTCTGAACAGTTTGGAGGAGTAGTGGGTGCATTCAACTGCCAAGGAGCTGGGTGGTGTCCCAAGGAAAGAAAGATCAAAGCTTTCCCACATTTCTACAGGCCGATTTCTGGATCTGTATCCCCCAAAGATGTTGAATGGACACAGAGACCTGAGACAGCTGCAATGGGTAATGCAGAAGAGTATGCAGTTTATCTGAACCAATCCAACAAGCTTGTGATCATGCAACAACACTCAAATTCTGCAATCATATTACAGCCATCTTCGTTTGAGATCTTCACCATTGTTCCAGTGCACAGCCTGAAGGGGCTCAAATTTGCACCCATTGGCCTGCTGAACATGTTCAACAGTGGAGGGGGGATTCAAGGAGTGAAATATGGGGAAGACTGGGTGGAGTTGGAGGTGAAAGGAGCCGGCCAATTCTGCTCATACGCAAGCAAAATGCCCACAGCATGCAAAGTAAATGGACAGGAAATCAGATTTGAGTGGAGATCGGTGGAGTATGAAGATATTGATCCGAAAACTCAAGACAATGATATTTGTGAGGGCAGTAGCTTGTCGATAGACCTGGCATGGGTAGAAGGCGGTTTGTCAGTCGTGCGCATGCTCTTCTTCGCCTCCTAAGCGCACTGTATAATATCTCTCGCCACCTAAACGCACTGTATAATATCTCTACATTGTCGCTTCTCGCTTACGTACTGTATTTTATCTCTACATCGTCGCTTCTAGTTACTTTAATAATATAGATTGGTTTTTTTGTTTGTTTGTAACAAACCCCTTGTCATTACTTTAATAATATATAGATTGCTATCGCTTTTTGTTTGTAACAAACTTGCACAACACGGCTCTCTCAATTTACTCATTACAAAATCTTTCAAAATCTTTGCACCTAACTCCTTAAATTACATAATCAGATCGAAATTAAGATTTATTATCAATTTAATATATTTATAAGCAGATAGACATTAAGATTTATTATCAATTTAATTTACGATCATAGATCTATCTTAACTTCGGTTTTATTAAGTGTCGAAAATCTTTTGAATTTAATTCATGATCATAGATCCATCTTAACTTTGGTTTTACTAAGTGTCGAGAGGGATCAAATCTTTTGAGGTGCAAACCTTGGTCATCGGAACATTGGTTAATGAAGCGTCCAGAGGGATCAAATCTCTCAAGGTGCAAACCTTGGTCATGGAGACATTGGTTAGAGCCTACATATACAATTTTCATTTACTTAAATTTTTATTGTTATTATTTAAAAATGACATGTGTGAGCTCCACGTTGAATTTAGGCACGATATCATACATCAACCTAATAATGGGTTGTAGAATACATCTCTCAACTCAATAAATAGATTAAAAACACAAAATCATCAATTGACTTTAAAATAATCTAATAATGAATTGTAGAATACACTCTTCAGCTTAATAAATAGATTAAAAACACCAAATCGTCCATTAATTTTAAGGTAAAGAAGTGTTATTATTCACATAAATCTTTCATTGACTTTTAGGTAAGAAAGAGTTATCATTCACATAAATCTTTCATTAACTTTATGTCATATAAATCTTTCATTGACTTTAAGGTAAGAAAGAGTTATAAATATATAAGATACATAATAATAATTAAAAAAAAACATAAATTTTTTAGTTAAAAGGGAGATAAATAATATTATTTTATAGGTAACTTATAATATAAGTAAGTAATATTATTTTATATTAAATTTTTTTATAAATTGATAATTAACATTACAATTAAATAAAAGTGTTGATTCTTTAAAATAAAATAAATTGTATAATAAGAAAAGCTTTAAAATGAAGAACTTTCTTCATAACACCTACTTACTCGATACAATTATTAAAAATAATTAAAAATACTATATGATTCATTTAACTTTATTTTATTTATTTTAATAAAAATTGGAAGATTTTTGTTATATAAAAAAGGGTGTGGTTAAAGCATACAAAGGAGATATAAAATCTAAGAAAATTTGGGTCAATCTGAAGCCTCAAATAGACAACTACTCCAAGCTACAAATCACTGTGTCAAATATTCAAATAGAAACTTCACATAGAACAACCTTGCTAAGTACACTCAGAAAAAGACTTCGAGGGTAAAAGTAAAGAGACACTGCATCTAAATTAATTTGATGGGGAAGAGTTTGCCATTTTCACTGACTTGTGGGCGTGACCTCATGTTACCCTTGGTTGTGATGTTACTTGTGATCTCTTCTTCTTTCTGACTACCATCCAAACTTCATTTGCAGATGTTGGGGTATTTGTGGTGCCTATGGTCCCTGGATTGTCTTGATCTAAAATTTATATTTTTTCTTGTTTTGGTACCTCAGTTTCTTCAACCTGATCTACCCAACATGTCGATGACAAATCTGTAGTCCCTGATATGAGTCCTAAAGTGTAGATTCCTCTTTCTCTGGCTTCTAAGTGGTTTATTGTCGCAATTCTTGAGATAACGGAATTGGTTGAATAGGAGGATCTGATTGAGAAGGCTTTTCACTGTCTTGTGGAGGTTGTCCGCAGTGTTTTGAGATTACTTGATGGTCGTCATTAGATCCAACACACCAAGTGGATTTCTGATGATTTTTATTCTTCCTAGACCCTTTGGGGCATTGAGTTGCAAGATGACATTTTTCAAAACAAGATCTGCAATGCAAGGAAACTCTCTCATAGTCTCGTTTATGAGACCAAGAATATTTTTTACTATTAAGAATAACTTCAGTTGGGAACACTTTACTGAAGTCTGTTTCCACACAGATGCGAGCAAAAGTAAAGGTGTTGTGCCTCGTAGTTTCACGGATTGCAAAGTGGAACTTTCCTAAAGCTGAATCGATGGCTTCAAGAGAAGGTAAACCTCAAAAATCCAAGGGCAAATTGGGGAGTCTCACCCAAACTGGGGCTAAGGAGATAATGTTAATTGTTGGATTGAAAGGAGTCGTCCAGCGTTTCATGCACAAACCCAAGTTTCCGCAAAACCACAAACCTGAGTTGAAAATCAAATCCATATTCTCCTCAATGTCGAACTCAACAATGAAGAATCATTTTGCACAAGAATGGATGAAAGCTTCCTTTTGCATGATTGGGATCCAAGTAGCAAAGATCTAGCTATTAAGATCTGCTAACTTAGAAAAAAAACCATTGAAGCGACAGACTAAACTCACAAATCTGTATTATTCTTCATCTTCATCAGCATCTTGTCCCATGGGAATGACAAGAGATGGGGCTTCCTGAACCAGAAGAGACAAAGAAGGAGGAACAAATTCCCTCTAGACTACATCCTGAAAAGAGGCACCAAAAGGTGAACCAGAAGAGACGCGTCGACTTGCATACATATATGGAGGGAACGACCCCACACCTTGGGGCACCAACAAATAAGGAAGAGGCCACCGCCATGACCAGGGAAGGAGGAAAACCCCAAGAAATCAGACCAAGAAAAAGCAAGGGATGCGAGTGGCCAAGTTCATGGGCATCTACAAGTTCATGGGCAAGGCAAGTTCCTCTTTTCATCTATTCGTGAAGAACCATCTATTCATGACAAACCATCACATCGTGAAAAACGCATAATATCATATAAATTCACTAGTTAAAGGAAGGGTGGCGTGGTCACTGAAAGGTAGCGCCGCATTGAGATGGTAAATTTGGTACTGAAAGGTGGCATATGGTAAGTAGTCGGTAATGTCTATTTCCTGATCCTGACAGCATCATTGACTGGTTTTTAGTAAATTGAATATGGGATTGGACATGGAACCGAAAAATCTGCAACGTGCAAACCATTAGTTTATACCCATCAAATCCAGTTTCAAACTGAGTGAAAGCAACAATTCGAAAATCAATTCGAGAACCAATTAAACTATATTATTTGCATAATTTAACCATAAAATAAAGATACATAAAAGAGACCAAATATTTGAAAATGACTAGTTTCACACATCTAGTGGAAAATAGAGACTAAAACAACCTTCTTCTATCCTTTTCTATTGGACCATACAGAAGAGCAACACCATCACAAAAACTATCATTTCACTTTATTATAAACAATAAATAAATTATTCAAACGTATAAAAAATTAACTATTATAATATTAAAATTATTTTCAATAAAATTTATATTTTTCCACACATCAATCAACATGATTTCAATCAAAATTATTAATAAAATATATGTTCTCTAACCACGAAAATATTTAAACCCACTCACAAAATCATTATTAAAATATGACCCAATGAGATGTACACTACGAGCACCTCTCGTCGACAAAATTTATGGTGACTTGTGCTTTGATGGGAGAAGCACGTTCAACTTAACTTTGATGCAAGGCAAAGTAACATCAACTCATGTAGGTGGATAATACACTTTTATAATAATTTCAATTTAATATACCATAGGGTTAAAGTTGAAACCAAACCAAACAAAATTAAAGTAGGTTTATATATATATATATATATATATATATATATATATATATATATATTGAAAATAAAGAGGATTTTAGATATAATATTAATATCAAAAGTTAATGTTAATTAATTATAGTATTGAAAGTAGATAAATATGAATAAACAACAGAGTGATATAATCTATTCTCTAAGCATGTATATTAACTAACAAAGTTTTTAAATGATTTCACTATATTTAATGGGGAAGAGAAGAAATTTGTTATTATATATTGGAAAGACAAAAAAAAAAAAAAAACATGAAATGCGTCATCTAAAGAAGCTTGTAACGATGGAGTTTAATCTTTCTATGTGGGATGATTTTTTGGTTCACTTAATAGACTATGTTTAATGTAGCAATAATGTGGCAGTAGTTCCTCATATGTAAGAACAATTTGGAGGGAAAAAGTGGGTAACATGAGTGTAAGGTGATCTATAAATTGCAGTGGATGTTTCACTGGAACAGTTCGTCACAACATATCTAATAGAATATTGAAATCTTTACTATTAAGGTTATTTTTCTTTTCGATCTCCATAATATTTAGTTATTGATTTTTTTCTTATGCATGAAATAGATTAAATGCAGAAAATAGAGAACAGTAAAATAAAATTACACCATCCACAAATAAACACAAGATATGACCTGGGAAACCCAATATGAGAGAAAACCAAGCTAGAAGGTGAAGTTGCTCTGCTCTCATTTCTCTAGTATAGAAATGATGCAAATACTTTCAAAATCTTTGCACCTAACTCCTTAAATTACATAAGCAGATCGAAATTAAGATTTATTATCAATTTAATAATTTAATATATGCATAAGCAGATAGACATTAAGATTTATTATCAATTTAATTCAGAATCATAGACTCATCTGAATTCCAGTTTTACTAAGCATCGAGAGGGATCAAATCTCTGGAGGTGCAAACCTTGGCTAACGGGACATTCAAATCTCTCAAGGTGCAAACCTTGGTCATGAAGACATTGGTTAGAGCCTACATATACAATTTTCATTTACTTAAATTTTTATTGTTATTATTTAAGAGTGCCATGTGTCAGCGCCACGTTGAATTTAGGCACAAAATCATACATCAACCTAATAATGGGTTGTAGAATGAACCTGTCAGCTCAATAAATAGATTAAAAACATCAAATCGTCCATTAACTTTAAGATAACCCAATAAATAGATTAAAAACATCAAATCGTCCATTAATTTTAAGATAACCTAATAATAAGTTGTAGAATACACCTCTTAGCTCAATAAATAGATTAAAAACACCAAATCGTACATTAACTTTAAGGTAAGAAAGTGTTATTATTCACATAATCTTTCATTGACTTTTAGGTAAGGAAGAGTTATCATTCACATAAATCTTTCATTGACTTTAAGGTAAGAAAGAGTTATGACTATATAAGATACTTATTAAAAAAAACATAAAATTTTCTTTTCGATTACTGAAATGATGGGATGTAGCTCTTTCACTTTTTCTACCCTATTGGAATTTTCCATGATACTTTGACTCTTTGTTATGATAAGAATAAAAATTCTCACAAAATCATAAAATTTCCATTATTTTTAAGTATGATAGTGTGTGAGAATTATCTAATAAATTGTGAAATAAATTTCTATAATCTTGTTTTAAGATAAAAGAAGGCGGTCATTTAGAATGATAAATTTTATTATATTTAATAAAATAGGTTTGTTAAAAGGGAGTCAAATAATATTATTTGATAGGTAACTTATAATATAAATAAGTAATATTATTTTATATTAAAACTTTTTATAAATCGATAATTAACATCACAATTAAATAAAAGTGTTGATTCTTTAAAATAAAAGAAATTTTATAATAAGAAAAACTTTAAAATGAAGAACTTTCTTCATAACACTTATTTGATACAATTATTAAAAATAATTAAAGATGTGGACTATCGTTTGTTAAAAGTTTGCAGGTCGCTTCACCGCGCCCCTGAGGCTTGTGCTCCCACTTGCTTGATTGGCAGCGTCCCTTCAGTCAATGGAAGCTCCTGGGGATCCCGATCTGCCCCCAGAGGTCCTCACCTTTAGAAATATGGTAGCATCTGGCCCAAAGCATCCGCCCTTAGCGTCCCAGCAAAAGTTCGTAAGGAAAATGGATGTTATACCCACGGTGGCTCTGCCAGAAGAAGAAACTTATAAAGCGGCCCTGAACCTGGCCGAGAGAGGACTCATAGGCCAGTTTATGGGCCTCTGGCCTTCTCCTAAATCAGTGGAAGAATGGACGCAAAGGAACTGGAAGCCTTTGATCAAAGAGGGAGTCAAAAGCTTCTTCGTAGGAAAGGGCTTCTATGTGTTCGTCTTCGAGAACACGGAAGACAAAGGATTAATTTTCAGAAATGGGCCATTCTTTATGGGTCCTCAGGGACTTTATTTAAATAAATGGACTCCCGATTTCGACCCCACTCAAGACGTTCCCTCTGCAGTCCTGGTTTGGGTCAGGCTTCCACATCTACCCCTCCACTGTTGGAATCAAAAATCCCTCCAGAACATCGACAATGCGTTGGGAAAATACATAGATCATGCTGCAAGAAAGGATCAGTATTCCTGCGCTCGTATCTGTGTAGAAGTGGATTTAGAAGAGGGGCTCACGGAAGCAATCAATCTCACTGTAGCTGGGTGGACGCATGTACAGGAGCTGGATTATGAGAAACTACCTTTTAAATGCAGACACTGCCACGGACATGGACACTTCGCAAAGCATTGCAAGAAGAAAGTCGAGGAACAGGTAGAAAAACATAATGGGGAATCATGGACCCTGGTTCAGAAAAACGCAAATACAAAAAAAGGTAAAGGAAAAGGCCTCATGACCGGAGGTCCCAGCAGCGACAGAAACGAACACAAAAAGGATGCATTGCAAAAGGGAACAGAAAACGTTCAGAACAAGAAAGCAAAACAAACAGAGGAGAATGGGGAAAAGGCAGAAGCATTACCTCCAATCAAAGTGGGAGGGAAAGAACTACAGATTGAGGACAATCAAGGCAGCCCCTCAAATCCTACATATGCAGAAATTGATAAGAAAAAACCAGAGGAAAACTCAGGTTCTTCAGAGGATGAAACCTTTGAGCGTCCCTCGAAGAAAGCAGGAAGGAAATCTCGCAAAGAAAAGAGGGAGGAGGAGGCAGAAAGGTACAAGACACAAGGCAGTCAGTCCACAATAGAAATGTCTATTAGCAGAAATATCAGACCAAGACCTTCCAAGGGAGGTCCCAACCCCCCCCATCAAGTAAATAATGAAACTCGCCTCCTGGAACTGTAGAGGCCTGGGGAACCCTTCTAAAATAGAAGCAGTCAAGGACCTTTTGAAAGCAGATCCCTCAGACATTCTAATGCTCCAGGAGACCAAAATAGAAGGGGAAGCCCTTTTAGATATCAGTAGATCAAAGTGGAACAAAAGATCAGGTAAAGCAGTCAGTTCAAGGGGGACTCCGGAGGCCTGGCAACTCTATGGACCGAAGACATCTTTCATCTAAACAAGCACTTCGAAACTCAGCACTGGATTCTCACGGAACTGAAGCACAACTCAAGTAAGCTATCCATCTCTCTTTTTAATCTTTATGTACCAGTTTCTTATGCTGAAAAACGAGAGTGCTAGAACTCTCTCTCGACTTATTTAGAGGAGAACTTTCCCAACAATATCATCATAGCTGGGGACCTTAACATTGTAATAAAAGAAAAAGAGAAGAGGGGAGGTTCCAATAACACAGACCCCATGCTGGTTAAGGTAGAGGAAATTATGCAGTTTTGGGATCTCTTAGACTTCAATCCCATTCAAGGCATTTACACTTGGACCAACAACAGGGTGGGTCCGGACCATATATCTGCTCGATTAGACCGCTTTCTTGTGAAAAGTTCCATAATGATGAACAAAAAGATTATCACTACCAAATTTTTGCCCAAACTTACCTCAGACCATAAGCCAATACAACTCCTCTTGGAAGAAGAAGAAGACCTAGGCCCCATTCCGTTTCGATTCAGCCCATTGTGGATTGACAAAGATGATTTTTTAGAGACAGTAAAATCAACATGGGCCAAGTCATTCTCGGGATCTTCAAGCTATGTCTAGGAACAAAAGTTGAAAGCCACAAAACAAGTGTTGAAGGACTGGATAAAGAAACCAGCCCCTACCCCTTCTGAACAAAGAAGAGAAGCAGTGCAGTCACTGCATACCCTGCAAACAGATATGGAAAATAAAGATATTACAACAGAGCTGCTGGAAAAAGAAACCAAAGCGCAGTGATCCACATTTCAATCCTTTCGAAGGGAGGAAGAATATTGGAGATTTAAATCCAGAAGTCTCTGGCTGAAGGTTGGGGATAGGAACACCTCCTATTTTCACTGGAAATATAGAGCGAGACTGTCCAGGAATCACATAGCAGAAATAAAAACAGGGGACGACCAAGTCTGCAAAGGGTTCATTCAAGTCAAAGCTGCTGCAGAAACCCATTTCATGAACTTATACATAGAAGACAAACAAAGTAACGACGAGGAAACTGCTGAGCTTCTCTACAATATTCCGCCTCTCATTAGTCCAAAAGATAACGAATTACTCTGCCGGCCAATTTCCGAGGAAGAAATCTCCACTGTAATCTGGTCCATGGAGGAAGACAAGGCTCCTGGGCCTGATGGATTCACAATCCACTTTTACAAATCCTGCTGGCATATTATCAAAGATGACCTCCTTAAAATGATTAACGGGTGCATGAAAAAAGCGAAGGTCGGGGGAGGAACCAACTCCACATATCTGGCATTAAACCCCAAAGACACCAACCCTGAAACATTCACAAGATTCAGGCCAATATTGTTGTGTAATGCATATTACAAAATCCTGGCAAAGCTTCTAGCAAATCGGATCAAACCACTCCTAAAAAGATTGATCACCAGTTTTCAAGGCGGATTTGTGGAAGGTAGGCATATACAGGACAATGTAATACAAGTACAGGAAATTGTACACACTAGCATACAATGGAATGAGAAAGGAATGTTGATAAAGCTAGATATGGCGAACGCGTTTGACAGAGTCAACCGCTCGTTTTTATGCAGAGTTCTCCTCTCTTTCGGCTTTTCGTCTCAGTTTGTCCAGATTATTAAGGCCTGCATTGATAAACCATGGGTCGCTCCCTTAGTCAATGGTCGTCCTACCATCTTTTTTCAAACTCAGAGAGGCATCAGGCAGGGATGCCCTCTCTCCCCCTTCCTGTATATAATAATGGCGGACTCCCTCAGTCGAAAGCTCATCGCAGAAAGGATAGTTGGTAACATACCGGGTCTTAAATATTCCATCGGGGCAGAACCATTAAATCACGCGCTCTTTGCAGATGACTCACTTTTACTCGGGGGAGCCTCCATCAGAATAGCCAGAGCCATCGATTTGGTCCTCAAAATTTATTGCAGAGCCACGAGAGCTTTAATCAACGAGAGCAAAAGCAAAATTTATAGCTGGAATTTAAGTCACCATGAACTTCCCAGCATCACCTCCATCCTTGGGTTCAAAGGACACGAAATTTGGGACATGATTCAGTATCTCAGTCTCCCTATCATCTCAGGCGGCAATAAAAGAACGCTATGGAGCAACCTCATTTCCAAAATCAAAACCAAAATAGCAGCGCGGGGAGGCTATTGGTTAACAAAGGCCGGCAAAGTCATCCTTATTAAATCTGTGTTGTCTGCGATTCCCATCTACCAGGCAGCGTTCCTCTTAGCGCCTCGTTCGGTGACTGAGCAGATTGCCAAGCTTATCTGAGACTTCCTGTGGCAAGGAGGGAAGGGAAATGACAACAAATTTCATTTGGTGAACTGGGAGGTTGTCAAAAAACCCATGGCAAAGGGAGGACTATAGATCAGGGACCCTTCACTCGCCAACCTAGCATTTGGAGGAAAGATCTTGTGGATGCTAATTAATGATCCCGCGCACCCGGTGAGCGCCACTCTGCGTGCAAAATATGGGGTCAACAGCACTCTTAGAAACCTTCAGTGTGATAGCTCAGCAAAATGCACGCAGGTGTGGAAATTGTGCTGCAAAAGCAACAAGTTTTTCAAAAATTCGATGTACAGAATCCCAGGCAACGGCAAACGCACGTCAATTTGGTTGGATAGCATCATGGGGAGAGAACCCCTGGAAAAAAACGATGAAATTGCAGACCTCAGAGATTGGTTGGAGAGAGCTGGAGTAAACAGACTTTATGACCTCTCGAAATGGGACCATCGTGGGGATTGGTCAGGCTGGGATTTCCACGGTGTTCCACCTCGTTTAACTCAGCAACAATCCATTCTTGATGAACTATTGGAGGACGCCGCCCCAGTCAACAGAACCACTAAAGACAGATGGGGATGGGGCCAGACAGGTGTATACACTTCAGCGGTTGGATATAGAGCTTTGCAGGTCTCAAGAAACAACAGCCACACTCCGGCTTTTTGGAAAAGAGTCTGGGACCAACTAGCTATCCCAAAAGTGAACTTCTTTTTCTGGACCCTGATGCACAAAAAACTTCTCACTGGAGACAATATGGAGAAAAGGAATATAGTGGGGCCTCACAGATGTGCGCTATGCAACAATAATACTGAAACAACTCAGCACCTGTTCATGGACTGCATCTTTGCCAAAGAGGTATGGGGTCTCTTTCTTCAGGATTTCCAGATTAATATACCACCTCAGAATTCGGTTGCAGAACTATTCGCCTCTTGGAGTCTAATCTACCCCCAGCGCATACCGTCTAAATCATTCTGGACCAAAATTTGGACAGCGATGCCCAAGTATGTATGCTGGCAGCTTTGGTTGACTCGCAATCATTCGATATTCAAAGAGGAGCGACACTCTCCATTGCAAGTAGCGGCAAAAGCTAACTCTTTCCTTCTGGAAGCAGCCCAACAACAGTATGCCAAAGAGGACCCCTTGTTACTGTCGGAGGAAAAGAGGTGGTTAAGCCCGCTTGTCCCATTTCTGAGCAAGCAATTCCCTTCCCCAAAAACAACCAATCTGGAATGGCGAATAAGAGTTGATGATGACAAATTCCAGCCATGGTGGAGGGCTAAAAATTTAACCACAATCTTCTTTGACGGGGCGTCCAAAGGAAACCCCGGTGCAGCCGGAGCTGGGGGGGTTATCTACTCCCCGGATGTGTCTTCAAAAGATTGCTTCTGCTGGGGATTAGGACAAAAATCCAACAACCAAGCTGAAATGTTAGGGCTTACCAAAGCTTGCCTCCTCGCCAGAGAAAAAGGAGTCAAAGATTTTCAAGTTTTCGGAGACTCAGAGGTAATAATAAGAAACCTAAACATGGAGACTCGGTTCAGCAATGCCAGCCTAAACAAAATCTTAGACAGACTGAAGAGAGTTTTACTAGATTTCAATTCGTGCAAGTTTTATCATATTTTAAGAAAGTTCAACAGTGAAGTTGATATGATGGCGAACAAAGGCAGCTCTCTCATGAAAGGACTCCTAATTGTAAACAACGAAAGTTATTTTCAAACTCACTGAAAATGTTGTAATCCAAAGCAGTTGCAGCTTGAAATCTGTTTTGTAATAGGGGTCGCCTCGACAAAGACCCTCTTTTCTTCCATTTAAATAAATCCTATATCTGTTTAAGTTAATAATAATAATAATAATTAAAAATATTGTATGATTAATTTAATTTAATTTATTTATTTTAACAAAAACTGGAAGATTTTTGTTATATAAAAAAAGGTGTGGCCAAAGCATGCAGAGGAGATACAAAGTCTCAGAAAATTTGGGTCAATCTGAGATCTCAAATAGACAACTACTCCAAGCTACAAATCACTATGTCAAATATTCAAATAGAAACTTCACATAGAACAACTTTGCTAAGTACACTCGGAAAAAGACTTCGAGGATAAAAGTGAAGAGACACTGCATCTAAATTAATTTGATGGGGAAGCGTTTGCCATTTTTACTGACTTGTGGGTGTGACTTCATGTTACCCTTGGTTGTGATGTTACTTGTGATCTCTTCTTCTTTCCGACTACCATCCAAAATTCATTTGCAGAGCTTGGGGTATTTGTGGTGCCTATGGTACCTAGATTGTCTTGATCTGAAGCTTCTATTT
This sequence comes from Picea engelmannii, assembly GCA_009831015.1. NCBI lineage: Eukaryota > Viridiplantae > Streptophyta > Pinopsida > Pinales > Pinaceae > Picea > Picea engelmannii. The sequence goes on along the minus strand of ML780904.1, from coordinate 81,322 downwards.
TTTCTTGTTTTGGTACCTCATTTTCTTCAGCCTAATCTTCCCAACATGTCGATGGCGGATCCATAGTCTCTGATATGAGACTTAAAGGGAAGATTCCTCTTTCTCAGACTTCTAAGTGGTTTATTATCGCAATTCTTGAGATAGTGAAGTTGGTTGAATATGAGGATCTGATTGAGAAGGATTTTCATTGTCTTGTAGAGGTTGTCTGCAGTGTTTTGAGATTACTTGATGGTCGTCATTAGATCCGACCCACCAAGTGGATTTCTGATGATTTTTATTCTTCCTAGACCCTTTGGGGCATTGAGTTGCAAGATGACATGTTTCAAAACAAGATCTTCAATGCAAGGAAACTCTCATAATCTAGTTTATGAGACCAAGAATATTTTTTACTAGTAAGAATAACTTCAAATGGGAACCCTTTACTAAAGTCCATTACCACACAGATGCGAGCAAAAGTAGAGGTGTTGTGCCTTGTAGTGTCACGGATTCCAAAGTGGAACTTTCCTAAAGCTGAACCAATGGCTTCAAGAGAAGGTAAACCTCAAAAATGCAAGGGAAGATCAGGGAGTCTCACCCAAACTGGGGCTCAGGAGATAATGTTAGTTGTTGGATTGAAAGGAGGAGTCCAGGGTTTCATGCACAAACTTGAGTTTCTGCAAAACCAGAAACCTGAGTTGAAAATTAAATCCCTATTCTCCTTAATGTCGAACTCAATAATGAAGAATCATTTTACACAAGAATGGATGAAAGCTTCCTTTTGCATGACTGGGATCCAAGTAGCAAAGATCCAACTATTAAGATCTGCAAACTTAGACCAAAAACCATTGAAGCGACAGACTAAACTCACAGATCTGTAATACTCTTCATTTTCATCAGCATCTTGTCCCATAGGAATAACAAGAGATGGGGCTTCCTGAACCAAAAGAGACAAAGAAGGGGGAACAAAGTTCCTCTAGACTACATCCTGAAAAGAGGCAACAGAAGGTGAACCCGAAGAGACGTGCGTCAACTTGCATACATATATGGAGGGAATGACCCCACGACTTGGGGCACCAAAAAATAAGGAAGAGGCCACCGCCATGACCAGGGAAGGAGGAAAACCCCAGTAAATCAGACCAAGAAAGCGCAGGGGATGCGAGTGGCCAAAGTTAAGCCCTAACCTTTGCGATCATACACAAGAGCAACACCATCACGAAAACTATCATTTCACTTTATTATAAACAATAAATAAATTATTTAAACTTATAAAAAATTAATTAATATAATATTAAAATTATATTCAATAAAAAAAATTAATTTATAATTTTCCACACATGAGTCAACATGTAAAGACCGGATTTGAATTAACCAGATGTAAATTTCTACCAAATTTCTGTAATTTCTATAAACTTTACAAAGAAGTAAACTTTAAAAAAAAATTCAAATTATCTCAACACTTACGCTAACACTTACGCAAGTAGAATTTGGCAATAAGTAATAAATCTAAGTAACAATCCATGAATTTGAATTTGCATACCTCACTCTGATGCTATCCGCAGCAGCTTGCTCCCTTCGCTTGAACCTGATGCTGCTCCTTAGGACACCCCAAAACCAGCCACCCTGTCGACTAGTAACGCCTAGCCCTAGGACATCAATGGATGTCCTAGCCCTCCGAGCCCAAAACCTCCTCAGTCCCTCGGTGCACTGTAAATTCCACTATAAACTCACTCTCTCCCCCTGCTCCAAGTTCTTCCCCCTCGTAGAATGAATAATCCCCTCCGTAATCCTTCTCCCCTTCCCTTATTCCTCCTTCACCGCCCTTTCTCCATTAACTCCCCCCCACCAAATACCTTATCCCTTTATTAATGCCTTATCCATTCATTTATTACTTATCTTAATGTATTGGTTACGTTATCCCTTGTGGGATACGTAACCTAATTAAACATTATATTTTATTATCCACCCATTTGTTTAATACTTAATTAATCAATTAATTAATTAATAATCAAATTAATCATTAACCCTTAATTAAAGAGTTAATC
>ML780904.1:45701-56140 GCA_009831015.1 Picea engelmannii | reverse complement strand
TTACATTGAATGACCTCCACTATTATCACTATGGGCCCTCTGGGCCCCCCCACTACCTCTCTAGCTACCTTATAATGAGGTGAGGAAATTTTTCCTCTTCCTTCTCCCTGAAGTACCACTTTTCTTTGCTTGGAAGTTGTCCTTTCAACCCAATCTACCAAAGGTCATGTTGCCCATGTCTTATAGTTCTGGATCACTTCTGCAAAATGATGTCCTCTTCTAATTCTTCCTGGGCATTTGGTGTTAAGTCCTCTTTGGAAGGTAGGACCTTCTCCTCCTCCTCATCCAACATGGAAGGCACATAGAGTTTGAGACTCCACATTCACTATTGAGTAAATGTGCATGTATGGGGGTAGGCTAATTCTATAGGCATTATCTCCCGCCTTTTCCAATACCTCAAAAGGACCATGTCGTAGAGCCTTCATCTTCTTACCAGGACCCTATAGCCTTTCCTTATTCAAGTGTAACCATACTCGGCCTCCCACTCTAAATGCTCTCTCTGTCTATGTTGGTCATGTCTAGCCTTGTACTTTTCTTATGACTTCTTCAGTGTTTCTTGTACTTGCAAATGGAACTGCCTCATCTTCTCAACATTTTTTTTTCCTTTAATACATCTCATGTGAGGTCCTCCCTCACTCCTGATTATTGTTCATATACAACATCTAAGACTGAAGGTGGAAAATTCCCAAAGCAAGTTTCAAAAGGTGACTTACCAATATAAGTGTGGATTGTTATGTTATAAGAGTTTTGTATATAGATTAGATTTTCATCCCGGGTCTTCGGATGCTTCTGGTTGTACCCCTCAAAAGCTGCACCAAATTCATGTTGACTACTTCTGTCTTCCCATCTGTACGTGGATGGAATGTTGTAGACCTCTTCAAATTAGTGTCCATCTTCTCCCACAATGTAGTCCAAAATGCACTAATAATTTAGTATCCCTATCTGATATTATGCTCCTTGGTATCCCAAAGTGCACCTAGACCTATTCAAAGAACAATTTTGTTGCTTCATGTCCCTTGATGGTCATTTTACAAGGCATGGGAATGCACATTTTGTTGAACCTGTCAACTACCACAATTAAATAGACATGTCCCTTTCGTTTGGTTGATAAACCTTCCACAAAATTCATGGAAACACTTTCCCAAGGTCGAGTGGGTACATGTAAGGGATTGTATAGACCTTGCTTCATGTTAATGGGCTTGATGGTACAAAAAAATACGCATCCTCTAATTATCATGCTACATCTTCTTGCATTCTAGGTCAGTACACATACCTTTGTAAATTGGCAACCGTCTTCCCAAAACCAAAATGTTCTGCAACCTTGGAGGTGTGAGCCTCTCTAATAAGCTGCAGTCGTTCACCTTTAGGGACATAAAGATTGTCAAGCTTGTAGAGTAAATAATTCTGGAAATGATAGTCAGCCTTGTTGTCACTTTATTCTATATGAATTTGGCCTTATAGTTGTTAAAACACCTCCTTGAAGTCCTCATCTTCCATGTATGCCTCTTTGTATGCATCATGCATAGAAGGCTCCACGTGCATCAAAGTTCCCAAGGCTGTAATATTGGATGTGCGTGGTCATGAAAGCATGTCTTCTAAAGTATTTATGCTACCCTTCTTATACTTTAGAATGACCAAATGAAATTGTTGTAAAATCCCATCCACTTGTAATGTCTAGTTTGTTGTAGCTTACTATGGGCCTATAAATACTATATTGGCTGCTAATCTATGTGGATGATGGTGTTGAAGGTGAATCCCCTTGCGGAAAAGTGGATTCCCTCTTGGTCTCTAGACTTATAAGGCCAAGACAGAAAGTACTTAACATGGAAACTGACTTCCTTTTAGATCCTATCAAGCTAATGAATGAAAGAGAAAGAGAAATATATGTACCTTATTAGCGACGTTTGTCCTTGCAAAGTCCTGGCTAAGCTTCGATCTTGAACTCCCTGATAGACCCTGTAAGAAAACAAAGGTACAAAAGACTTCCTACTCTACTGAGATTAGCTCAAACATAGATCCACATACTGTAGACAAACTCATATGGAACAAGCATAAGTTTGAAAGAAACAGGCCAAGCATTGATTGTATTAATGAGAACAAGTAAAAGCACTTACAATCCTTTGAATGAAGGTGTAGCAACCTCTTCTAGTTCTCCTTGTCCAACCCCTTTTCCCAATCAATCTCCATTGATTGCTTTGATGAAGTCTCACTCGTGAGATCATAAGTTTGATGTAATTCTCCATTGTCATTGTGTCTTTCACCATGAGAAGGCCTCCTTATATAACCTTGGAGAGGTCCAACCACTTGAGAGATCTTTGGGATAAGTTGAGGATTCCTCTCTTTTAGTTGAGGATCTCCCCTAATATCATGCCTTGACCATCTATTCGAATACAACTACCTTTAGGAATTGAGGGATTCTTCCCATATTTGCCTCAATAAACCCAGAATTTGCCAAAAATAGGGTAGCGCTCCCTCAAAAGGGTGCACAGGGCTCTCAAGCACTCCCCCAAAGAGGCTCAGGGAGCGTCAACACTCCCTGGTAGTGGGTAGGGGAGCGCTCCTCTCCAAAATCCATTTTTTTGTGGCTTTCTCAATGTCAAAAGGCTTGTACTTCCTGTCAAGAGACTTTTCATCTTCCAAACTAACCTTTGAGGTGTCTTAAGTGTCTTTATGATGTCGTTAGAGGCACGACATAGACAATATGGTAGTATATTGTTTGTGACACTTGCAACACTTATAGTCAAGATGTGACACTTGCGGACAAGATGTGACACTTACAACACTCGTAATGACGACACTTGCACACTATCGAAGTGAGTAATTTTGAGGTGTAACAGATTGCCCCCCAAAGTATGAGGTTAGAAGACGATGATGACTGAAGTGCTTTGTAGACTTTTTCGAACAAGGGTATGGACGTAGAGAAACCGGAAAAAGCTGCACACAACCATCAAACAAATATTATGACATGTTTCAAACCCAAGGCAGGCATACCTATGCTTGAGTGATAAAGACTTTTTAGGTATGGTCGCCATAAAATACACTGCAGATCCATAATTATATTGACAAAATGGTATAGCCACTGCAGATACAATGTGGATCTATACTACTATGACCTGAATTGATCGTAGCCACGAATAATACACAGTGGATCTACGAGATGACAAGACATAGCCACGACCAATACAAAGTGGATCTATGTAACAATATATGTGTCATAGTCCAAAAGAAAACTCCTTTGCAACCTGGGAAAAGTACATATAAGAGTGAAAACTCAACCCAAGGTCTTCTTACCGATCCCAATTTAGTACGAATCTAACCATGTGAATACATGTCCTAATGTCGAACATGGCAGAAACCACTTGATTACCGGTCAATGAGGTAAATCGTTAACAAGTGCAAGGGAAATCACCATTGATGTCAATGATTCCCAAGGTACTCTAGTACATACCGAAGAATGTGAATGAATGAGATGAAGTTGAACATCCATCGGATCATCCGATTAGAGGTCAATTATGTAAACCCATTGTCAGACACGAGGAGGACTGCCATTGAGGCATGCAGGTCCCAAGGTACTAACTGGTTTCTAAGTCTAGTTCCTAGATAATGTGTTGAAGTCGACAGGAATAGACTCGTCGAAGGAGGGCCTTGATGTATCCCCCATCAACGACACAAAACTGACACTTAGATGTAATTGGTAGATCAAATGAACATGGACTGACACGGGTATTGAAACATGATATTTTTTATGGTTGACTCTCGAGGCAGATACTTCCCTTGAACACTGAGGCACATCAGTAGAAACATCACATGGACCAAAACTTGATGATGCAGTGGATGCTATGACTTTCTTCAGGTGACCCAAAGGAGTAAAAGAAACTTAGAGGATTATCTCAGTGCAGAGGTTCAGCGGATTAAAATGCGTGCAAAGACAAAGTGTCGTGTTCAAGGGCGACTGTAAGAGTTACTAGTAGTGTTCTCAAAAAATTGCTTGGCTTGCTTCTTTCAATTTTCCCTTCATCTAGATAGACGAGTACCTCTTTTTTATTTAACGAGCTCGAGGAGGGTAACACATGCTCGATATGACTCACCTTCGGTAAGTCCATCTTCCTTTGTTTAGCAAACTGGAAGAAGTAAACTCGTCCAGAGAAGGTAAACTCGGTGGTTTTTCATATTTAGAGAGCCTTAAAACAACTTAATGACGACTCCAATGTTGTCCTTTTTCGTAATGTTAGTCTCGCGAGGCCGAAAAAGAGATAAATTATCACTTGAAGGATTCCATTTCAAACCTTTTAATGAGTGCGAAAGGAAGCAATATCACTCAGTAATCTTTTCATGTTTAGAGAGTCTGAAAAGAGCTCAAAGACGACTCTAAGGGGTTCCTTTTTCGTATATCCATGCAGGTCCGAAAAAGAGATAAAAGTTTACCTGGATGCATTCTCATGCATTTACGAGCACGATAAAGAACAACGACTAAGATCAGTATGCCCCCAACTTGAAATATAGTGGCTTAACTCCAGAATGATCATCAAAGGCTAGAGACATGCCCTCCAAGATTCAATTCATTCACTGACTTGGAGTTTGTCACCAATTTCTCTACTAGATGGAGAAAAAGGATAAGGGTGGATGAAATGAAGATTCAAGAGAGGTGATTGTTTCATTTTTTAATGAGCTTGACACAGGAAAAAGAACTATGCTCACGGCTCCAGGTTCAATCCCCAGATTATTGTTTCATTTTTTAATGAGCTTGCTATAGAGAGGAAAACTATGTTCAAAGCTTCTGTTTCATTTTTTAACGAGCTTGTCACAGAGAAGAGAAACTATGCTCATCACCTCTATTTCATTTTTTAATGAGCTTTCCACAAAGAAGCGAAACTATGCTCATTGACTCTCCTTGATCATGGCTTCCAAGAGAATAACGCTCTGGAAGGACACCATGTCAAGGGACAGAACTCGGTCATGGCTTCCAAGATATCTTCACTGGATGGAAGAAAATCACTTTGGAAGGAACACATGTCAAGGGCCGCAACAAGGGTAAGGATATCAGGCTCCAATAGCCCTACCGAAGAGATCACCATGTCAACTACCGGATCCAAATCATCGGAAGTTGAAGTCATGGAAGATAATGCCACATAATTGACATGCGGCGGGGGAGATACTGTTGTCATATAAGAACCATTCAGGGAGGTAATATAGTCAGGACTGATGAAGGAAAGTTGATCAATAGTCACCATTCTTCCATCGTGTGGGAAAGATATCACACGAAAAAGAGTGGACACAATAGCTTTCATGGCATAGAAATAATCCCGCCCAAGGAGTAAAGAGAAATCCAAGGGGTCTCGGACTACCATGACATCAATAAAGACAGTTTTCCCTCCCAAAGTTACCAAAAACTGAGGAAGGGTCCCTAAAGGTTGACTAGTTCTTCTATTAAAAGCTAACATATTCTGTGTAACCGACGCAAGATGAGGACAAACCAAAGCGTGCCAAGCAACAGAGGACAAAATACTAACGAACACACCTTCATCTATCAACATTTAAGGAATGTCCCGACCAAAAACCTGTACTGTAATCTGGAAAGGAATGTGAGAGGGAAGACGAGGTCCAGTTAGTGCACCCCAATCAAAAAGGATGGCCTCATTGCTTGGAGGGGGTTTCGCGGGAGAATGAGGAATGCCCCCCAGCACGGTAGATTTTGTATCAACAAGAAAAATGTGGGAAGTATCAGGTTTACTCTCTAGAGGGAGAGTAGGATCGACCGATGATGGGATCAGATCGACCACGCAGGCACTCTTTAGAGGAAGGGTAGGATTCACCGATGATGTAACCAGAGAAATCACTTAGGCACTCTTAGGATGAAGGGTGGGATTGACCGAGGAAGGGACGGGATCAACCACTTTGGCACTCGTCAAAGGAGGAGTGGGATCGACTGATGACAAAACCAGATTGACCACTTGGGTTTTATTCTCCAAGGGGAGAATGGGGTTGACGGCTGGAAACATATCGACTGCTTTGGTTTCACTCTCTAACGAGAGAGTGGGGTCGACCGAGGATGAAAATGGATCGACTACTTGGTTTACACTCTTCTGATGAAGAGTAGGGATGATCGATGACGGAACTAGATCAACTACTTGGGTTTGTGGTTCAATCGAGGAGGAAACTAGATTGACCACCTGATCAACCAGACTGACCGAGGATGGAACCGGATTGACCATTCCATCAACCAATGATGGGTTGGGGGAAAGCTTACGATAACCTTTTAGAAGTTGAAGTTTTTCCAAAAGAGAAGAAGCCTCGTCCATGCGAGGAAAAAGGTGAGAATAATGATCACCTTTGCATAACATACAATGGAATTTTACAGTTGTCTTCTTCTTACCAACCTGAACATCACTAGTTTACAGGGTATCACCGACATGTCCAGTAGAGGCCAATGATGTGGAGGACCACATTTCTAAGACCTTGGGAATATCAGGGCAATCCCTCAGAAAGTGGTCACCCTTACAAAGACTGCAAGGGAATTTGGGTTTTGGATTCTTCATTTTAATCTTGTTGACCTCATCAACACTCCCAGTACTATTAACAGTAGTTGGTTGTTGGGATTCAACATCTGATGTTGTTGGAGCCTTGGTCCTTTTCGGGCTCTTCTTCTTCTTCTCTTTTCGTTTCTTCTTCTTCTGATCATTCTGGATACTTTCTTTAGAGCTTTCACTAGGCGAAGAAGGAGAAATGGAAGAGACTTAATGGGCGAAGAAGGCAAAAATTTGATGTGAGGTTGATGTGTGGGTGGTGTCCTGACATCTAAAGTGTTAGGTGCAGTTGAAACATTGGGAGGATTCGAGATCACCGGAGTGGGGAACAACCAAATCAGTAATCCAATGGTGAGTCCCGGAAGACTCAGTGTGGCAATATATGGAGGACCAAAGTTTCCAAACGAAGGAAAGGAATAAGGTTCCCCAAGAGAATGGGTTCCCCCATTGGTACTCTCAGGATTTGATGCCATTAACACTGAATCGACCTAAGGTCCACTAAGTAACACAACCAACACATGCTATGAATCTAAGAAGAAAACAATCAAACAAAACCTTCCCACAATGAAACCACTAGTTGGTGATGAAATCCAACGTCGCAAGATCAAAATAGGAAGAGGCGAGGATAGAGCAGGTGGATTAGTTACGTTGGTGATCTGTTTAACGATCTTACGCCTTGGTGCAAGCTTCCACGTAGTAATTGTGGATTTACCCTCCAAGGAGCTCGAGTGAGTTTGAACAACGTCTGTTCCAGGTACAGTGAGACTTCCCTTCACCGTCACCTTGTGTGAGACCCTAAAGATTATGGCTACTAAGGTCACCAATTCGTAGTCAGCCCCTGGGCGGGTACAATCGACAGTCCGATCCAAAATTATGGGCAGGATAATAAGTCTGAAATCAACTCGAGAGACTCCCACACATAATTGTGGGTATACCCTCAAGTAACCCCCAATATACGATCCAACCACTACAAACAGTTGAACCACAGAGGGATAATCTATATAATTATCCCGAATGTGACCTCGTCCGTAACCCCTGTGTGAGAGGGGGGTCCCAGAAAGCCTATACGACAATTGGATTTTCTCTCCCTATCGCAAGATGCTAAGTTTGTTTGATAGCTTTGGAAAGTTATCCTTTCAACCTATTCCAAAGCGCTACACCTTAAACTAATGTAGGTTTGTTAACAAAGATGTAAAAAGTCTGATAAATTTTAGTTAAGCGTTGATTTTAGTGGTTGTTGTTTACTCAGAGGTGTATGAGAGTGAAGACTGATGATATTATGACTCAGTTCCCACAACATGCATAAGAAATGATAAGCAGTCTTTTCTTTCAATGAATGTCTAATTAAGGGAAGGAGAAGGATTTTCCTTTCACTATCAAACACCAAGATGAAATAACCTCATGCAACATTCCAATAAGGAATCCAATGCAATGTTAAAATGTTTGTATGTGACTGATAACCAGTAGATGTAAATTTTCTTATGCTAATCAAACTTCAAGAGTTGTGAGATTTAAGCAATCTGGAAGCAAACTTCACATAAACCAAAAGACACCCTTGTTGTGATCAAACAAGAAACAGAAAGCCAAAAAATCAAAAGGAAGGAGAAGGAGCTTGGATAAGATGACTCAAAGATCATAAAGAAAAGTACAAAAGGGGCAGTGCTCCCCCAAAAGGGGACACAGAGTGCTCCAACACTATGTGGAAGACTGTAAGGGAGTGCCAATGCCCTGGTGCTAAGGGCAAGGGATCGTTGGCCTCCAAAAACTCATATTTTTTTCCAGAAATAAAAAAAACTCAGAGAAAATGAAAGAATTCAGAGTGTAAGATGGATCCAAGAGCCAACAATCACATATAAGGATCATAGACACATCATGGAGAAGGTCAAATGAGTGGGAAAAGGGCCAAAAAAAAGATCTGGGAATGGAAACAAAAATCAGAGCTCCTCCCCATTGGAGTCGCCAATTTCTGTTGTAGGTGAATCCCCCTGAGGACAAGTGGATTCCCTCTTGGTCTCTAGACTTCTAAGGCCAAGACAGAAAGTGATTAACATGGACACTGACTTCCTTTTAGATCCTATCAAGCTAATGAATGAAAGAGAAGGAGAAAGATATGTACCTTATTAGCGACGTTTGTCCATGCAAAGTCTTGGCTGGGCTTCGATCTTGAACTCCTTGATAGACCCTGTAAGCAAACAAAGGTACAAAATACTTCCTACTCTACTGAGATTAGCTCAAACATAGATCCACCTACTGTAGAAAAACTCATATGGAACAAGCATAAGTTTGAAAAAACAGGACAAGCATTGATTGTATTAATGAGAACAAGTAAAAGCACTTACAATCCTTTGAATGAAGGTGTAGAAACCTCTTCCAGTTCCCCTTGTCCAACCCCTTTGCTCAATCAATCTCCACTGATTGCTTTGATGAAGTCTCACTCATGAGATCATAAGTTTGATGTAATTCTCCATTGTCATTGTGTCTTTCACCATGAGAAGGCCTCCTTATATAACCTTGGAGAGGTCCAACCACTTGAGATATCTTTGGGATATCTTTGGGATAAGTTGAGAATTCCTCTCCGTCAGTTGAGGATCTCCCCTAATATCATGCCTTGACCATCTATTCGAATCCAACTACCTTTAGGAATTGAAGGATTATTCCCTTATTTGCCTCAACAAACCCAGAATTTGCAAAAAATAAGGTAGCGCTCCCCCAAAAGGGTGCACAGGGCGCTCAAGCACTCCCCCAAAGAGGCTCAGGGAGCACCAACATTCCCTAACAGTGGGTAGGGGAGCGCTCCTCTCCAAAATCCATTTTTTTTGTGGCTTTCTCAATGTCAAAAGGCTTATACTTCTTGTCAAGAGACTTTTCATCTTCCAAACTAACCTTTGAGGTGTCTTAAGTGTCTTTATGATGTTGTTAGAGGAACGATATAAGCAAGATGGAAGTATATTGTTTGTGACACTTGCAACACTTATAGTCAAGATGCAACACTTGTGGACAAGATGCGACACTTACAACACTCGTAATGACGACACTTTTGACACTATCTAAGTGAGTAATTTTGAGGTGTAACAGATGGTCTCCTTGCCCATCAAATAGTGCTTCCACTTTTTGACAGCTTGTACCAAGGACTAGAGCTCCTTGTATAAGGTAGGGTAGTTTAGAACCACCCCATGAAATACTTCAGAATGATAACAGATGAGCCATCCTCCTTGCATCAGTACGGCTCCCATGGCATACCCATTTGCATATGTCTCCACTTCGAAGGGCTTCTGTAAGTTTGGTAGTGCGAGCACTGGTGCTTGACTGGTCTTTCTTTTTAACTCATCAAAGGCTTTATGTTGATTATTCCCCCACTAGAAACTCTTACCAGTGGTTGTTATGGCATTGAGAGGTGCAACTACCGCTGAAAATGAAGTTATGATCTTCTGCAAGCATTTTACTACCCCAACAAAACTTTTAAATTTAGTGACATTTGTAGGAACTTTCTGTTGAAATAATGTAACTGCGAAGAGCATTCTTATTATTATTGTTATTTTATTCATAGGATTAATCCCCATTGTGGATTAATCATGTCGGTAATTGTATTAGGACCAAATCCCCTTTTGCGGATTGGTCAACAGACAATTATAATAGACAGAATAAGAAGTCGGCCCCAGCAGTTAATAAGAAGACCCAGAAATATAATAAAGGTGGGTTTACCCACCCAGATTAAGAAGTCGACCCTACCAGTGAAGAGACACTTCACACATGCCAGAACTTGTTTAAATAAAGGAGGCTAGCGCCTCATTTGAACACAACTCACTTGCTCATTCTCTTATGAGGCAAGCTGCAATTACCAGTTGGAGAGAGGAGAAGAAGAGTGGTGCATCTCTTGGAGAGGACTATCTGTATTGGTTTGAGTTATCTCTTGAA
>ML780904.1:6291-19892 GCA_009831015.1 Picea engelmannii | reverse complement strand
TAATCAATCACCTTAACAATTACTTTTCAATTTCCAAGTAGAATATCATGGGGCAGTGGATTGAACACATGCTTTGCTAGTGCATGCTTAATATCGAGAAAATTGATCCACCAAAAAATATAATCTCAATGCACCAATAAGAACTTTGTTGGTCCACACTAGAGCATATCCAAACACCATGCTTTCTCACTCTTAGCATAGTGACAAAAACATGCTATAAAAATAAGGTTATACACATGCCCCAAGACAAAATAGTATTTGCATCAGCCAAAGCACCTTATAGATCTCAATGCATGTGAAACAAAACAAGAATGATGCACAAGAGTATGCATACACTTCATAAAATTAGCACACTCAATAACACCCACCAACACATATGTTTTCCACGAATTGTAGGCATGTCATTTCCATGTCTAGCAAAAGAATGAGTAGATGTGTCAAATAAGTCAAAGTTCTCACTTATGTTTTATGTAACAATTATTTTATTGCATTTAACTGTGAGAAAAATAGACATCAATGTAAATTACTCCCATTCCACGCTTCTTACGATCCATCTTCTATTGTTATGTCAATCACTTTCACTAAAGATCAAAAACACTCAAAGTTACCTCCTAAATGGGATTCTCTCACCACATGGTACATCACATTAAATCAATGGACAATTCTCATTATTTTGCAACAAATAACCATAGATAAATTGTAACACAACACCATATACAAACAATAGAATGGTCATGAACACACTATGTAACAAAGTTTCTCAAAGAGGACATTGTGCTCTACTCTACATTAATCATCCAATCCTATATAGGATTACCCTTCCCATGATTCATCACTTTGGGACCTCTCATGAGAGGTCAGACCCACACCCACTCTGATATGTACACATTAGAAAAACTAGGGAGAGAGAGAACATATTCAATAAAAATTTGGAGTCAATATGTCATTACATATATACATATACATCAACGACATGTAACTACTTTCTAAATGAAGAGATAAGTTGAGAGATAATCTCTTAACAAATCTACCACTCATCCCTAAAAATAAGGATTTTAATCATTTTAGAAACTAAGCCTAAAAATTGCTCATGCCTAAAGTAAACTTGGTTAAGGGAATCCATCTTATTAGGTTCATAACAACCACATCCACCTCATGCACACAAAATACTTAACTTATTTTCACACACCTCAACCATTACCTGAACTCATTGCATGACCTCCTCCCTACTCTACTAAGCCAATCAATCATGAAAACATGTTCTAATAGGTCATGCATACTCATTCATCTTTGGGTCTTACTCTCGGGTTTGCCGCTGCAGTTGTGGAATACAAAATCCATGGAGGCCATAGGAAATGTCTTGGGGCGCTTCATCAAGATTGACGAGGATTCTTTGCATTCGCGGGACAGGAGAATGGAAAAAATACTTGTGGAGGTGGATGTCCATGCGGAGTTGTTGGAAACTTTGGATATTAAGTGGCGCAACATGGTATTTGCACAAAGGCTGGACTATCTAGGGATTCCATTCTAGTGTTCACGTTGTAGACAAATCGACCACCTTAGAAAGGACTGTCACCATCCTATTGCAGTTCCCTTTGACGAGATACTCTCGAAGGAGACTGTTACTAATGGCTACTCACCGGAGTTGGAGACGCTGGAGCAGGGTAATTACCTGGGAGATTGGGATTTGGACAGTCCACCATCCTCGAACTCTACCTTTGTTGGTAAGTTGAGACTTTACGTTCCTTCTCTCTATTGTACGTTATCTGCATGGGAAAGAGATCATCTCAACTCGCTTTTTTCTGCGGAGACTTTGGTTACTGAGGTGACTAATAAGACTGAGGCTTTGATTAGCGAGCTAGAGGAGATATCTACTATTCCTGTGACTATTACTACTTCTTCGGTTACTTGCTTAGATGAGTGTCGACCTCTTTATTATATTGTGGATACTCTTGTTCTGACTAATTATGTTCTTTCTGAACCTTTATTGACATAAGGCTCACCCCTCTTACCTGGTTATGGTGAACCCGCAGCTAGTGAGCACTCGTTGGATAGAATGCTAACCAATTTAGTACCTTCCTATAGGAAGGTTACGAGTCATGTTCCTATCCTGACCTTTTTAGGGAAAACTGAGGTGGTTTCGGGAGAACCCAATGCTGTGACTTCAAACCCTATTGTATCATATGTTTCGTTTCGTAAGGATCTTGCTTGGTCTCGGGGTTTGGGACTCAAGATTTCACTTGTTAAGACTAGAAGTGCCCGAAAAAAAATGGGTACAAACCTTTCTTTACCGAACTATCATTCACAGTCTACTATTGACCAGGGGGTGCTTAGAGGCATTAAATCCCTCGCAAGGGAAAAGTCATGATCATGCTCTCTCTTAACATTAGAGGGGTAGGAGAACCCCTAAAATTGGCCTCTACACAGAGGCTTCTCTCAAAGACGACAACCCATGTTATTGTTTTACAAGAGACATTGACGACTGAAGAAAGGGCAAGGGATTTTATGTATGCTCTTAGGTCGGATTTGATGTCTTGTGCAGTTAGTTCAGTTGGTAGTTCGTTGGGGCCTTCTCATTTCATGGGATCCACGTGATTTTGTTTTCTCTCCTGTTCTCACTTATGGCGGGATTTTTTTGGCAGGTTCCAGTCTAGTTGATAAAAGGAGGCTCTCACTTCTAAATATTTATGGTCCTTGCACAGATTGAAAGATCCTCTGGAAACAATTAGAAGATAAGGGTATGTTAGCACATACAGATTTGATTTTGGCAGGGAACCTGAACTTCACCCTAAACTCAGATGAGATTTAGGGATTAGCAACCTTGACAGACCCATTGGAAATCTTTTTCAAGGACTTATTTGATAATTCTTCTTTGGTGGATGTCGCTCCGGCTGAGTTGGTCCCCACGTGGCGTAATGGCAGAATTGGAGATTCCATCATTGCTAAAAGACTTGATAGATTTTTTGTGGAAGAGGATTTTATTGGTCCATCTATGAGGTATAGATTGTGGTTGGAAGCTCCCTTCTTTTATGACCAGGCTCTTATTATTCTTCAACTAGTTATTGGTCTACAGGTGACAACACACCCTTTTAAGTTCAACCCAGTTTGGTTACGGGATGATTCTTTTGCAAAGTTAACTAGTGAAGTTTGGTTTGATGCTCGTTTTGAGTTAATTGAAGGGGCACAAAGAAGACTAGTTGAAAATATTACACTTCTTAAAAGACGTGTCAAATCTTGGTCGAAAGAAAAACGTATTCGGGATCAGGATTTTATAAAAAGATTGGAAGTTGATTTGGAAATGATTTATGTACAAAAATGCAAAGGTTCTCTTACTGTTGATTTAGACCATCGTTTGAGTCTGTTGGAGGCGGAACACAACAAATTCCTTTAGGCCGAAGAAGAAAGCTGGAGGCGGAAGAGTAGGGCTATCTAGATTAAGAGTGGCGATAATAATACTAAGTTTTTTCACAGATTTGTGAGCTACGGGAGAAATAAAAAACATCTTTGGGACATAACTGATGGTGATGGCAGAGTTCACTCTGGTCAGGATGCAATAAAAAATGAAGATGTTTCATATTTTCACTCTTTATTTCAAGACTCGAGGCAGCCAAATTTGCGTGCACAGTTGGAGACTATTAGTCTTTACCCAAAGCTTGTTTTGGAGGAAGAAGTCTCATTGTTAGAACAAACATGTACACTTGAGGAACTATCAGTTGTTCTTAAAGGTTTTGCCAAGGACAAAAGTCCCAACCCGAATGGGTGGACTGTTGAATTCTTCCTTCACTTCTTTGAGTTGGTTGGCCTTGATTTACTTGCTATGGTTGAGGAAACTAGAATTCATGGTGAAGTACTTCATTCGATTAACTCTACCTTCTTAGCTCTGATTCTGAAAACCAATCATCCTTCTTCTTTCTCCGACTATCGTCCTATTGCACTGTGCAATATTTGTTATAAGATTATTTCTAAGATAATAGCGAGGAGAATCAGACCAATTCTCTCTTGTGCTTTGTCTAATGAACTATTGGGGTTCTTGAAGGGTCGACAAATACTTAATGCAATTGGAAAAACACAGGAGTGCCTTCACAACATTAAAGCAAAGAAACTTCAGGCTGTTATTTTGAAGCTGGATCTAAAAAAGGAATATGATTGCACTAATTGGGATTACCTAAGGTTGATGCTTCTTCATTGTGGATTTGGTCACCTTATGACAAAGTGGATTATGGGATGTGTTGCCTCAACTTCATTTGCCATCTTGATCAATGAGGAGGCTACAAAATTCTTTAACAGTGGTAGAGGATTGCGTCGAGGGATGTCCTTTGTCTCCTCTGTTGTTTATCCTGGTGATGGAGGGTTTGAGCCTCTCTCTGAAAAAAATTCATACGGAATGGAAGTTGACGGGTATAAAGGTTTCTAGGATGGTAATAATTCTCCATCTCTTATTTGTGGGCGATGTGCTTATTATGTCAAAAGCTTCTTTTACTGAATGGTATGAAATTCACACTCTTCTATATGCTTTCTATGATGCTTCTGGATTGGAGATCAATGTTAATAAGTCAATGTTCCTACACTTTGGTGTATGACAGGGGTTTCTTAATAACTTGACTGCGTTGTTTCATTTTGGTTTATTAAGCCTTTCGGCTGGGTTTAAATATTTGGGTTTTTATTTAAAGATGGATAGCTATAAGGTGGTGGACTAACAATGGCTATTGTTGAAATATGATAATAGAATTCGACATTGATGCAATCGCTTTCTATCGTTGGGAGGTAGATATGTATTGATAAAGGTGGTGCTCAAAAGACAACCGGTGTATTGGTTGGCTTTGGCACACATCCCGGACACAATTCTGAACTGAATTCGTAAACTAGTATTTTCCTTTCTCTGGTCTGGAACAAAACAATCTTCAACCTTTCACTTATGCAAATGGGAGACTATAGCAAGACTGAAAGAGTTCGTCGGTTGGGGGATTAGAAAAATTTTATGTTTCTCGAGAGCCTTGGCTGCAAAATCGTTGTGGCATGGATTGATGCATCTTGGTATTTGGCAACGGGTTTTGAAAGACAAATACTTCCCATGTATCTCGATGACAACCTGGTTGCGCTCAACTATACCAGTCGCATCCTTTGGTTCCCAAACATGGAAGAATTTGTTGAATGCTTTACCATTGATTATGCACAAGCTTGCTTGGAAACCGGGTGCAGGGGATTCTATTATTACTGGAAAGGATGAAATTTTTGGGATGGGGAAGGATTCTTTTCTTTCTGCGGCGTTGGTAACCCGATTAAATAGAAAAAATGTTTATTTTCTTTTTCAAGCTAGTTTGGCTCCTGTCCAGGGGTCGATTTGCTCCAATTGGTTTAATAGCATAGATTTGGGACTGGAGGGCGACTTTGTTGCTGAATGGGACCATTACAGGTTGAGATTGATTGGAGTTGGCATTTTCAATTTCCGACTGACATGACGAGTTAAGATGGATCGGTGGCGACTGTACAGGTCTGTTAACAACCAAAAATGTATACAATGCGCTGGCAGCCAAGTTGTGGAAGAAGAAAATTGGAGGCTGGAGAAGAAGTCTGTGGGGCTGGGATTGCCCACAAAAGATCAAATTGTTTGCCTAGCTTCTCATTGAAGATAAATTACTCACTTGGAACAATCTCCACAAGCGAGGTTGGTATGGTCCAGGTTTCTGTCACCTATGTAAAGGAAATGAGGAATCTGGTTATCATCTCTTTGTTCACTGCCCTTTCACATGTACTGTTTGGAAAAAGATCAAAGAACATTACAAGTTATCCACAGGATGGTCAGGAACTATAGGGAAAAAATGTTTTGCATTGTGGGCCTGTCGGAACCATAGTCTCTCATCCTTGCCAGCTTTCATATGTTGGTTCATTTGAATTGAAAGGAACTTTGCAATTTTTGAGTCAAGGTCTCCATCTTTGGAGAAGGTATTTTATCTCTCCACTGCAGCAGTGTCAAGCCATAGCCCACAGAAAACTCAACACTCCATTAGACGTTCTGTCCATATATTTCCACATAATAGAATCATAGGATGGTTTGACGGGGCAGCTCAAATGAATGGGGAACTAAGTGGAGCGGGGGGGGTCATAAAGCTCAACAAACACTCAATTTATAGGTGGACTCTCAACTGTGGAGGAGGAACAAACGCAAGAGAGGAACTGTTGGGTGCTTGGGTTTCTCTCTCATTGGCTCATAGACTTTCCATCACAGATTTCCATGTCATAGGTGATTCCAAAATTGTAATTGATTGGCTTAATAATAAAGGATCTCTACAGGTAATATCTATAGATTGTTGGAAGGATAGGATCAAGGAACTCTTCAAGCACTTCTCAGTCATCACCTTTGCACATGTCTACAGAGAAGAGAACCTTGAGGCTGATATATTATCCAAAAAGTCCCTTATTGCATGTCCTAGAGCTATAGCTTACAATCAGTGGGTTGATGGTAATGAGGGACCAAGACACTTTTTGAAGTTGTATTAATTGTTATTTTTGTAGACTTCTATCTGTGAGGAGTCTTTATGATGGTAGCTCTTTGGTATGTTTGTAAAGACAAAAATCTTTTATTTATAAAAGTTTTTGTCTACTGTATTGGACAGTCTCCTTTGATGTTTTTTGTGTATTCTATAGCCCTTTGATATGGCTAGTGGATATGGGGGTGGATATTTCACAAGGCCAGGCCTTTGACTGTAATAGTTTTATTGACATTGTGAACAAATTATATATCTTAATATAATGTACAATTTTCTTGTGGAAAAAAATACTCGTTCATATATTCACATGTAACGATGTCCCCAACACTAACTAGTACATACATTAATAAGCATGTATGTTTGGCAATGTTTGGCACTCACATAATACTAGGAACAACAATAATAATAATAATCTGTTTTTAAGGTCACGGCTAAGCCAAACACCAAATTGGTGTATGAGACCCCCTCCGCCCAACAATTTGACTGATAAAGTCTACAAAACTATATATACCCTGCCCCTCTGGATTTGAACTTATGACCTCTTATGACTATATAACTAACATTAATATCACAACCTAATGTGTCCAACATGTATTTCGTACATTTTTAACATATTACACTAATTAATTTTTATATGCTCCTTCTTGATATAACCTAGTGGTGTTAAACTTATTTCCATATTGAGAACACTACAATCCATGTTCATACTATACTATATACACTTATGACGAATTAGCATATGTTTTAGTGGCAACGCAATAGTATTCCTTCTACATGCCTTTTATGTATCCTTCTTTGCCTTTAATATTGTATGGGAAGTTTTGTTAATAATTTTTCATAATTTTAAATTGAAGTTTAATAGTCTTTAAAAATTATTTAATGATTGTATTTTTTTTTAAATTATGTAATGATTGTGGTGAAAGTATTAAATACATTTTTTAATAAAAATTCATAAATTATTATTATTATTATTATTATTTATTTTTAAATGAGATTTTTTTGTTTGTGAGATAAGAGATTTTTTCGCTTAATGATTTGACTGCTAAAGTTTATGAAGATATATATACTTTACCCCTTTTGGATTTGAATATATGAATTTTAAAGAGGAAACATGTGTTCTTAACTATTAATTTATAAGCATTTGAAGATGAAAAAACTTAGAAATCAAATTTGAAAGGAGATCAACGAAGAATATCAATATTGATTGAAAAAAAATCTCAAAACAATGATATTTGTTAAAGGCAATAACATGTAGATCGACACACTATTCGTAGAAGTCAGTTTGTTACTCATGTACATGTTCTTTAACTCTATAGTGTTTACATACTCTTTAATATTTCTATGTTGTCGCTTCTCGTTATTTAAATAATATCAATGCAAATTCATGTTAAACCCAAATTTATTAAACAAACACCCAGAACAATCCAATTTCTTAATACTTTTTTTTCTCATTTCATTCATTTTTTATTTTTTTTATTATTTATTTATAACAAAATTATAAATCACTACTCTTTCACTTTTCTCTTCTTAAAAAAAAAAAGTCAGTAAATCCATAAAATATAACAAAATTACAAATTCTTTTAAAATCTCAACAAAAAAATCCCTAAAATCCATTGATTACAAATAAACCCATATCTATTTTATTATTTAAAATATTTTAATAAATAAAATTAAAAAAAAATAAAGCTTTCCATAAACTTTAAGTAATGAGAGAGGTGGGTTACACTATATAAACAAGGGTTGCATGGTAACTTAGTCCCTGCCGAGTTAGTTGGGAAATGCATGTTGAACAATGAAACTTAATATAACTAAATACAAGTAATGAATATTATTAGTCAAAAGATAATAATTGAGGGTTGTTTGTTATTCAAAATGTATAATAAATCGTAAGTTGGATAACCTAGGTAATTTATGTATCTAATAGAGTCTATAAAAGCTTTACGGCTATGAAACTACTTGAAAATTTTATTTATATTCGTACCAATAATGTTTGGCATATAGACCCATTTTTTGTCATATTACCAAGCATGAGCACATAAAGATCATAAAGATGTGGGAGAAAAGGTCTTTACAACAACACAAACATGCATATCTAAAGAAACATGTTTTGATTCTCAAAGAACCAATTCATTGTTTTTGGCAAGCTGAGAAATGACATATAGACCCTTAAATTATGCAGCGTAATGTGTACATGATGGTAATTTTCGATTAATTTTAAGAATGAATTATTTTCCAACATTTTTAATGATTATAAATTTATAATTTATTTGATCTAAATATACTTAAAAAAGAGTCTAAGAATTTCTAGATGTTTTTCTTTTATATATTTATTAAATTTGGAATTTATTTGAGATTAAATATTCTTAAAAAAAAGTCAAATCCATTAATTGTGTAATCAATTTTATACATTGAATGACGTGAAGCCTTTATTAACACTTCAAAGATATCAACTAATTAAATTTTAGAAAAATATAATTTTTTTATTATTAAAAAAAATACATATATTGATTTCCTATGTTACACGTTGGATATAGCACATAAATTTAAAGTCAACAAGTCAAAGGCAAACTCATTGCTATGGACTAATAAATAACAATATGATTGAATCCTATTCTAATGTTTTATATTTTATTATAGGAGTTTATTAAAGTAAGTATTGTGATTTTAGGTTAGAGATCTCTTTATTCTTTTATTTGCAAAACTTTACCAAGTATCATATTTTTAAGTTAAAGATTATTATACTCTTTGATTTGCATAGCCTTATCAAGTATTGTGATTTGCATAACCTTATCAAGTATTGTGTTTTTTAGTTATAAATCCCTTTACTCTTTATTTAAAGATATGGAGGGTTCCACATTGTCACATTGTAACATATGAGATAATTTTTGGGATTATTTGCATAAAGAGTCATTAATGTATGACCCTTATCTATAACTATTAGTGGCAACTAATCAATTTCTCATAATTTTGAAATAATCCACCTAACACCAATTACATATCTAGCAAAACAAACTCAGTCCTTCAATTTCAATTTCAACATTCCAAACTTACAATTTTAAAATTCTATAAAAATATTATAAAATTTAAAAAAAATCTATTCACCACCACCACTATCCCATGTATATATTTGAGTGGGCCTAATGGTTAAGAACATGTGTTTCCTCTTAAGAGGTCACAAGTTCAAATCCAGAGGAAGCTATCGTATGTATACCTTCATAGACTTTACATTTCAAAAATATATTGACCGTTACTCGATGCTTATGCTTATGATTTACTTTCCACCATTATACCTAGATTCAGACTCATGCCAAAGATAATTTACTTTCCACCATTATAGCTAGATTCAGACTCATGCCAAAGATAATTTACTTTCCACCATTATAGCTAGATTCAGACTCATCGAAATCATCTTTCCGACGGTAATAAATTTAATATTGAAAATACTCGACATTATATTTTCTAACATGATCTGTATTAATTTTCCATGTTTAAATTGCATATATGTGTGGATTGATATTATTTTTTAATTTATCCGTCGGATTGAGACAACCACCGCCCATGACCGAAGGCCGTATGATATGACGGTGTATTAATTTCTGAACTTTCTTCCACTGCTTTGGTCTGTCAGGCAAGTCCACCTAGGCCCATGCATGTCAAACATAAGAATAAGAATAGACAGCTCTCTCCCTTCCTTGTCAAATCCATTAATTATATAATTAATTTTATACATTGAACGTGAAACCTGCAATAACACTTTAAAGATATCAGCCAATTAAATTTTAGAAAAATATTTTTTTTATTATTAAAAAAAATACATATATTGATTTCTTATGTTACACATTGAATATAGCACATAAATTTAAAGTCAACAACAATTTAATACAGAGTCAAAGGAAAACTCATTGCTATAGTCTCGGGCCTTTGGCAGGAACTAATAATGAAAAAAATATATGTTAATAGCAAAAATCTTTGAAACACTCATGATGACAAGCAATTTGTGGTTTGAGGGGAGAAGCATGTGGAAGTTAACGTTATTGTTAGATTTTTTTGGGATATTTGTCTAAAATTTGGCGAGAAATTGTTAGATTCTTAGATTTGAGTGATTATTTTAGTATAATCCGAGTGTTCCAGGAGTTTTTTAGCATGTTGAATCCATTTCTGCATTCAAAAATGGATTTTAAACAACAACAAAAATAGTGATTTCCTGCAGATTTATGTCATCGGATTCTGGCAGAAAAAGTCATTTCATAGAACAGTTAGACAATGCTTTTTATGATGGGTAGCGAGTTAAGCAGGTTTGATTAAGTGAGTAATATATTACTTAGTTTGTGTCCTTTAATCTTGTAACAAACTTTTTTTCAGTTGTCGAAATCTGATAATATACAAAGTCAAAGTTTTCATCGGTCCTAAATTTTGATCAAATTTTTGATGATATAGATTGACTTAGAGTTGGGCAGAACCCTTCGAGATATTGTTCCACCATGCATGGAACTCGGATCAGAGTCAAACTCTAATTATACATTAAATTTTTACCAAATTCTTATCAAACTTATTTTCGGAAAGATAATCTATTTATTATCAAATTTATAATAAGGAAAAATAAATATTTTTTATAAGGTACAACTTGAGTGGGCTTAATGGTTAAGAACATGTGTTTCCTCGTAGGAAATCACAGAGGGAGTAAGGTATATACACCTCCGTAAACTTTAACAATCAAATCCTTGTGCGGAACGAGTCCCTTGTCCCACAAACAATTGGGTATTTAGCTTCATCATAACTTTAAAATTAGATTATAATAATATTAATTTATTCCCTCTTAACTTTTAACTCATAATTAAACATGCCTACCTTCCAAATATCTTAAAAATAATGAACTTTCTATAAAACTCTAATTACCAACTACAAATCCTATAAAGAATATTAATACTATGCAATTTATTTTACTAATGTCTATGTGCGTTGAGTGAAAAAATAATGACAATAACTAATACTCTTGTAAATAGTTTATATATAAATAACTTTTTTCCACGAGAAAAATACTCTTTATATTCAAAAGGATATAAAATTTTACATGGACCGATCACACGGCAGGCTGCTCTCTTTGGAAGAAATGCAAAAACACCTGAAATTTTCAAGACTGTCAAGACTTACAACTCAGATTATTATCTATAATCACTTCCAATCAATGGATTTCAGACTCAAAAAGAAAAGACAAGTCAAATCTTAATCTTGTTTGTAGGTCCTTCATTGCCATCCTCCCAAAATGCAAAGCAGATATGGCCCGATGGAAGATGCAAAGCGTTTTTTGATAAGGTGTCCGCCTCGCTGTTTTCTTCTCGGAAGATGTGTTGAAAAGAGAGATTTATAAACAGCAAAGTTGTTGCTTTGGTTCTCTCTTTCCAGCATCAAAGAACTGCTACCTGGAAATCAACAAGACCCTTTAACCATTCAATGGTAAGTTTAGAGTCTCCAAGAAGTAACAACTCTTCGGTGTATTGACTTGCCAAGACAAGAGATGCCCAAGCACCTAAAAGATCTGCCTTTGTGTTTGATCCGTGTCTGCAATTCAAGGTCCAGCGAATGCAGGAGTGGGAGTTTAAGACAATTTTCCCCCCAGCTCCGCAAAGAGCACCTCCAAGTTGTGAGGCTCCGTCAAACCAGGCCACTGTCCTATCAGTGGGGAAAATAAAAGTGTGTCGACTGGAGGGTGAAGCCTTTACG
This sequence comes from Picea engelmannii, assembly GCA_009831015.1. Lineage (NCBI taxonomy): Eukaryota > Viridiplantae > Streptophyta > Pinopsida > Pinales > Pinaceae > Picea > Picea engelmannii. The sequence goes on along the minus strand of ML780904.1, from coordinate 7,683 downwards.
ACCGGACTAAAGCTTGAAGCTTCCGCAAGAAAGTGGTTTGTAATACAAATAAAAGAAGGGGCCCTCTCTTGAAAAATCTCTTCATTTCTAGCTTTCCAAACAAGCCAGCAGAGGTGGATAAGGATCAATTTATGAATGTTGTTATCCTTGAACCAGATGCGCATACAGTCTTGAATGCTAGAGCCCGACCAAGGAAAGATGATCTTCAGCGCTGATTGGAGGACTGTCCAGATCGCTCGAACGAAGGGACAGTGAAAGAACACGTGGAGCGTGGATTCACTGGCCGCCTTGCAGAGAATACAATAGCTCGGGCCCTCCCAGCCACGAGCTTGCAGCTTATCCCACATTAGTAATTTGTTTTCGATCAGGAGCCACGCAAAAAGTTTGAGTTTCAAAGGGTAGTCGTCCCTCCAAATTCTTTGTCTCCAGCTGGCTTTAAGAGGTTTCCAGCTTCCTAAAGTCAATGCAAGATATACATTTTTTGCATTGAGTTGGCCCGAGCCATCTCCTCCCATCTAGAAAATAGAATCTGGTTTCTTTTGTAATCTCAGGCCCGATTCTTTGATAGTCGTGATGAAACCATCCCATTCGGAAAGAAGCTCGGGCTCAAGTTGAAGATCTGATCCATTGAGCCAAGAGTCACCATACGGTCCTTCTGAAGTCTGATAGCAGCATTGATTCAAGAAGATGATGCTTTTAGCATGTAGGTGCGCTAGAAGAGAAGGAGAGAGTAAGGCTTTTCTCCCCAATCCCAGGAAGTTGTCTCTGCCGACTTCAATAAGGCAGCCATTACCCAGATTCCACGAGAGCCACTGTAAAAGAACCGGAAGGGAGGAAAGGAGATGTTTCCAGGTTCGAGATCCTTTTGTGGCTCTGTCTGAGGCAAATCTGATCCATAGGTGAACCGGGATTTGACGGAGATATTTAGCAGAGATAACTCTATTCCATAAGCCCGGTTTCGTTAGAATTCTCCACAGATTATTTGCCATGAGCACTTTATAAAAAAGAGGTAGATTTTTGAGGTAGATTTATATATAAATAACTTACTCTCCATAATTAACCTTAAAAATAATATTTCAAGTTTTATGACATTAAAATTGTTTTCACAAAATTAATAAAAACTTTAGCGGACTTTCAAACGAATGTAAGATTTAATTGATTGTGTTACGCGTTACAAAGATAAAGTTTGCAACTTTCCATGTATCAATGAAAATGACTTTATTCAAAATAATTGTAACAAGGGCAGCGCAGCAGCGTAGTCCCTGCCAAATTTAATGCAAGAAAATGGAAGCATGTTCAGAAGGCAAAAGTATTCGAAAACGACTGTATCTTTTATCAGTGCAGGTGCGGATGCAGGGAAGCTACAAGATGAACATACAGGTTCGAACGGTG
>ML780903.1:554011-582290 GCA_009831015.1 Picea engelmannii | reverse complement strand
ATAAATTTAGTGTTCCCCTGCATACAACTCCTGAAGTGGCTCATTGACCACACAAATACAAAAAAATGTTTGATTAATGATGACAATGGCAAGTGTGATGGAGTTTTCCTTCTAGTGGAGGTCTAGAAGTATTAAAATCTTAGAGACCTGAAGGAGTGACTGAACATTTATTTCATCGTAAAATTCTACGAGTGCTACGACATAAGATGGGTGATGGTCTTATGGTGGAGAGAAGACAAAAAATACACCAACCGGACCTCCAGCTGGTACCAGACAACCAACTTAAGGGAGCCCTACATCTACCTGATGGCTCTCATATGTCGGTTGTATGGGGAGAAAGATTGCTCCAGATTTTCAAAGGCATTGATGCCTATAGATTACAAAGAGGCCATTTCCGAGAGCAGATTCAACTGGGGAGCCATCATTTCAAAGTAGTTGATCATCTGCATACAACAAGCCCAGACACCAAAAGAAGGAGAGACTCCAACCTTCTACATGGCTTCGTATTTATTGGATGTTATGTGTGCCAGACACATCTTTTCTGTCATGAAACTAAGTTGGACTGTCGCAGAACTCCCGGTCCACATATATTTTAGCATTTTTTGGGAGAACAGGTACAAAAAATCATACTCCCTCATTTGTGATGAATTCATCAAATGCATTTATTTTATTCTTTTCAAGAAAGAATGCCCAAGACTATTGGATGTGGACAAAATTATGATATCAAAGATTGGCCACTGGTATCTAGTTGAGCGCGATACCTACATCAGGGTTTTCGGGTCCACTGGAGCACCACATATTTTACCTATGCATGGCCCCAACCAACTTGTAGTGGGGGAGATATGCTACCAGACCATCCTACAAGGCTATAATGCCACTTTGTTCAAAGATAAGAAAAGGGCGTTCATACCTTATGGCTTCCATGTCGGCTTCTACATGGTGAAGGACAACACTCAGGACAAGAAAGAAGGACTGAGCCAATTGGAGTTCAGATTCTAGATCGCTCGATTCTACAAACACAACCCAAAGGTTCTAGTATTGAAACATACCTCACAAATGTCATCCTTCTGGCCATACACCCACCACAAGTTTGAAGATGAAGTCTTCATAGAAAATTCCTAGGACTGGGACAAAGTTGTGGCAAGGATGGCCAATCCCAAAATGACCAGGTTCAAATCCATGAGCTTGGATGAATGGGTGATGATCCTAGAAAAATCATCTCAAGGGGACCTCAGGGATAGAGAAGAAATGATAGCAACTGAAGCAGCAGAAGCCCCCTTGGTATCCCTAGTGAAAGGTAGAGGTTTCCACATGGCTCAAGATGCGTGGGAGAAGGGGTTACTCATGATAGAAAAGGCACAGTGGATAATTGATCGACTGCAAGATGACCTAAACCGCATAGGTATGACAAGGATCCCTACCGAAAACCTAGATGAAATCTAGGAGGGCCCAAGCGGCCCTGAATTCATATACATTGATGAAATTACTAGGTTAGGTGACCCTGAATTCACAACACCACCATCCAGATTGTCGACGGGTGTTTTGGATAATCCATAGATATTCAGAACATCAAGGAGAGAAAGTGCGCCAAATACCTTAAGCGAACTGCTGAAAATCTATGATGATAATGAGATCCTAGAGGTATCCCTTGTGACCCCTGTACATATCAAAGAGGAAAAGGAACCAGACAAGAAATATTCTCCAGTTCCCGATGCTCAAATTCAAGGGGTTCCACATAATGAACAACAATTCAAGAGTGTCTTAGACACTGAGCTGCCTAATGCACCGAAAACCCAAGCGGAAAGTCCGAAGGGCGAGCCAGGGTCAGGCGAACAAAAGGAAGAAGCACCACAGCAGGAAATTAGTGTCCCATCTATCGAATATCAAGTAAGTACCGAGCCTACCCTCGATGCCTCAATTTAAATTGGTGCTCAACTACCCGATGAGCAAAAAACATAAGCTGGGCATTTAGAACACATGGAGGAAGTTCAATAACCCAGTCTTGAACAGGTATATACCATCGGGAGTTTGGGGAATACACTCACCTGGGGAGATAAGAAAATCCCCGAACCCGTGGACAAAGTGGCCAACATACATGACATCTCTTATGATTGGAAAAGGAAAGATATCGTCTAGAGAACCACCAAGAAGAGGAGAACCAATTTAGATCGCTCCATCCTCATCACTACGGAGAAAAACCTGATCAAAACAGAGCATGCTAAGACGTTTGAACTTATCAGCACAGGGATGGAAATCACAGATGCCACCTTGGACAAAGCTAAAAGGGATGAAGAGGATCTAAATGTTGCTTTAAAGTAATTGGAACATCTGTGCCACTTGGTGAAATATTACCAGGACACCACATAGGCTATAGAGTACCTAAGGAGAGAATTCAAGGAGGCATACAACAAGTTTACAGATGAATGGAACCTATTCACTATAAGGATAGATGAGATGTAATAAGACACCCTCATGGCACTTTCCATGTGAAAAGATATGGAGAGGTGGTATGAGAAAGAGAAACAAGTTGTGGAAATAATCAACTACATCAGTGAAGTGCAAAAGGGTTGAGAGGCCGAAGAGCAAAAAAACTAGGTGCTAAGGGAAATCAGCATTGACCACATAAGGAAATCAGTCAAGTATTGGGTTAAAATGTCCTAGGAAGCTCATCAAGAAATCCAAGAGAAATGGGCCAAGTGCAACAAAAACTGGATCAATATCAATCGGGTGATGAAAGACATCAGACTCCTCAAGTTTTGTAATGTCCCCCACCTCTTGATGAAGAGGTTTGGAGAGACTTAGGGGTTTATTCATCCCCACTAGACCATAGTCTCATGCAGCATGGGGAAAGGTCAGCTAACTCAATGTTATATTTTGAAGTTGACTTGGAAAAAGATAAAAAGGTAAAAAATTAACTCAATGGAGGAATAGAGCACTTGAGGTTGAGTTAGGAGTTGAACCTAAGGTTTAACTTAACTCAAAAGAGAAACATAAAGAGGTATAAAGGAAATCCTAGGGCACACCTCTCATTTCATCTTGGGTATTATTGCATTTAGCTATTGGTATCTTGAGCACACAGTTTTGAGGGTTTTGAGAATACAAACCCTAGAGAACAATTCAGTGGTGAAATATTCCACTCATCTTGTTCCAAGCTTGGTCTCAGGGATGAAATAATCCACCCACACCATTCTATAGTCTTCACAGGTACCATCATCAATTCAGGAGGGAAGCAGGTCATACCCTTGAGGGTTTTCTGGCAAGGGCACATCATTTCTTAGAGAGGAGTTTGATCCAGCTTTGTGACAGGGTATTTTGACATTCTAGCACCTGGGTATTATTTACAGGGCCGTGTTCATCAAATTTGGATCATTTTGAGAGGGATAATCCTACTAGATTATTATCTGGAGCTTTGGGACATTTTTGAGAGAAGGAGGGCGCAACTATGATTCATATTTGGCTAGTTTGGGAGGGTTATACCTTAGATATGACCCTAAGAATTCTCCCAACAACTTGTGGTGGCCCTATCTATATTTCTAGATATTTCAGGGTGTTTGTAGGACTCCTCCATCAGGGCCGAAATATTGAGCTTGACAATCTTCAGGAGGGTGCAACCTGGATTAGGATTTTAGCAGTTTGGAGGGGTAAACATTGGCATCTGGACTTCACACTTCAGGGAGGGATTCTACTTTCCTTGATCTATATTTATGTTTATTTTATCACTATTTGGATATCTCCTTCAGCTAGGCTGAAATCTTAGTCTTCTCATCTCTTCAGCAGGACGCGCCATCAACCAGGGGGGTTGGGACGTGACCTTGGTTCTTCTTACATTGACCTTCATTGTATATACAACCCTTGGAGGCTTGTTTTTTCTTATCAAGAACATTTTTTAGTAGCTCATATATTATCTCTTGGAGCTATCTTATGTTACTCCAGATATGCATCCACTTTGTATCAGGTTCTTGGTTCTCATAATCATAAAGGTTAGATCTATGATTTTGGGTTCCATATCTTGTGTACTAGTTAGATCTTGTATTTCCATTGAGTATATCTTCAGATATGTGCTTAATAACTGAATATAAACCTAAGGCCAAACTTGAGAGGCCAACCTGCAAACACACACAAGAAAACAAGTAAATCAGTGGTCAGTTAGTGTTCCAAGCAAAAACATTGGCTTGGGAACATTGCAGTGGTATCATAGATCTGATCCTCCCATCCTATGCGGATTAGTGCATGCAGAAATTCAGTGGCATTTATATGAGTAGAAGGAGGAAACAAACAAGTGAGGCAGAGGTTGATATGGAAGGTTCAAGTGAGGACAGTGAGCCACATGGCTTCGCAACCTTGACATAGGAACTACATAAATCCATACTCCAAACAGAGAGTATGTTGGTCAACCACTTACAAGAAATACAGGAGGCAAACCATAGGGGAAAATCCAAAATATCAAATACCTTGAGGAAGGAAGATGAAAACCAAAAAAAGATAGCAGAAATCTTGATGGAGATGACTCATAAGGGGAGAGGCCCAAAATGCCAACAAGGAAACTAGTGGATCTCATGGAGGGAATAGATATCAGCAGGAACATATTCCCTATCATCATTATGAGGGAAGCCATGGAAGGGGAGAACCACAGGGACAAATAGGTAGCAAGACCACTCTTATAATGTACTTACCCTCATTCACAAATGAACCCACACAGCCCAACCACCCATATGAGTTTGATTATTAGTTTGATCAATATACCAGGGAGTATAACTCATTGAGCTTATTATTTCAGAGACAGATCACCCTAGATCAGTTATGTGGATTAAAATTTAGAAACAATCCCAGGCCGTACCACAAGAACAACTATGAGCTTGAGCATAGGGTTGGGAATATGGATATTCCCTACTTTGATGGTTCGGCCAATATGATGACTACACAGGCGTGGGTACAGAAACTAGACACTTACTTGTAGCTTAATCCTATGAGGGAGATGGAGGCCATCAAGTTTTCCACCATGTACTTGGATGGAAAATCCCATGATTGGTGGTATCATGGATTGACCACACTTGGCCACAATCAGATAGTGGCATACAAAGAGTTTACTCAGAGGCTCACTGATAGGTTTGACCAAGGGGATCCAAAACTACATTTCAGGGAGCTCACACAGCTCAGACAGACAAGAGCTCCAGATTTATATATTGAGGAGTTCCATAGGCTAGCAGTCATGGTACAGGATGTGTCACAGGCTAGACTCATGATGCTCTTCACTAAGGGTTTGTTAGAACCCTTTAAGGGTTGGGTTAAGGCTTTTAAGCCTAACAACTTGCAGGATTCCATATGGAGGATGAGATATCTAGGCCCAGATGCAAAACCAAAAGTTGTTCCTAGACCACCTCTAAACCATGGAGGAAGAGACCAAAGACCTCCAATGAACCCAAGAGGAAGAGACCCAAGGCGGTTTGACAGGGGAAGAGGTAGGATGGATGAGAACACTAGAAGAGAGATAAGAATAAAACAACTATAATACACATGAAAAGAACCATGGAACCCATCCCACAAGTGTATGGGTCGTGGCCAAGTTCATTACATTGAGGTGACATCGGATAATGAAGAGGATGAGGATTTTGGCCACTTCCAGAACATGGAGGCAGACACCACTAAAACTGCAAAGGAAGAGGCTACATGTCATGACAGTGCAACATGGGAGAGGGCTACATTGGCATCCATTGGCGAGGCACCCAAGTACAACACCTTCAGGATGAGAGGATTATTGCAGGGGCTAGAAGTCATGGTACATGAGTGTCATAGTCTAGACTCATGAATCTCTTCACTAAGGGTTTGTTAGAACCCTTGAAGGGTTGGTTTAAGTCTTTTAATCATACCAACTTGTAGGATTCCATATGGAGGATGATATATCTAGGCCCAGATGCAAAACCGAAATTTGTTCCTAGACCACCTCTAAACCTCGGAGGGAGAGACCAAAGACCTCCAATGAACCCAGGAGGAAGAGACCCAAGGGGGTTTGACAGGGGAAGAGGTAGGATGGATGAGAACACTATAAGAGAGATAAGAAGAAAACAACTATAATACACATGAAAATATCCATGGAACCCATCCAATAAGTGTATGGGTTGTGGCCAAGTTCATTACATTGAGGTGACATTGGATAATGAAGAGGATGAGGATTTTGGCCACATCCAGAACATGGAGGAAGACACCACTGAAACTGCAGAGGAATATTCTACATGTCATGATAGTGCAACAGGGGAGAGGGATACATTGGCATCCATCAGCGAGGTACCTAAGTACAACATCTTCAAGATGAGAGGATTATTGTAGGGGAAAAAGATGTCAATGCTCATTGATGGGGGTGGTTCACATAAATTCATTGACTCAAAATTGCTACAGAGGAGGCATATACCCATAGTTGAGTTTGAAGGATTCAAGGTGGAGGTAGCAGGAGGAAGCGCCATGCCATGTAACAGGTACATTCCAGGGATGAAGCTTACACTGGGTAGGCATGATTTAGTACAGGATGTTTATGTGATGGACCTCCCTAACACAAATATAATCCTTGGGGTACAATGGCTCAGTACGTTGGGGCCTATCACCACCAACTACAATACCATGGAGATGTCTTTCATAGAGGAGAGTGGAAGAAAGGTAGTCCTCAAAGGCATGATAGAAAACACAGCTAGGGTAGTCATAGCGAAGCGTATGGAGGCCATTTTCAGGAGAGAGGAGATTGTATATGCCGTTGAGTGCAATATTTTGGCACATGTGGAAAAAAGGTAAAGGTTCACTAAACACCAAAGATCCAAAGGATCATTGACAAACATAATAAGGTGTTTTGACCCATCCCACCAGATAGGGGATTTGAGCATATCATTGAATTGGAGGAAGGGGAAAAGCTAGTCATCACCATGCCTTACAGACACCCAAATAAGTACAAGGAAAAAATAGAGAAGGCCATCAAAGAGATCTTAGATATGGGTCACATTAGACCAAGTTCCAGCCCATTTTCCTCCTCAGTGGTACTAGTCAAGAAGAAGGATGGAACCATGTGCATGTGCATTGACTTCAGGGCACTAAAAAAGAAGACTATCAAAAACAGGTATCCCATTTTGAAGATTAATGAGCTATTGGACGAGCTCCATGGGGTTGTTTACTTCACAAAGATTGACTTGCGCTCTAGTTACCATCAAATCAAAATGAGGGAGAAGGACATCCCTAATACCGCTTTCAGGTGTCACTACGGTCACTATGAATTCTTAGTGATGCCATTTTCATTAACCAATGCAACAACCACATTTCAGTCATGTATGAACCATGTATTCAACAAGCAGTTGAGGAAGAATCTTCTTGTGTTCTTTGATGACGTGCTAATCTTAAATATCATGGAGGGCCAATCTGTGTATACCAAGGAGTCCAAATGTGAATTTTGGATGACAGAGGTCCTCTACTTGGGGCAGATTATTGGATTTAAGGGGGTACAGGTACATCAAGAGAATATCCAAGAAATAGTTGAGTGGCCCACACCTAAAAATATTACAGAGTTGAGGGGATTTCTTGGTATTTGCGGCTATTACAGGAGATTCATCAAAGGGTTCTCCCAACTTTGTGCACCTTTGACCCATATAACTAAGAAAAGATCTTTCATATGGAGTTAAGAGGCACACACTACATTTGACAGGATGAAGAAAGTAATGAGCACATTCTCAGTGTTAGCCTTACCAGATTTCAGCCAACCCTTCACAATGGAGTGTGATTCCTCTGGAGAATGCATTGGGGTTGTATTGATGTAGAATAGGCACCCTCTTGCCTATGAGAGCCAAAACTTGAGGGGAACTGAGTTACTTTACACCATATTTGACAAAGATATGCTAACTGTCATTCACACTTTGGCCAAATTTAGGAAATACTTAGTAGGTGCAATATTTGTGATGAAATCATATCACAATAGCCTTAAGTACTTGTTGGAACAGAAGGACTTAAATGAGAGGCAACAAAAATGGGTCAGCAAGATACAGGACTATGACTTTGGCATTTAATTTGTCAAAGGAAAAACAACATAGTTACAGATGCCTTATCTAGGAGACCATCATTTTATGCCATGATAGATATCTCGGTTGACTAGAAGGCCCACCTCTTTGTCCAATATTCCAAGAATCAGTTTGCTTGTCAGTTGATGGATGGGAAAATAAAGGATGATAAATTCATAGTCATAGATGACATCATCTACTAAAAGGGCCAAATATTCTTTGTTCCTAAGTCAACCTTCAAAGCCAAGATACTACATGCATGGCATGATTCACCGGTGGCAGGGCACCAAGGGATTGGAAAAAAATACAGGCAAGTAAGGGAAAGGTTCTCATGGAAGGGCCTCAAAGATGATGTGATGAGTCACATCAGGGAGTGTACCACTTTCTAGGAAAATAAGGATGAGCACACTTATCTAGCAAGAATACTACAACTTCTACCCATCCCATAGCACAAATGGGAGAGCATCTCCATGGACTTCATCATAGGATTGCCAAGGGCATAGGATAAGGATTTTATTTTCGTAGTGGTAGAAAAGTTGACTAAATTTGAACACTTATTATCCATTGCTACAGACTTCAGTGTAGCACAGGTGGCTGAATTATTCTTCAGAGAGGTCTTCAAGCTACATGGTCTACCTAAAACCATTGTTAGTGACAAGTATAGACGATTTATGAGCACCTTTTGGTAGGAGTTATTCATGATAGTTGGTATGGAATTTACCCCTAGCACTACTTATCATATTCATACTGATGGGCAGACAAAAATAGTCAACAAATGGGTAGAAGGATACCTCAGAAATTATGTAGCAGGGCAGAATAAAGCATGGGTTAGGTGGCTATACCTAGGGGAATATCGTTTCAACATCACCTATCACATGTTTATGAATCCATTTAGGTCGTTGTATAGTTATGAACCACTCTCTTTTGTAGAGATTACTTTTGGTGATAGAAGAGCCCTGATGGTACAGGATTGGGTGTAGTAGAGTCAGGATATACTCAAGGAATTAAAGGATCATCTACAAAGGGCAAAAAATCAGCAGAAGGTCCAAGTAGACAAACACTAGGTAGAGCGTACTTTTGAGGTTGGTGACTTGGTCTACCTAAGGCTCCAACCGTATAGACAAGATTCTATCAAAAGGAGTGGAGTAGAAAAGATCCAACCCCGGTTCTTTGGGCCCTATAGGATCAGCAGAAAGGTAGGGGTCATGGCGTATGAGCTTGATCTCCCAAGGGGTAGTAGGATAAACAACGTTTTCCACATGTCATGCCTGAAGAGGGTCATTAGCCAACAAATCACCCCACTTGAGGTGCTTCCACATTTAGATGAAGAGGGGAAATTGGTACTAGTGCCGGTGGAAATATTGGAGGTTCGAGAGAAGAAACTCTGGAGGAGGAGCATCAGAGAATACTTAATCAAGTGGAAGAACTTACCTATTGAGGATTCCACGTGGGCGAATGAACAAGTGATAGAGGAAAAAGGTTTGGAATTGCTTGTGGGAAAGAAATTTCTAGCAAGGGAGACTGTAATGTCCCCCACCTATTGATGAAGAGGTTTGGAGAGACTTAGGGGTCTAATCATCCCCACTAGTCCATAGTCTCATGTAGCATGGGGAAAGGTCAGCTAACTCAATGTTATATTTCGAAGTTGACTTGGAAAAAGGTAAAAAGGTAAAAAAGTAACTCAATGGAGGAATAGAGTGCTTGAGGTTGAGTTAGGAGTTGAAACTAAGGGTTAACTTAACTCAACAAAGAAACAGAAAGAGGTATAAAGGAAATCCTAGGGCACACCTCTCATTTCATCTTGGATATTATTGCATTTGGCTATTGGGATCTTGAGCACACAATTTTGAGGGTTTTGAGGATACAAACCCTAGAGGACAACTTAGTGGTTAAATTTCCACTCACCTTTTTCCAAGATTGGTATCGAGGATGAAATACTCCACCCACACCATTCTATTGTCTTCACAGGTACCATCATCGATTCAGGAGGGCAACAGGTCGTACCCTTGAGGGTTTTCAAGAAGGGGAGCATCATTTCTTGGAGAGGAGTTTGATCCAGCTTTGTGACAGGGTCTATTGGCATTCTAGCACCTTGGTGTTACTTGCAGGGCCTTGTTCATCAAAATTGGAGCATTTTGGGAGGGTTACGCCTTCTAGATTATTATCTGGAGCTTTGGGATGTTTTTGAGAGAAGGAGGGAGAAACTGTGATTTAGATCTGGCCAGTTTGGGACCTCAGATCTGAACCTGATACTTCTCCCAGTAGCTTGTGGTGCCCTAATATATATTTCTAGAGCTTTTCAGGGTTTTTGGAGGCCTCCTCCATCAGGGCTAAAATATTGAGCTTAACAGTCTTTAGGAGGGCGCAACCTAGATTAGGGTTTTAGCAGTTTGGAGGGGTAAACGTTGGCATCTGGACTTCAAACTTCAGGGAGTGCTTCTATTTTCCCTGATCTATCATTTTTTTGGATTTTATCACTATTTGGAGATCTCCTTCAGCTCAATCGAAATCTTGGTCTTCTCATCTCTTCAGCAGGACGTGCCTTCAGCCAGGGGGGTTGGGATGTGACCCTGGTTCTTCTTGCATTGACCTTCATTGTATATCCAACCTTTGGAGGGTTGTTTTATCTTATCAAGAGCATTTTTCAGTAGCTCATAAATTATCTCTTGGAGCCATATGATGTTATTCCAGATCTGCATCCACTTTGTATCAGGTTCTTACTTCTCATAATAATAAAGTTCAGATCTATGTTTTTGGGTTCCATATCTAGTGTACTAGTTAGAGATTGTATTTTCATTGATTACATATTTAGGTCTATGCTTAATAATTGAATATAACCCTAAGTCCAAACTTGAGAGGCCAACCTTCAAACACACACAAACAAACAAGTAAATAAGTGGTCAGTTAGTGTTCCAAGAGAAAAAATTGGCTTGGGTACATTACATTGGCACACCCGATGACTTTGTCAACTTGTGCAACATAGTTAAGTTGCACACCGAGCAAGACTCATCATGGGATGAAGACATAGAAAAGGTGATAGACACAGCACCAGGATAGGTGCGACAATTTATGGAGCACCCAATCAAAGCTTGGGCTATGTTGCAGCAGTTAAGTGCTAGTATAGTCAAGTATCGAGAACAAGCGGTAGATATAAGAGAGATTCACTCGGCCCCAATGGAACAACATAGATTCCCATACGTCAACACCTGTGAGGATTTGTTCATCAAGTGGCCGGAGTATGAGAAAAGTCACCCACTTAAGTGATATCTTAAGATGACTCTTAGAAAAACTAATAGAAGAGAACACCATGTGGAGAAATTTGTTTTACTTAGTTACACTTTAGTAGTTATTTTTAGTTAATCGTATGTTATAAATAGGAGGATCGAACTATTAGCGAGGGTCTATGGTTCCTACAAAGACCCTCATTTTTGGTTTTGTTAAGAACTATTTCAAAGTTTCCTTTAATTGAAAAGTCCTTTTTTGGACCAGAGACCAGTTTTTATTTTCATCAAATGCATGTATGATTGTATGTGGAGAATAATTGTTTCTTATTTCTTCTCATGAATAGATGTTGTAATGAGTAAGAGATACTAAATCTATTGATAAGTTATCTAATGCAATGTTTTATAGTTCTTCCTTTAATGATGAAGTAAATTGTTGTGTTATTATGTGATTGATGATTAGAGTTAAGTGAATTATTTTACTTGCCAACGTTTATCGCATGCATGTTTTCTTTTGATAAATCATATCTCTATTAGTAATTGGAATACCCGCATGGTTAACATATTAATACTAGGCCTGTGGTAGACGATCATTGTCTTCATGCTAGAGTAAAGGGTTATCCCAAGCGCAACCTCTTCTCCATTAGTTAAGTTTGTTCCCACTTTATCATTTGGTTGGTTTACACTGGATTTACCTGATATCAGTACTACCTAAGAACAAATACAAAAAGGATAACTTCTAAACCGAAGGAGAAAAACCTTCATGAGAAAATGTAAATCCCATCGATTATTTTGGCCGGATCACAAGATCTGGATAACCATTCCACTATTAAATGTTGCAGAGTCTAATTGGGCCTCAGTAGCGGGTTTGGTTCTTATTGTTGAATTAAATGGATTTAGGACCCCTCAACAGAATTGGTGTTAGAAGGAGGGTTGGAAGAATGAATGGTTGAATACATATTTCACATAATATTTTAGACAACCTGTAGATTCAAAATAGCCCACATGCATGGCTAGTCATTCCCAAGACATCCCACACACATTGAGTACTCCAGAAATGAGTGAATCACCCCAACATGAGGAAGAACGCCTATTCCCTAATATACTTTATTCTCTTCCTCACAAGGAATTGAATCAATTCAAAAGAATCACAAGAGAATATGCCCGACAGATCGGTGTGTTGACCTTAGCTCCGTTACTTCCTTGAAGAAAACAACTAAGAAGACCAGTGGTCGAATCCTCCGACCATTTTTTCATGCACATGCTAGAAGACCTAATAGATTTCACCCTCATTGAAATCAAACATCCTCTCAATCTAATCCTCGAAACATCGGTCGGTAACTTCTCCGAGCCCAACACGTTTTCGCAAGAAGAAGGGTTTAACTCATGATATGAATACATGGAAGATAACAACGACCATGATGAATAAAGGGGAAATCAACCTAAAAAAAATCAACCTTTTTTGGCCAAAGATGCTTTGGCCATCCCAGAATGAGTACATAACCTTCCCCAACACCCAGAGAAATTACTTCCTAAATTTGACCTTGAAACCTCAGGATTGCCTGAAGACCATATCAAGAAATTCATACTAGATATCAAAATTATGAATTTCCAACATGAAGACATATTTTTCAAGTTATTCCCCTAATTTCTTTAGAATTCATCCTCCACGTGGTATTTTAACTTACCCGTAGGATCCATAACAAGTTGGACGAAGTTTCAAAAAGACTTTCTAGATAAATTTACAGAAGAAATTACTACATGAGCATTGATGGATGAGTTGTTTTCCGCCACCATGAGTTCGAAATAAAGGGTCAAAGACTTTAATCAAATATTTACCACCATCTTAAACAAATTCCATCCCAATGCTAAACCTACTCAGGAGATACAAATCAAAGTATATGCTAATTCTCTCCCAGCTTCTATTTCCATGTTTGTGAAGAGGGATGCCAAACTAACCCTAGCCGAGAATTTTGAAGAAGTTGAAATGATAGAGTTCCAAATGAAGCGATGTAAAGAAGGCCAGGTTTCCATAGTTAAGAAATAATTTTAACCTCCTCCCAAGAGAGGGATATTGCTTACTAGACCCCCAGGGAAACAAACAGAACAAGCTCCTAAAAAGGGAAGTGGGGACATAGAGGACCTACAACGCATGGCCAAAAAGCCATCAAATGAAATCATAGGCATGAAGGGAAGTGCAGGGGAGGGAAACCAAGGCCAGAGGCCCTATAAGCCTTTATTTAAAAGGAATCTACTATTCAAAGTAATTGAACCTCCCCCGACCAACCTAAACATTGATCTCAGAAATGTAGCATCCGAATCTTTCTACACTTATCATCAAGAGAAACACTTTGAAGGAGACTGCCCTCAGTGGGTGCACTCCATGAATTTTATGGCCAACCGGTTTCTATATGAAGTCTCCCTGACTGAATAATCAAGCGGCTCTAGTATGAATATTGTCACTCAAGAATAAATTTCTCCACCAGAAGAAACAACCATGTTGATATGGGATACTGACCTAGCTATGCCTTTCGATGACCTGTTTGAGGTTCAAGAGCCACCTACAGAACTCTTGGTTGTGAAAACATGAAGTAGGGGTCAACCTGTCTCAAACGACCTTACTATGACCCAAATTTCAGGAGGGAGACCATCTCCCGATCACCCAAAAGTGCCTTTTTCTCCCCGAAGAAACCCTATAAACATCCATACATGAGAATCACCCAAGATGAATTACAACATAGTTGAATATTTGAAGAAGTTGAAGGATAATATATCAGTTATGGACATATGTAGAATCCCTCGGCAAAAGGACTTCCTGTTACAATCTTCGAAATCAGTAGAAAATTCTACGACAAGCATTAATCAGGGAAGAAATCTAACTCCCACAGATATAGGAAATAAAACAATTGTGAATGCATGCTCTGAAGATAAGAAGGGAAAACCTTTTGTCCCACCATTCATTTTAACATTCGAATTCTTCAAAAAAAACCTCCATAATTGTTTGGTCGATTTAGGAGCATGCTCTAATGTTATGCCACTGTCTATTTGCAAAAAACTAAATGCAATCCCTCTTAAAAGTGACAAACATGTAATACAACTAGACAGAGCCCAGGTGAAGGTCATGGGAGAACTCAAACATGTAATGATCAAAATAGCGACACATCCTAAATTTGTGCAATTGATTGACATCATTGTAGTAGATATCCCATAAGCTTATGGGTTATTATTAAGCCGAGATTGGTATGAGAAGTTAAATGGATACTTTAGTACAGACTGGGATCACCTCTGGTTGCCATTAAAAGGGAACACAAATATGATCAGAATTGATAGGGAAAGATATCTAAAACATACTGTCACTGACTTAGAAACCCTAAATGAACCCTCGTCGACATGTTTTCCTGTGCTAGGAAATTATTATTGTGATTCCTACTTTGGGAACTTCTCCTCTCTCTCATCTGATTTCCCTCTTACTCAAAACTCTGAAATGATTTTTCGAGAGGAATTTTCGATGGCGGCGGGGGAAACCCTCTTCTGCCAAGAATCCATGTTAGAAATCATAGAACTAATAGGAGGAAAAGAGGAAAGTGATAGGAAAGAAGAAGTTGATAGATTTCTCCCACAAGTTTGTACCTTATACTTTGATGGATCTAAATCACAAGAAGGGTTTGGGGTAGGGTGCATCCTCATTGATCTAAAAGTTAAATGACATTTCATGTCCTGCAGACTAGATTTTGAATGCACAAACAACACCGTCGAGAATGAATCTCTAGTACAGGGGCTAAATAAAGACATAGAATTAAACGTCAAAGAATTGAAGGTTTTCAAAGATTCTGAAATCATCATTAGACAAGTAAGGAACACTATACATTGCAATTCTCTACACCTGAAGAATTACCAATAGGAAATACACAAGATAATAGAGAACTTTGAATTTTTCAACATTACGGTGATTCCCAAAGCAAAGAAAATTCTTGTCGATTCCCTGGCCACCGTTGCTTCAAGGATATCACCTCTAGAAGATTATGAAGCCTCATGGTTTATTGTGGAATTTCTATACAAACCATCGGTGCCCAACAATATTTCTAATTGGAAGGTCTTTGAAGGAGATGAACATATCATAAAGTTTTTGACTAACCAATATAATTTCATAGACTTGGCTATTGACAATGAATTATTCTAGGAACAATCAATAGAAACCGACCTTCATATAGATAGACTAATTGACAAATTGAAGTCTCACATGATACCGAAGGGGATAGCTAATTTAGAAAATATTTTTGACCTAAAGGAACGATTTAAAGGGTCAAAAAACGTGAATACCGGTAGTTCATGTCCCATGCATGAAACTATAAATCTCAAAACCCCGAAAAACACAAAAAACGTAAACCTTGGTAAGACAATATCCAAAGAGGAAAGGAAGGCCTATCTCAAACTTTTTAAATAATATCAATATGTCTTTTCGTGGTCCTACTGAGATCTAAAAACTTATGATATATGTATCATTCAACACACTATCCCTTTAAATCCTGAAGTAAAACCCTTCCAACATAAGCTCTGGAAGTACCATCCATCCCTGGAGCCTCTCATGTGTCAGGAGTTAAAGAAATTGTTAGAAGCCAAAATTATTTTCTAGGTCAGACACTCTGTGTGGGTAGCAAATTTTGTTCTTGTAAGGAAAAAGTATTGGGAGATCTGCCTATGCGATTTTAGAAACCTCAACAGAACTTCAGAAAAGGACAACTACCCAATCCCATCGATGGAGCAACTCTTGCAGACCGTGTATGGCTCTGATATTTTCTCCTTACTAGATGGTTTCTCAGGTTACAACTAGGTTCTAGTTTTAGAAGAAGACCTCTTGAGAACTACCTTCTGAACCAAGTGGGGAATCTTCGCTTACAAACACATTCCTTTTGGGTTAATCAATGCAGGAGAGACCTTCTAGAGGGCCATGGATGTAGCATTTCGGGGACTAATCAACAAGTTTGTAGTAGTCTACTTGGACGATGTGACTATGTATTTAAAGAACAAAGAAGATCACATCCAACACTTAACCCATATTTTTGAAAGGTGTAGGAAATATGGCATATCCTTAAACCCTAAGAAAACTATTTTCGGCATCGAGGAAGCTAAGTTTTCAGGCCACATTATATCTCAAGCAGGAATTCACATAGACCCAGAAAGAATTAAGGCTATAGCTCAACTTCCATTACCTCACAACAAAAAGGTTATGTAGTCATTCTTCGAGAAAATCAATTTTGTGAGGAAATTCACCCCTGATTTTGTGGAAACTATCAAACCCCTACAAAAAAATGAATCATAAGGATGTTGAGTTTAAGTGGGATGATGAACGAAAGAAGGCTTTCAGCAATATTAAAAATACAATCTCTCAATCCCCAGTGCCGCGAAGTCTTGATTTAAACAAAGATTTATTCCTTTGTACTTTCGCCTCCAACCAATCGTTAGTTGCAGTGTTAAATCAGATGGATGATGACAAAAACGAAGCCCCGATATCATTCATGAGCACTAATCTCCAAGGTGTCGAACTAAATTATCCTGCTATAGACAAACAGGATTATGCAGTTTATAAGGCAATAAAAACTTTCATATCTTACATCCTTAAGAACCATACCAAAGTAATTGTGCCCCACCCCACAGTCCAATCCCTATTTACTCAACAGGAGATGGGGGAAATAAGAGGGAATTGGATGGCATCAGTCTACAAGTTTGATCTAGATATAAAACCTGTTAAATTGGTTAAAGGACAAGGGTTATGTAAACTGGAAGTCGAATCTCAGGACCAAGTAAATGAAGATCCCAGATGGGAGAATGAAATGGCATTACGGTGTGGTGAATCTTCATACATTTCCCCAGGACAATAGTCTTGGTATGAGAAATTGACTTATCTCCTGCATCATGGGACTTGCCCAAAAAACCTAAACCCTAGGGAATGGAGAGCTCTCAGGTTAAAATATGCACAATATCGCCTCATAAATTTGGTACTCTTCCGGGTTAATTATGATGGGGTACTTTTAAGATGTCTCGAACGTAAATATGTAGACAAAGTTCTAAAGGAGCTCCATGATGGCCTTGTTAGTGGACATTTTGCAGGAAATACCACTACTCATAAGATACTAAGAGTTGGATTGTTGGCACCAAGCCAAAGAGGAAATAAGAATGATCGTGGGAAAGAAAACACGCAGAAAACTGAAGTAACAATTGGAAAAAGAGAAGCACGTGCGCATGCAAGAAAGTGTGCACAAACGAAAGCGACAGCTGGAGGAGGAGAAGCATGTGTATGGGAGAAACACCTAACGTAATAAGGGTTGGGGTTTTTGTAATATTCTGTAAAAGGATGAAGAGCCCGAAATGTATAAATATAGATATGAAAGTATCATATAGGGTTGTTTGTTAATAGTTGTTAGCGATTTTCTATAATTCTTTGAGTGGTACAAATTGATTTGTAAGTTGTTGAGAAAAGGAGACCCAAGGAGAGGTAGATATGAGGATTAGACCGCAGGCCATGGAGCCTAGTGCGATCTAGATCACCTCGCATAGATCTTACCCAGTTTTGTGGAGAATTGTAAGTGTGAGGCGTCGGAAATGTGGAACTATCATAATACAAGAGCCAAGAGACAAATATTTTTGGACATAGACCAGGAGGGGGTGAAAAATGGTAACTCTCATGTAATGCGTTAAATGTATGTATTATTCTTCTTTCTTTTAGAAATTGATGGTTAAACTTGATTAATGAGTTAATACTTGGTTATGAATCTGCTTATAGTTAACTTTAATTAACCTCTGGGATATTCGTATGCAATTCCAAGGAATAAGTACTCTCCCTTATGGCTCATAGTATCTGACCATATCCTAGAAACCCCTATCCCCTACTCTATCCTAGGTTGTAAACACCTGAGTCTTACATCCACCCATTTAAAGCTATCTCGGGTGAGACTACACAGCGCTTTCTGGCGATGTGTTGCCTTCTAGTTTACCAGGAGGGACGATAGTTTTAGAGGCTTTGTTGGAACCCCAAATGACATGAACCCTGGTTCAATAACTCAGACAACCCTCGAAGAGAAGTGAGTAACCAACAAATGGTTTCATTTCCAGAACAAGAGGAATAAGAAAGGACTGAGTAAATGAGATGGAATGAATAAAGAACTAAAGGAAGAGCGATGAACTGTTAGAAGGGGATGTTGAGACCTTGGAACCCCATGAGAGAAGAAATCGAGGGTTGGTTGATAACCAAAGAGTTGTATTTTTCACAAAAGGACAATAGAAACCCTAGGATCACACCGCGTAAATACCTGTATAAATATGTATTTACATATCTACACGAAGTTATTTTTCTGTGAATTTTGCATATACTACAGGAGCGGATCTTAAGGTTAAAGAATACCCATGTGACGAACCAGATTCGATAGCTAGATTGGACTCTAGTACAGATCCAATAGTTGCAGCAGGTGAACAACAAATTCACCCGCGCAGTTGACTTTTGGATTGATAGTATTGTGGCAGGCTTTATCACAGAATTCGTGGTAGACACAACAAAGTCATACAATGCAGTCGAGCAAGAGTTCCTATGAGGACCTAGAGGAAGGTACATCCGATCACTATATACTTCTATCAAGATACTACTATATAACAAAGGTGTGATGACAATGGAATTAGACAGCTAGACTTCCCTGCACGCATAGGGAAAAGGGGGAAGCACTGACAGAGAAAGGAGGAATGGAAGGAGGGAAGGATACAGAGAAGAAGGAGGAGGAACCCTTGGACCCGATCTTGATGGATGAAGACCAAATCAAGTGTATCTTGGCATCATCGGGAATGATTCATAGCGGATCACTCTACCAATATAATGTGAATACCAAGAAGAGAGTCGTAGCTGAGAGGGAGGGCTTGGCCAGCGATGAGGAAGAGGTAGAGGATCTTCGGGTTGTGGAGAATATTGATGAAATCTTGTGCGTTGCATATGAGAGGAAGACAAGAGGCCCAAGAATAGGAGGAGAAGACAACCATTCCTTCAATATTAATGTCAGTATGGAACCCATAAACCCATGTGTGACCAATACACCAAAAATAGCACCACTGTTTAGACAACCAAAGTTCGAAGGAAGTCCGACAGTAGGAAGTACATCAACACAAAGGGAAACAATTGGAGGAGCCAGTTCAGGCAACCTTAGTCAACTATATACACCACACGGAGGAGGGAGTAGCTCATTATTTGGAATGGTAGGACATGACCCTACTATCCGATTACCAGAGTTTCAAGGAGAAGAAACAGAAGACCCCGAGAAGCATATGTTCATTTGCGCAAAGATATGGGAAGCAAATAAGATCATTGATGAAGACACTAAACTCGCGCAGCTAATGAACATGTTAAGGGACCACGCACTAGACTGGTACATGAGTCTAGACATGAACAGTGTTCCTGGAATGACAAGGACACTGGACAACAATAAGAAACTATTGATCAATGAATTCCAGAAGACAAGATCAAAGGATCAATACATGAATGAGATGATTGAAATAAGACAGAAACTAGGAGAATCAGTATGGGAGATTGATCAAAGATTCAAGCGGTTAAAATAAAAGTTAAAATACCTTATGACCGATATGCAACATCGACACCTATTTTTCAACTCACTATTCCCACACTTAAAATATCTGTTACGACAACAGAAGTTTCAAATGTAGGAAGAGGCTCTGCAGGTAGCCTTGCAATTGGAAGAGAATCAGTACCAACAGACAGACCCGGCTATCGAAGAATTGAAGGAGGACCTAAAGAACTTAACATTTCAGCTGAACCAGAATAAGAACAAGGACAAACGAGAAGCAGTTTGGTTCACTACCTATAGGATAGGACACCATAAGAATGAATGCCCAACATTCGCACAGCATATGGAGATAGGAATGCCAAAACCACTACCACAGGGAGGATTATGGTGCGAAATATGTAAGAAACTGGGTCATGACCCTTACCACCACAGGATGATGCAGAAATACCAAACAGTCCCCAAGACCTCATATTGCACCTTTTGCAAGTCAGTAGGCCATGACGACAAAGATTGCAGAACAATGGAGCTGATGCAGGAAAGAACATCAAACACATACAAGGTACAAGAATAAATGATGACTGGGCAGGAAGCACCATAGTTCAATCAAGCCCCAACACCATACAACACGGCGTAGAATCATTATAATATTGCACCGCAACCTTACAATACCATAGTACAACCTAACACAGCCCAAGTACAATTCCACGTAGTATAACAAGGGACCACAGTACAAATCACCACGAGGTGACAGTGCAGCTTATAGAGGAGAAGGACAAGCCAGAGGAGGTTTCGGATGCAGCAGAGGACCTGTCACATGTCACAATTTCTAGCAACCAGGACATTATGCATGGGAGTGTCCACTGCCACTAGTGACTTGTATGTATTTTTGCACATCGGACCACGATACGGAGGACTTTCCGAAATTACTTGGAAAAATCCAAGAAAAAAGGAACCAAAATAACCAGAACATTAAGTGGATTTCAGCCAAAGCAAGGGATGACGGTCGGAACATCAATATAGTCACTCGAGGAGGAACGAAAATAGGGAACGACGTATTTCGACAGGAACCAACGCAAAACCAATGGCTAAAGAAGAACATTGACCCCAAGAAGCAGTTCGACATGCATAAGGAGAAGGATATTTTTAGAGAAGCCCGACAAGAATTCCAAAAGGAGAACATTGCACCAACCACACAGTAGAGCATAGAAGCTCTAGAATACAAAATGCCACCATCAATGGACCATACTAACTGAATACAACCCAAGGAACAAGTAAGTATGATCAAATACTTTTTGCAATCATGCATCAAAAGTCATAGACGTGGCCCTAAAATGGATTAGAAACGTCATATTCATCAAACAATCGGAAGAAGAAGCTATCACAGAGGTACAAAAACGAAATAGGTAGATAGTCAAGGATCTATTATCATGATACCACGTACAGGAGGAAGCTCTGGCTAAAGATGATCCGCGCGATATTCAGATCGAAGAAGTTGAAGGTGAGAGAGATGTGGAAGGACCACCCGTAGAGTCAGAGGTCATCTCTGCACCAATCAAGGTAAATAAGTTTAACATAGGGACCATGGAGCGACCCAAGATGGTCAGCATTGGAGAATTCTAGGATGATCAGACACTAGAAAGTATCACAGAATTGTTGCATGAATACAATGACCTTTTTCCCACAACCTTTACAGAGATGAAAGGCATAGAAGGAGAATTACGAGAAATGAAGATACTACTTAGACCTGATGTGAGACCCATTAAACAATGACCATATAGATTGAATCCCATATATAAACAAAAAGTTAATGATGAGATCGATAGGATTATCAAGGCTGGCATCATCGAACCAGTCAAAGAATCAGAATGGATAAGTCTGATGTTAGTACAAGACAAGAAGCAGGGAAGAGGGATCAAAATATGCGTCGACTTGAGGAAGTTGAATGATGCATGCCTACATGACCCATTCCCCACACTGTTCATAGACGAAGTACTCGAGAATGTAGGAGGCCATGAAGCCTACTCATTTACCAATGGATTCTCAGGATATCATCAGATTATGATAGCACAAGAGGATAGACACAAGACCACGTTCACGACAGAATGGGGATCTTATCAGTATACAGTCATGTCGTTCGGACTGAAGAATGCACCCGCGATATTTTCTAGAGTGGTCATCGTAGAATTTAAGGATTTCATCCATCAATGCCTCGAAGTATACCTGGATGATTGGACGGTCTATAGCCTGTTAAAAAACCATGTGGAAGTGTTACGATTGATGCTAGAATGATGCAGACAGTGTCAGATATCACTGAATATCAAGAAACTCATATTTGGGACAATGTTTGGGATACTATTGGGACACATAGTATGAAAACAGGGTTTGTCAGTGGATCCGGCCAAAATCTCATTCATTTTTAATCTACCAGTGCCAAAAACAGTCCGCCAACTCAGAGCAATGTTAGGACATACGAGATATTACAGGAAATTCATCAAAGGCTATGCGTAGATTACAACACCAATGGAAAAACTGTTAAGGAAGGATACAAAGTATCAATGGAATGATGAATGCCAACACGGTCTCGATACCCTAAAGGAAAAGATGGTCATTACACCAATATTGGTATTTCCAGATTGTGAGAAGACATTCCATGTACATGTAGATGCATCAGCAATCACACTTAGAGCTATCCTGGCACAACCAAGAGCAGGAGACTTGGACCACTCGATAGGGTTTGCAAGTAGAAAATTATCCGATTCAGAACAGAATTATAACACGACAAAAATAGAAGGCCTAGCTATGGTTTATGCACTACAAAATTATAGACATTACCTATTGGGAAAACACTTTAAGATGTTTACATATCACTCAGTCCTGAAATACCTAGTCAACAAGACAGTGTTGGGGGGGAGAATCTGTCGATGGTTTTTACTATTTCAAGAATTTGACTTTGAGGTAATAGTTAAACCAAGAAAACTGAATGCAGGGCATGACCACCTATTGAGGGTCACAAACGGAGAGGAACCAACAAATTTAGAAGACAACTTTCCATATGCACAACTATTCTCAGTACAGATTGTTGATAATCACTTCGCAGAGATCATCCAGTACTTAATCATAGGTACTGTGCCGCAAGAATATACCACTACACAGAAGAAGAACCTGGTAGTCCACGCAGTTGACTATCAATTGATCGTAGGACATCTATACAAGATGGGTGCAGATAGAATCTTACGAAGATATGTAATAGCCCACGAACGACCAAGAATTTTAGCAAAATCCCGCGAGGGAATAGTAGGAGGGCATTATGTAGGAAAAGATACTATGCAAAATGTACTATGCACAGGATTATGGTGGCCAATGATCCACAGAGACACAAAATAATATTGTCATCAATGTGATGCCTGCCAAAGGGTAGGAAAACCCAATAGAAGGGACAAGATGCCACTACGAATACAAGTGACACTTCAGGAATTCGACAAATGGGCGATAGAATTCATGGGACCTATTAACCCACCAGCCAAAAGAACAGGGGTGAGATACATTATCACCGCGATGGAATACCTAACAAGATGGGCAGAAGTCGTGCCAGTAAAATATTGCAGCATAGATACAGCTGCACACTTTTTGTTTGAACATGTAATTACTAGATTTGGGTGCCCAAGAATTTTTATGAGCAACCAAGAAATGCACTTCATAAGCAACACCATCTGAGTGAGGCTAGAAGAGTTTGAATTTCATCACTAGAAAATCACACTGTATCATCCACAGGAAAATGGCATGGTAGAAGCCTTCAACAAAATCCTAGAAAATGCCTTGACAAAGATATGCAATATCAACAGGGATGATTGGGATCTCAAGGTACCATCAATACTATGGGAGTATAGAACCACATGTAAAAATATGACTGGACACACACAATTCAAATTAGTCTATGGTCAAGAAGAAGTAATTCCCTTAGAATGTTTAATACCCATCCTACGTGTAGAAGCCATTACACAAATGGCAGAATGAGGCATAGTATAAGAAATACTGAATTAGTTACTGTCAATGGAGGAAGACTGAATCTTGGCAGGATTCCATCAACAAGTACAAAAAGAAAGAGACAAATCTTGGCACGACCGCCACATCAAGAGGAAGACGTTCAAGGAAGGAGATCTAGTATTACTCTACGATAGTAAAGTGTTACAGCACCCAGGAAAGTTGAGAATGCATTGGCTAGGACCATACAAGGTAAAAACTATCACGGACGAAGAAACTATACAGTTACGAGATCTAGCGAGCACTGACCTTAGAGGAATAGTCAATGGGAGTCGGCTGAAGTTGTATAAGGACAATCGACCACCCACTGCGCAGTAAAAAAATAAAAAATCATGATGGATAAGCCTCATATGAAACATGAATCCAGCAAGGGAAAAGATAACGACCATATCGAAAAAGGAAACACGTGGAAAAGACCGGAAAAAATAGGCTGACAGGACAAAAAAAAGAAAAGTTAAATCAAGGCAAGGATGGAGGGGATGCCACATTAAACGTGCCAACTAAAGATGACAGAGCAGGCATAATGGAAAGTACAAAACTATCATAGGTGCATTGAACCTACAGTTATGGTGCATTAATCACACGAGGGAGGAAAACGTCCTCGAAAAGATTCATGATAAGCCCATGCAACACACGATCACAACAACAGTTAGTCTATTCGTGGACGAAGAACGGGAAAAGAGAAATAATAGCAAGAACGAACAGAGTGAAACCAAAGAACGCACCAAAGCCATTCAAACCCTGCAAAAGTTTGACAGACACCATTGTGGCACCACCGAAGCTCGCAGAACTAGGCCATACAACCAGATCAACCAGGGCTCAGACAAGGTCACAAGGACCACCAGAAGAAAGAGAACAGCAACCCCCAAAAATCGTCGATATTGACGAAATCCCATCGTCGGAGGAAATTCCAGTAGAGTCTACACCCATACTTGAGGAGGCCCCAAAACCACAAATAGAGGCCATGGAACAGGATACACCAGCAGCAGCACACGATCCCCAACACAAAGAAGAAAAAACCCACCAGGAAATACCACAAAAGAATGTCGAAGGAGTCGTAGGAGCCACTAGAAGAACATAGAACCTAGATGCAGCAATGTCACTAGACACCCCACAAGGACCCATCCCAGATTCTTTCTCAGTCGAGCCGACGGGGGAAATGGCCATGGATTAGGCATAATAGATGGAAAAGGATCAACTGGAAGCTGGAACCTCAAACCAACCATTGTAGAAGGACGACCAAATTTAGATACCAAGCTCACCTCGAAATAAACCAGCTGCAGAGATTGTGCTACCTTGCATACTAGAGGGAGTAAAGGTGGACCCACAACTATTAGGTCACATCGGGAATCTCAAGTATTCTGATCATGACATAGCAGATGACACCAAATATCCAAAGCTTGAACCACAGGTTTTTATGAAAAAAATAGTCATGAACCATGATCCAGGTGAATATCTGTGGCCACCCAACTTTTACAACTGGATCAAAACAACTTTCTAGCAATTTTGATAATTTACTATTTTTAGCAGTTTTTTAGGTCCTGAACTTCTGGAGCCATTTTGAGGCCCTAAACGATGGATTTTAGGGTATGTTGCGGTTGAAAATTTTCATCATGAAATTTTGTGCAACTATTGTATTCCTCGAATAGATCTTTCCAATGGGATATCGTACGCCTAAAACGGAGATCGTATGCAAAAGTTACGGCCCCAGGAAGTTGATGTACTGACTTACCCAAATGGGGCCCACATGACTTTTGGTGCTTCATCTCCTAGGGTTAGGTTTTTGGATGTCTAGGGTTTTTTTGCATTCTTGTTTATTGTAAAAATTCCTTCAGAGACTCATTGTAATCATCTTCTTGCGAATGAGTGCAACCGTCACATCCCTTCTCAAAGATAAGCCATCACCATTCCAACAAGCTTGTTTCCACTGCATTTTACAGTTTCTAGCTTATTTCTTTATTGAATAGAGAACCAGTTTTATCGTATCTCTCTTATTTTTTGTTAAGCACCTGTTAATAATCTGTATTCATTTTGTTCTGCTCATAAAATTTGGATCAGTGGTATCAGAGTGGTCTGCTCCTTGTCATCTTAATGCATGTCCCCAACGAGGTTGGAGTACAAAGACTTGGGTCTCGAGCTTGTTTCTCTTAAGGACAAAAAATCTCGCACGCCCAAGAGACCTCTCATGGTAGGAGAAATGAAATATGACGGGACAAAAGATCCTTTCAAACTGTTGATTAAGGAATTCCTCATGCAACATAGGAATGAGATGATGGATAGTTTCGCACAAATCCTTCAGCGACTACCAACAGGCGACGCATATTCTTCAAACGGAGGCACCACCCCCTTCAAGGTACAAATAAACTTCGATATTCCTATATTTGAATGTCAAATAGACACAGATGTTGTAGAAAAGTGGTTGAATCTAATAGAAGGGTATTTTTTTGTCCATAACTTTTCGAATAGAGAAAAAATTACTTTTGCACTCCTCAAAGTTGCTCCCCATGTCAAAGATTGGTGGGAAACATTCTGTGAGCAAAAGGAAACAGAGGAACCCTCATTATTTTTAGTCAGGGCCACCTAGGAATCCTTCAGGGATGTTATTAAGGAACAATACTACCCTGTCGAAACTTATGACTACCTGTATACCAAATGGACCACACTGCGGAAAGAAAGAGACCAAGCAGTGCTAGATTTCACAAATATCTTCCATAACTTGCGCACCAAGCTAGGTATCAAAGATTCAGAGCAACATCTAGTGCTCAAGTATCGCGGTGCTCTGCATAGATACACCTAGACCGAAATGGAATTTCTGGATATCTCATCCTTGGGCGCAGCCTACATATATGTCATCAAAATCGAGCAGAAGCTCAAACAAAAGACACAGCTATTTGGGCCTAGGAACCCCGCACAACAAAAGCCAAGAAAGGGTAGCCCCAACCCATAGAATAAAGGAAAGAGAAAAGATGCATAATATCAAGACAACCATTCCAAGCCACAAGCAAAGAAGGACACTGAAAAGACAAAGAAAGACACTAGGAAGTGGTGTGACTTTCATAAGATCCCTTGGCATAACACTGTTGACTGGCACTCAAAGAAGACGCTGGTGGCTGAAGTGAAATCCTATGAATTAGATGCGGATTATGACTCTGAGCCAGAACCAAAAAGGGGAAGACGGATCATTGATGTGGAACCTAGTGCCACTGTTGCTACCACCAAGCTCCAACCTGGTGAACCAGATGAGCCAGAAGAAGGAGAGTGCCTCTTCCATTCACAGATGTGGGTAAAAGGCACCCCGCTTCACTTCATCATTGATAGCGGTATCTAGAATAACCTCATCTCAACAGAGGTCATCAAGCGACTAGCCTTGCCAACAATGATTCACCCACAACCCTACACCATTGGATGGCTCCTCCAAGGAAGCGATCTCCGTGTCAGCCAACAGTGTTGACTGTTGTACGACATCAAGCCCTTCAAAGACGAGCTATTGTGTGACATTGTTCCTCTCAAAGTTTGTGATGTTCTTTTGGGACAACTTATTTATGGAAATGTCATGTTGTATATGAGTCTAGGCCTCGTAGTGTTATTATTACTTTGAACAGGAAATTGTATAGGATACCCAAGGCAGTCCCACCTAGTGTTATTTCCTTGATGTCTACTAAGAAATGCAGGAAGGTCATCTCTCAGGAAAGGAAGTTTTTCTTCTTCATGATTCGCTCTCAGAATAAGTGAAAGATCATAGCCACATCTAGGGTCTTTGCGGCTGACCTCTCCACATAGCAGAAGCAAGTAGATAAGGTCATGGAAGAATACTCAGATATCTTCTCCTCACCTAAAGGGGTACCTCTGCACTTCCAGGTCAAGCACCCCATCGATCTGACCCCTGGTGCACCGCTTCCCAATGGGCCAGTCTATCATCTCTCTTTGTTAGAGAATGAGGATATCAAGCGACAGATCCAAGAACTGATCCACAAGGGGCACATTCGTCCCAGCTCATCATCTTGTGGGATCCCAATCGTGTCGATATAGAAGAAAGATGGAACCTAGCGACTCTATATTGATTAATGGGCTCTGAATAAAATCACAGTCAGAAATCGGTACTTGATTTCCCGAATCAACGACCTCCTTGATCAAATTACGAGGGCCAAATACTTCAGTAAGATTGATCTGAAGTCTGGCTACCACCAGGTCCTGATAGAATAAATAGATGTATGGAAGACCGCCTTCAAGTCAAAGGAAGGCCATTTTGAATGGTTGGTCATGCCCTTTGGTTTGACAAATGCTCCAGCCACTTTCATGAGGATGATGGACGATATCCTGCGACCATTCACCAATATTTTTTTAGTGGTGTATCTGGATGAAATTCTAATTTACAGCAAGACTTGGGTCAAACACTTGCAGCATATTCAACAGGTTTTGCACACCCTGT
>ML780903.1:526442-552052 GCA_009831015.1 Picea engelmannii | reverse complement strand
GGTTCTACTTCTAGAAGATTCCTCCTCTAGAATGTTCTTAGGAGATGATAGCACTATATAAAGGGGTTCAAGCAATGTAATGAAACATGAAGAGAAGTATTGTATTTGGAGCGGTAGCTCAATAGGAGGAAGCCCCCTCGAAGAGGCAAGTGAACAGGAGAGAATCCCTTCCATAATAGGATCCATTGTATGGTGTTTCCCTACCTCAAGGGTTTGATGGTAATAAAAGAGATTTTGCATATTGTTATTGTATATCTATTGTGGTGATTTTGTATTCAGTATTTGGTTCTTAACACATCCACCAAGCGAGGAAATAACTGTGTTTTTATGGTTGTTGATCGCTTTTCTAAGATGGCGACTCTGGTTGCCTACAAGAAGAGCATCACAGTAGAGGCCACTGGCAAGATCTTCTTTGAACGAGTCTAGGTGCATTTTGGAATCCCACAAACCATTGTCTCAGATCAGGATAGTCAATTTCTCAGCACATTCTGGTCGAGCCTCTGGGCATTGCTAGACACCAAGCTCACCAAATCCATGGCCTTCCACCCCCAGATAGATGGCCAAACCGAGGTTGTAAATCGAATGATTGTGCATATCCTTCGCATGTATAATTCAAAGCACCCATGCACATGGGATGAGAGCCTTCCCTATGTCCAGCATAGCTAGAACCGAGCCCTACATAGCTCAACCAGCCACAACCCCTTTCAGGTGGGTTTGGGATTCCAACCATTAGGTCCCATAGATGTTGTACTTCCCCTTGCGGTCACCTCGACCGACTCATCTCCTGCTCCAACTAAAGTTGACAAAGCCAGTCAGTTCATTGAGCGAATCCAACACATCTGCCAACAAGTTTAGGATATCCTACAGAATTCCAGTGACAAATACAAACAACGCCATGATCAACATTGGGTGCCACATAAGTTTCAGGTGGGCGACAAAGTTTGGTTGCACTTGTAGAAAGAATGCCTTACAGGACCCCATCAGAAGCTTCACCCACTCTATTATGGGTCGTACACTATCACCAAGGCCATGGGGGATAATTCTTTTGAGATCAACATTCCTCCTTTCCTTGGCCTGCACCCAGTGTTCAACATGGACCACCTTCGGCCTTATTTCCCACCATTATTGGACACCTCAGATGTAGAAGAACAGCTGACACCAACAGAGCTCAACCCCGACTGCATACAATAGGCATCCAATGATCATATTTTGGACACATAGATCAAGGGAACTCGACAAAAAAGGATCCAACTTTATCGAGTCATCAAAGCAGGGCAGCTCCTGCACCAAGGCAAGTGGCTCACCCGAGGCCAAATTCAGCAGAAATTTCCTCATCTGATGGGGGAAATCAACGCAATGGAGACCATTGCTTCCTAAGGAGGGAGGATTGATCTAGGTGGATATCAGTGGCCACCCACCTTTTCCATCTAGCTCAAAATAGCTTTCTAGCAATTTTAATAATTTATTATTTTTAACAGCTTTTCAGGTCCTGAACTTCCGGAGTCGTTTTGAGGACCTAAACGACATTTTTTGGGGTATGTTGCAGTCGCAAAATTTCATCATGAAATTTTTTGCAACTGTTTTATTCCTCGGATAGATCTTTCCAATGGGCTATCATACGCCTAAAACAGAGATCGTATGCAAAGGTTATGACCCCAGGAAGTTGATGTACTGACTTACCAAAACGGGGCCCACATGACTTTTGGCACTTCATCTCCTAGGGTTAGGTTTTTGGATGTCTAGTATTTTTTGGCATTCTTGTTTATTTTAAAAAGGCCTTCAAAGCCTCATTTTAATCATATTCTTGTGAATGAGCGCAACCTTCACATCTCTTCTCATAGATAATCCACCACCATTCCAGCGAGCTTGTTTCCGCTGCATTCTACAGTTTCCAGCTTATTTCTTTATTGAATAGAAAACCAGTTTTAATGTATCTCTGTTATTTTGTGTTAAGAATTTGTTAATAATATGTATTCATTTCATTCTGCTCATAAAATATGGATCAAACCAACTCGGATAATTCATCACGCAGCCACACCAGTGGGCCACTAGACTGGACATAATAGGAATTCTATGGTTGTTGAAGATACCACACTTTAGCAGAGGCCAATATGCGACGGCATGCATCAAAAAACTGTTAGCAGTTATGCAGGGGGGGATATATGGTTGGACAAACCCATCCACATAACAGTCAAACTTATCAAGCAAATAACAGGCCTACCCATCGAGGGTATTGATCCTGCACTGATCCTGGACGATAAGTCCAAGGAAAAAGAATTGGTAGAAGAGATGAAAAATAAATATGGCACCGACAGGGGAACAAGAGGCATTATAATTAAATGGATCAACAATGTTGCGACACAATTGGCTGTAAAGATATTAGCCTACAAACTGCTACGAAAATGTCGCAAAGACGAAGTACCGGCATGAGTCATTGTTGTTGCAGCTCAGTGCGCAAAAAGCACCTTCATGATTTGGGCGCCATACCTATCAAACTTGTTCCAAATAGACTGCAAAGATGTGCAGGATGCAGGTAGGGAATTTCATTACTCATGGTTGATCACTCTCATAGCTTTCATGGGCTGGAAAGAATAAGAATATGTCGTCTTTGCTACCACACCATAGCTAGGGGGAGCAAGATATTGCGTCCTGAGAGCTAGGCCACTAGCGAAGAAGAAGAAGGAGAACGAAATTTCATTTGAAGAATACCTACAGGAGATACAGGAAGCCATTGGCCAAGCATGGAGAATAACACCAAATGTTGTCGCATGATATGGGGACATCACTAATTTCTGGGCTAGGCGAAAATCCATGTGGATACAACCAAGGCAAGACCCAGATAAATAGTGGCTACAAATGCGCTACTGTGTCACTAAGGGTGATATAGACATGATCATCGGCGAATGGCCTGATGAATGGACGATCCCAACTATACCCAGAGGAGTACCGACACAAACAACAGAAGGAGGGGTTGTGCAGGCAGAGACACAGCCTCCACAAATCCTAGTACCCAAGAGACGAAGAATGGGCCAACCCAAGTCAACTCAGGCAGACGACAACTCAGAGTAGCTAGGGGCCCATAAGAGAGGAACATAAACCACCCATCCAACCAATGGACAGAAGAAACCGACTAAGGGATCACAGGAAACTGCACCAAAACCCATCACACAAGAACCAGGGGGGGCTAAGAGACCAGCGGCACAGGATGCAGGTGCACGCAAGAAAATGAAGGCACAACGACCACCACTGAATTACACAATCACGAAGGATGATGGAGATATGATTTCCAGGATGGTCCAAGACTACCTAGTAGAAGATTTCAATCATGTCATGCACCACCGGGATGAACTGCAGAAGGAGATGACAGAAATGGGACAACTCCTTAAGAAATTCAAGGAATCCCAAATCACAAGTACCACACAGACCACAGAAAGGGTGGAGATAGAAGAATGCGACCCAGTTCTTCCAATACCACATGCACATTCCACGATCTACATAAAGCCTATCATGTTGTGAATGGATGAAATTGTGGGACAGACATCACTGAAGGATTTGGATCATATCCAATTGGTATTGACATGGATGCCATCAAAAGAATTGCACAAACTACAGGTGAGCATCGACTACGAGATGTAGGCTCGAGCACATAAAATATTAGTTGAGCTACAACAAGCAACAAAGAAGTGGGAACCGTTGGAAATAGTTTGTGCACAGGCTCAATCGGAAACCAAGGAGGTGAAATAATGTAGAAATGAGCTGGAACGCAGAGTGGAAGAATTTTTCAAGAAACTTCCAACTATTGCGCAAGGAAATGAACTCCCATCCATATATAAGATTGACCAGATTGCGTAGGAAATTGATGAGTATCAAAAGGAGATCGAAACTCTCTGTAGAAATATTAGACCGACAACTCCACCACCAGTGAAGGAGAAAAGGAAGCAGGAAGCAACAATGTAGCTGCAGTAGTTGGAAAAATAGGTCAACACAGTAGCCAACTTGCTGGATAAAGCAACGCAACTTTGGACAAGGCTAGAAGAGGATCCACAAGTCTAACACTGGGACAAGGAGGAGGAGAGTATCAATGCAATGATCCAAGAACTCAAGCAGTGACATAAGACCATACTAGTCCCAGAACGAGTCAAGGGAACGCAAGAGATGAAGAAGATACAGGCATAACTTATCACTGCGCAAACATAGAAACAAGAGCGTCAGGCTCAAATAGAATCGTTGCAAGAATGGGTAGCAAAAGTACTTGTGCCGGTAGAAGCCAAAAACCAAACAACACAGACTCAGCTAGAATGCGCAGGACTGATGAATGAGGAAGTGACAGCTCAGACAATCAACACCATCAAGGAGAAAACCGTGCAGGCACTAACAAAAGTAGTAAAGTTGCAGGAACAGTTCCAAACGATCACCAAGGAGATCGAGGAAGCACAAATAAAATAGGTGACTTGGGATGAGTCACATGTTAGTGTTGGGGGCCTATTGGCACAAGGCCTAAGAGGAAAGAAGAACGATCGTGGGAAAGAAAGCGTGCAGAAAACTGAAGTAACAACTGGCAGAAGAGAAGCACGCACGCATGCAAGAAAGCATGCACAAAGGAAAGTGAAAGATAGAGGAGGAGAAACACGCGTATGGGAGAAAGACCTAACGTAAGAAGGGTTAGGGTTTTTGTAATATTCTGTAAAAGGTTGAAGAGCCCAAAATGTATAAATATAGATACGAAAGTATCATATAGGGTTGTTCGTTAGTAGTTGTTAGCGATTTTCTGTAATGTTTTGAGCATTACGAACTAATTTGTAAGATGTTGAGAAAAGGAGACCCAAGGAGAGGTAGATTCGAGGATTAGATGATAGGTCATGGAGCCTGGTGTGATCTAGTTCACCTCACATAGATATTACCCAGTTTTGTGGAGAATTGTAAGCGTGAGGCATCGGAAATGCAGAACTATCATAGTATAAGAGCCAAGAGACAAATCTTCGTGGACGTAGCCTGGGAGGGGGTGAACCATGGTAACTCTCGTTTAATGTGTTAAATGTATGCATGATTCTTCTTTCTTTCAGCAATTGATGGTTAAACTTGATTAATGAGTTAATAATTGGTTATGAATCTTCTTATAGTTAACTTTAATTAACCTGTGGGATATTTGTATGCAAATCCAAGGAAGAAGTACTCTCCCTTACGGCTCATGGTATCTAAACCTATCCGAGAAACCCCTATCCCCTCCTCTATCCTATGTTGTAAACACCTAAGTCTTGTAGCCACCCATTTAAAGTTATCTCAGGTGAGACTGTGCATCGCTTTCTGGTGTTGTGTTGCCTTCTGGTTTACCAGGAGGGCTGATAGTTTTAGAGGCTTTGTTGGAACCCCGAATGACATGAACCATGGATCAATAACTCAAACAACCCCCGAAGGGAAGTGAGTAACCAACATGGATATTATTGGCCCACATTTTTTAAAGATTTTCAAACATATGCTAGAAACTGTAAAACTTGTCAAATAGGCATTGGGAGGGAAAAGAGAGCAGTTGTCCCACTCCAACCAGTGAACATTTCTAGGGATTTTGAGAAATCAGGGTTAGATATCATAGGATAAATTACACCGAGTTCTTCACAACAGAATAATTACATA
Organism: Picea engelmannii; assembly: GCA_009831015.1. NCBI lineage: Eukaryota > Viridiplantae > Streptophyta > Pinopsida > Pinales > Pinaceae > Picea > Picea engelmannii. Next base: position 546,421 of record ML780903.1, on the reverse strand, counting down.
CTTATTGCCATCGATTATTTCACAAAATGGGCAAAGGCCATCCCATTGACTCATGTGAAAGAGAAGGTGGTAATCCAATTCATAGAAAAACAACTAATCACAAGGTTCAGTGTCCCTTTTGTCCTTGTTTATGATAACGCAGCTCACTTTTCTTCCACCCTATAAATGTTTTTTTCTCTATACAAAGGAATCATAATTAGATACTCCGCAAACTATTATCCATAGGAAACGGAGTGGCAGAATCAACTAATAAGAACCTGGTAAGAATATTAAAGAAAAAAGTTGCAAACAACCAGAGAAATTGGAATAACCTACTCCATAACTCCTTATGGGTAGATAGAGTTACACCCAAGAAATCTATAGGGAATTCCCCATACTTTCTAGTATATGGATAGGAAGTGATTCTCCCGAATGGACTATATCTTTCATCTATTCAAATTTCTCAGGAGTCCAGAGGGCAGCATTCATCAATATTACAACAAAGAATTGACACCCTTCTCATGTTAGAAGAAGAAAGGGAGAAATCTAAATCAAAGTTCATATCCCACCAGCAGAGAGTTAAAAGGTGGTTTGATAAATATAAGGCTAAAGATAAGAATTTTTAAGTAGGAGACCTAGTCCTAAAGTGGGACAGAGCAAATGAGCCTAAAGGAAAACATTATAAGTTTCAGAATCTATGGCTCGGACCTTTCCAAGTGGATGCGAAGATTGGGTTAGGAACATATAAACTACATAATCTTAGGGGGGAATCTGATGCTCTCCCAGTGAATGGATAAGCCCTGAAACAATAGTTTCATTTAAAAAAAAAATGTTTTTTATTTTTGATGCGTCAATTTATCTTTTTGCATTGATATTTTTTTGTTTTATCTTTTTCGATCCTGCTTCTAATATTTTGAAATATTTTTTTTAGAAAGACGATGGTTGAACTCAAATCATGTGACATAGAGAAATCTCTTCCTAACTCGTCACGCACATACAAACACAAGAAACCCTGAGGAACCTGCGATTGTTTCAAGGGATTCTCTATCTAACCTGCGCAGATGAACAACTTTGGAGAAATGTGGAAGTTTTTTCTTAGTGGTCTGGTAAAACCTCAAGGGAAAGAAGATAATATGGAAAGGAATACATGCACCTCAAAGACAAATCTAGTGAGTTTCACCTTAACCATCTCATTTTTTGCAAATAACAGACGTCCTCCTCTCCCGTTCGCTCAGGGCATTCTGCAAAAATAAAGTCAACTATATAAAATGAGCGTACGGTAGGAGAGGGTATGCATATATCTTCGTCGGGGCTATGGACTCTCGCTAGCAGTGGAGCAAGGTCTGTGACATCGAGGTGACTCTTTCGGGGCTATGGACGCTCGCTGGAAGTGGAGAAACATCGTAGAAAATGAATAAGGGTAAATAAAAGGCCTAGTTTCAGTGAATGATTTACTAGACTCTTGTCAAAAGGGGGAGTGAGTCGAGGTTACAGAAAAAGAAGGTGGAATAAAGGTTAAAAAACCCCACCAACAAGCCCAGATGCGTTAATCGGGGAAGTTATGAATGCAAGAGTAAAAAAATCTTTGATGAAAACTAGTTAAGTTCCTAATTATATTTTGCATCAAACGAGCCCAAGGAAGGAATCGAGTTTTTCCTTTCTCACAGTAAGTCATCATTTGTTGAGCACTCAACACACCCTAAAAATCTTATGTCAATTTTTTCACTTTTTGGGTACCACTTGATTTTTGCGTTGTCTGAATTCGATTTCCTTTTGAGAAAATGTTTTGTCTTGCTTGTTCTCTTGACTCTCGTTAGCTATTCAGGTTTTTCTAACTTATGAAGACCCCATGAATCAAAGAGGCTTAAAACTTAAATAAGGAATCAAACAACTAAAACATTTCACCCGACGCGCTCCAAAAATTGGCATCGAAAGGAATTAAGAGGTGTAAAAGAATCACTTGGAAAACATCAATCGTCGAGCACTGATCTTCACTAGCATCGATGAAAGGAAGCTTTTTTTTCACCACAAGTATCACCTACGGACATTGTCGATATTTGATTCGCTTCAGCATCGGTAAAAGGCGAAGGGAGTAAATGTTAAGGAAGAAAGAAACGATACCACATATAGTCGACACCCGATGCGCTTGTTGAAATCAGAGAAAACTGAATCTCCATGAACATTTCAACCATGCTAAAGAATTTTTCCTGATCACTGATTCTCGAAGCATTTCGGCATCAGGAGTTTTCGAAGAAGTTAATCCAAAGAAAAACATGTGATAGGTTGATCCCCGATCGCCAACCCCCAATACCTTTTCGGCATCAGTGATCCCCGTTTTAGTTTAGAACTCACAACTTTAAGAAAGTCTCGACTCTGACTGATACTCACAAATTAAGTCACCAGTCTTCAATGCCACGTGTCTTTACCAGATTGGAGAAACGTATGACCCAGTTTTACCCCGAGTCATTCTTGGTCCCCTAAATCCAAGTCAAAACCTCTAAGCCACTTTTTCCACATCAACACCGTATGACGAAATTGATCGGTGTCGGAGGTTTTTCACAGAAGGATATCAATTAAAACATCCATAACCCAATGTCGATCCCCAATCCGCCCATTAAGAAAGAGACACAATGGGATGTTTTAGCGCTAGATACGTTTACATTTGAAGCATTTAAAGGACTAATTAATTTGAAATCTCTCATTAGTTCCTACTTCGTCTACAAATCAAAACCGTCATTTGAAATTACCCATAGAACACATCACCCTCCGCACCTCTACCATCAACCCACGATGAATTTAAGTTGTAGAGATTTGGTGGAAGATGTTTTTGAATTACAATCATCACTTGGATTAAATGGTTGATACGAAAAGGTAAGTTATTCCTCGATTTAAATTCTCTTGATCCATTTTAAACGAAACCATTCTATGCACAAAGGAGTTTCAGAGCATCCGGAGAAGCGAAACGAGCAATTTGAAAGATGCAAAGATCCTGTGAGTAACAAATAACCAGGTTTAGCAAGATTTACAGGTATGTACCATTCTGCGTATTTTTTTCATGTTTACACTTTATATATATATATATAAAGTGTAAACATGAAAAAAAATCCATAGACTGGTACATACCTATAAATCTTGCTAAACCTGGTTATTATCCTGTGTTTCTTTGTACATTGTCTCTAAAATATTTTATTTCGATTGCTGTAACAATGCCTCCAAGAAATCCAACCACCAGGCAATCGCCAAGGGCGCCCAAGCTAAAAGAAACAGAGGTAGGAGAAGGATCTTCTCCAGAGGCTGCAAAACAATTAGAATTTGCTCCAATACTGGAACCAGTTATTAAAACATCTACAAATAAGTTTTTCACTCAACCTCCAGCCTTTGGAGACACAGAGGAAAGAATCGGAACCAAGGCGGTACTCCCACATTGGGGGTAACTCTTCAATAAGATCAACCGAGAAGAATTCCCAAAATACATCCCACACTGTGACCCAGATGTGAGAGCGCTCGACGATGAATTTTTTTTGAATATCCGAAGATCATACCTGCACATGGTAGAAAGCAGAAATCTAGTGTTCCCCTACATAGAACTCCTGAAGTGGCTCATTTACTGCACGGATACACAAAAACATTTGATTAATGACGACAATGGCGAGTGTGTCGGAGTTTTCCTTTGGGTGAAGGCCTATAAGTATTACAAGATTAGAGACCCAGACGAGCGACTGAACACTGATTTCATCATAAAATTCTATGAGCACCACAACACCAGCCGGGTGATGGCCACATGGTGGAGAGAAAACAAAAAATACACCAATCGGACCTTCAAATGGTACCATACCATGTTGTAAGGCTACAACACCACTTTGGTCAAAGATAAGAAAAGGGCATTCATACATTATGGCTTCCATGTAGGCTTCTACATGGTGATGGACACCGCTTAGGCTAAGCAAGAATGACTGATCCAATTGGAGTTCAGATTCCTGACCAGTTGATTTTTCAAACACAACCCAAAGGGTCTAGTCTTGAAACATGCCTCGCAAGCCTCATCCTACTGGCCATACACCCACGACAAGTTTGAAGATGAAGTATTCACAAAAAATTCCCAGGACTGGGATGAAGTTGTGGCAAGGATGGATGATCCCAAAATGGCCAGGTTCAAATCCATGAGCCTGGATGAATAGGCGATGATCCTATAACAATCGGCACAATGGGTCCTCGGGGATAAAGAATAAATGATAGAAATTGAAGTAGCAGAAGCCCCCTTGGTAATCACGATGTAGGGTAGAGGTTTCCCAATGGCTCAGGATGCATGGGAGAGGTAGTTACTCATGATAGAACAAGCGCAGCGGATAATTGATCAGCTGCAAGATGACCTGGACCTCATAAGTATGATAAGGGTCCCTACCGAAAACCCAGATGAAATCCAGGAGGGCCCAGGCGGCCCTGAATTCATAGACATTAATGCAATTACTAGGTTAGACAACCCTGAATTCACAATGCCATAGTTCAGATCGTCGATAGGTGTTTCGGCTTAGCCAGAGACAATCAGAACATCAGGGAGAGAAAGTGCACCAAATCCCTTAAGTGAACTGATAAAAATATATGATGATGATGAGAGCTCGGAGCTATCCCTTGTGACCCCTATACATATCAAATAGAAAAAGGAACTAGAGAAGACATCTTCTCCAGTTCCTGGCACTCAAATTCAGTGGGTTCCACATAACGAATAAGAAGTTGAGAGTGTCTTAGACACTGAGCTTCCTAATGCACCTTAAACCCAAGAATAAAATCTGAAGGGCAAGCTAGGGTTGGGCGAACAAAAGGAATAAGGGCCACAGTATGAAGAAGGGCCACATCAGGAAATAGAAGTTGACCCTTTCGAACACAGGGAGGAAATTCAAGAACCCAGTCTTGAAAAAGTATATACAATTGAGAGTCTGGGGAATACACTCACCTGGGGAGATCAACAAATCCTTGAACCTGTGGAGGAAGTAGACGACATACATGCCATTTCTTATGATCGGGAAAGGAAATCTATCTTCCAGAGAACCACCAAGAAGAGGAGAATCACTTTAGATCGCTCCATCCTCATCACTATGGAGGAAAACCTAACCAACATAGAGCATGCTAAGATGACTGAACTTATCAGCGCAGGGATGGAAATCACAGATGTCACCCTAGACAGAGATAAAATGGATGAAGAGGAGTTGGATTTTGATTTAAAGGAATTGGAACATTTGCGCCACTTGGTAAAATATTACCAGGACACCACACAGGTCGCGATGTACCTAAATAACGAATTCAAGTATTCATACATCAAGTTCACAGATGAATGACACCTATTCACTGCAATGATAGGCAAGCTGGAAGAATATGCCCTCATGGTGCTTTACACATGAAAAGATATGGAGAGGTGGTACGAGAAAGCACAACAAGCTGTGGAAAGAATCTATTATATCAGTGTGGTGAAAAAAGGGTCAAGACGTCAAAGAGAATGACATTTGGGTGCTAAGGGAAAGAAGCATCAACTGCATAAGGAAATCGGTCGAGTATTGGGCTAAAATGTACTAGGAACCTCATCGATAAATCCAAGAGAAATGGCCAAGTGAGAGAAAAGATGAATCAAGATCAATCAGGTGATGAAAGACATCGGACTCCCCGATTTTGGCACACCCAATGACTTTGTCGACTTGCGTGACATAGTCAAATCGCACGTCGAGAAAGACCCATCATGGGCCGAATAAATAGAAAAGGTGATGGACATGGTGTCAGGATAGGTGCGACAGTTTATGGAGAACCCGATTAAATCTCGGGCCATGTTGCACCAGTTAAGTTCCAGTATAGTCAAGTATCGAAAACAAGCGGTAGAGATAATAAAGATTCACTCAGCCCCAATGGAACAACATAGATTCCCATATGCCAACACCTGTGAGGATATGTTCATCAAGTGCTCGGAGTAAGATAAAAGTCACCCACTTAAGTGATATCTTGAGATGACTCTTAGAAAAATTGATAAAAGAGAATGCCATGTGGTGAATTTTGTTTTACTTAGTTTCACTTTAGTAGTTATTTTTAGTTAATAATGTGTTATAAATAGGAGGATCGGCCTATTAGCAAGGGTCGATGGTTGTTGCAAAGACCCTCATTTTTTGTTATGTTAAGAACTATTTCGAAGCTGCCTTTAATTGAGAAGTTTTTTGGGGGGTGAGAGAGAAGTTTGTGTTTTCATCAAATGTGTGTATGATTGGATGTGAAGAAGAATTATTTCTTATTTCGTCTCATGAATGGATGTTGTAACGAGTAAAATCTACTAAATCTATTGATAAGTTATCTGATGCAATGTTTTACAGTTCTTTCTTTAATGATGAAGATAAATCGTTGTGTTATTATGTGATTGATGATTAGAGTTAAGTGAATTATTTTACTTGCCATTGTTTATCGCATGCATGTTTTCTTCTGATAAATTGTATCTTAGTTAGTAATTGGAGTACCCGCACGGTTAACGTATTAATACTAGGCCTGTGGTAGACGATCATTATCTGCATGCTAGAGTAAAGGTTTATCCCAAGCTCAACCTCTTCTCCATTAGTTAAGTTTGATCCCACTTTGTCACTTGGTTGGTTTACACCATCTTTACCTTATATCAATCCTACCTAAGAAAAAATACAAAAGGAGGAACTTTTGAACTGAAGGAGAAAAACCTTCACAAGAAAATTTAAAGCCCATTGATTATTTTGGCCGAATCGCAAGATCTGGAGAACCATTCCACTATTAAACACTGCAGATTCTAATTGGGACTCAGTAGCAGGTTTGGTTCTTGTTGTTGAGTTAAAGAGATTTAGGACCCCTCAACATAATTGGTGCTAGAAGGAGGGCTGGAAGAATGAATGGTTGTATACATATTTCACATAATATTTTAGATAGCCCGTAGATTCAAAACCGCCCACATGCATGGCTAGTCATTCCCAAGACAACCCACACACACTGAGTACTCCAAAAATGAGTGACTCACTCCAAAATGAGGAATAATGCATGTTCCCTGATATACCTTACACTCTTCACCACGAGGAATTGACTCAATTAAGAATAATCACAAGACCATATGCCTGACAGATATGTGAGCTTCCCTTAGCTCCATTACTTCCTCGAAGAAAAAAACTAAGTAGACCAGTGGTTGAATCCATGGAACAGGTTTTTATGCACATGTTAGAATACCTAATAGATTTCTCCCTCACTGAAATCGAACATCCTCTCAATCTAATCCTCAAAACATTGGTCAATAACTTCTCCGAGCCCGACGAGTTTTCGGAAGAAGAAGGATTTAACTCAAGATCTGAAGACATGGAAGATAACAATGACCATGATGAATTAATGGGAAATCCACCTCAGAACAATCAACCTTGGTTGGCCAGAGATGCTTTTTCCATCCCTTGATGAGTACATAACCTTCCCTGACACCCAGAGAAATTACTTCCTAAATTTGACCATGAAACCTTAGGATTGCCTGAAGACCATATCAAAAAATTCATACTAGCTATCAGACTTACAAATGTCCAACATGAAGACATATTTTTTAGGTTATTCTCCTACACTTTCAAGAATTTAGCCTCCACGTGGTATTTTAACTTACCCGTAGGATCCATAACAAGTTGGACGAAGTTTCAAAAAGACTTTCTAGATAAATTTGCAGAAGAAACTACTACAGGAGCGTTGATGGTTGAGTTGTTCTCCGCCACCATGAGTTCAAAGGAAAGGGTCAAATACTTTAATCAAATATTTACCACCATCTTAAACAAATTCTATCCCAAGGCTAAACCTACTAAGGAGCTACAAATTGACATATACACTAATGCTCTCCCAGCTTCTATTTACATGTTTGTGAAGAGGGCTTCCAAACTAACCCTAGCTGAGAATTTTGAAGAAGCTAAAATGATAGAGTTCCAAATGAAGGGATGTAAAGAAGGCCAAGTTTCCTTAGTTAAGAAATAAGTTCAAACTCCTCCCAGGAGAGGGCTATTTCTTACTAGACTTCCAAGGAAACAAACAGAACAAGCTCCTAAAAAGGGAAGTGGGGACATAGAGGACCTACAATGCATGGTCAAAAAGCTATCAAATGAAATCATAGACATGAAGAGAAGTCCAGGGGAGGAAAACCAAGGCTAGAGGCCCTATACACCTTTCTTTAAAAGGAATCCACCATTCAAAGAAATTGAACCTCCCCCAGCCAACCTAAACATCGATCTGGTAAATGTAGCATCTGACTCTTTCTAAACTTATCATCAAGAGAATCACTTCAAAAGAGACTGCCCTTATTGGGTGCACACCATGACTTTGATGGCAAACTAGTTTCTAGATGAAGTCTCCCTGACCAAACAATCAAGCGGATCTAGTATGAATATTGTCGATCGGGAAGCAATTGCTCCACCGGAAGAAACAACCATGTTGATATGGGATCCTGACCTACATATGCCTTATGATGACCTATTTGAGGTTCAATAACCACCTGCATAAGTCTTGGTTGTGAAAACATGAAGTAGGGGTCAACCTGTCTCAAATGACCTTACTACGACCCAAATTTTAGTAGGGAGACTAGCTCTCGATCACCCGGAAGAACCTTTTTCTCCCAAAGAAACCTTATAAACATCCATACATGACAATTGCCCAAGATGGATTACAACATAGTTGAATATTTGAAGAAATTGAAGGCTAATATATCAGTTATGGACATATGTAGAATCCCTTAGCAAAAAGACTTCCTGTTACAAGCTTTGAAATCAGTAGAAAATTCTACGACAAGCACTGATCAAGGAATAAATCTAACTCCCACAGATCTAGGAAATAAACCAATTGTGAGCGCCTTCTCTGAATATAAGAAGTGAAAATATTTTGTCCCGCCATTCCTTTTAACATTCTAAGTCTTCAAAATAAACCTCCATAACTATTTGGTCGATTCAATAGCCTCTGACCAATAGTTAGCCGCAATATTAAATCAGATGGATGATAATAAAGATGAAGCTCTGGTATCGTTCATGAGCACTAATATCCAAGGTGTCGAACTAAATTATCCTACTATAGAAAAGCATGCTTATGCAGTTTATAAGGTGGTAAAACATTTCAGATCTTAAATCCTCAAGAACCATACAAAAGAAATCATGCCTCTCCCCACAGTCCAATCCATATTTACTCAACAGGAGAAGGGGGAAAGAAGAGGGAACTGGATGGCAGTAGTCCAAGAATTTGATCTAGATATAAAACTTGCTAAATTGGTTAAAGGACAAGGGTGATGTAAATTGACATCTGAAGCTCAAGACCAAGTAAATGAAGATCCCGGATGGGAGAATGAAATGGAATTATGGTGTGGTGAAGATTCGTACATTTCCCTAGGACAAGAGTCTTGGTATGAGAAATTGACTTATCTCCTGCATCATGGGACTTTCCTAGAAAACCTAAACCCTAGGGAAAGGAGAGCTCTAGGGTTAAAATTTGCACAATATTGCCTCATAAATTTGATACTCTTTCAAGTTAATTATGATGGGGTAATTTTAATATGTCTCAAACGTAAAGATGCAACATAGTGAACTCTCTTCCTAAATCACCACTCACATACAAACAGAAGAAACGATGAGGAACATGTGGTTGTTTCAAGGGATTCTCTATATAACCTGTGAAGATGAACAACTTTGGAGAAATGCGGAAGTGTTTTCTTAGTGTTCTGTTAAAACCTCAAGGGAAAGACGGTAATATGGAAAGGACTACATGCACCTCAGAGACAGAGCTAGTGATTTTCACCTTAAACATCTCATTTTTTTCAAATAATAGACGTCCTCCTCTCTTGCTCACTCAAGAAATTCTGTCAAAATAAAGTCAACTATATCAAATGAGTGCACAGTAGGTGAGCGTATGTAGATATCTCCGTTGGGGCTATGGATTCTCATTGGCAGCGGAGCAAGGTATGTGACATCGGGGTGACTCCGCCGGGGCTATGGATTCTCGTTGGCAAGGGAGAAACACCATAGAAAATGAATAAGGGTAACTAAAAGGCCTAGTGCCAATGAATTCTTTACTAGAATCTTCTCAAAAGGGGGCATGAGTCAATTTTACAGGAAAAGAAGGCATAATAAAGGTTAAAAAACCCCACCGACAAGCCCAAATGTGTTAACAGGGGAAATTATGAATGCAAGGGTAAAAGAAGCTCTAATGAAAACTAGTTAAGTTTCTAATCAGATTTTTCATCAGCCAAGCCTGAGGAAGGAACAAAGTTTCTTCTTTCGCCCAGTAAGTTGCCATTTGTTGAGCACTCAACACACCGTAAAAAGATTATGTCAATTTTTTCACTTTTTTGGTACCACTTGATTTTTGCATTGTTTGAATTTGATTTCCTTTTGAGAAAATGATTTGTCTTGCTTGTTCTCTTAACTCTCATTAGCTATTCAGGTTTGTCTAACTTATGAAAACCCCATGAATCAAATATTCTTAACACTTAAATAAGGAATAAAAATTCCAAGACACTTCACCCGATGTGCTCCAAAATTCGGCATCAGAAGGAATTAAGAGGTGTAAAAGAATCACTTGGAAAACCTCAGTTGCCGAGCACCGATCTTCACTGGCATCAGTGAAAGGAATATTTTGTTTCACGACAAGTATCACCTACGAACATCGCCGATAGTTGATCCCCTTAGACATCGGTAAAAGGTGAAGGGAGTAAACATTAAGGAAGAAAGAAACGATATCGTCGATAGCCGATAGCCGATGCGCTTGTCGAAATCAGAGAAAACTGAATCGCAACGAACATTTTGACCATGTTAAAGAGTTTTTCCAAATCACCAATTCCCGAAGCGTTTTGGAATCAAGAGTTTTCAAAGAAGTTAATCCAAATAAAAACATGCGATAGGTTTATCCTTGATCGCTAACCCCCAATACCTTTTCAACATCAGTGATACCCATTTTAGTTTAGAACGCACAACTTGAAGAAAGTCCCGACTCCTACTGATACTCGTGAATTAAGTCATCCGTATTCAACGTCACATGTATTTTCCATATTGGAGAAACGTATGACCCAGTTTTACGCTGAGTCATTCTTGGTCCCCTAAATCCAAGTCAAAACCTCCTAGTTAGTTTTTCCACGTCAGCACCGTACGATGAAATTGATCAGTGTCGAAGGTTTTTCACAAAAGGATATCAACGAAAACGTCCATAACCCATTGTCGATCCCCAATCTGCCCATTAAGAAAGCGACATGATGGGACATTTTAGCACTAGATACGTTTAGATTTAAAGAATTTAAGGGACTAATTAATTCCAAATCTTGCATTAGTTGCAACTTCGTGTGCGAATCAAAGAAACCATTTTAAATCAATGATAGAACACATCACCCTTAGCGCCTTCACCATCAATCCATGGTGAATTTAAGTTATAGATATTCGGTGGCAGATTTGTTTGAATTACACTCATCAACCAAATTAAATGGTTGATACAACAAGGTAAGTTCTTCCTCGATTTAAATTATCTTGAGCCATTGTAAATGAAACCATTCTATGCGCAATGGAGTTTAAGAGCATCCGGAGAAGCGAAATGAGCGATTCAAAAGATGGATATATCTCGTGAGTAACAAATAACTAGGTTTAGCAAGCTTCACAGGTATGTACCAGTCTGTGGATTTTTTTTTTATTCTTACACTTTATATATATATATATATATATATATATATATTATCCTGTGTTTCTATGTACGCCATCTCTAAAACATTTTATTTCGATTGCAGGAATAATTACTCCAACAAATCCAACCACCAGGTGATTGTCGAGGGCACCCAAGATGAAAAAACCAGAGGTAGGAGAAGGCTCTTCTTCGAGGGCTACAAAACAATTAGAATTTGCTCCAGGACTGGAACCAGTGATTAAAACATATACAAAGAAGGTTTTCACTCAACCTTTGTCCTTTCGAGACACAGAGGCAAGCCCCAGGACCAAGGTGGTACTCCCACATTGTGGGGAACTCTTCAAGAAGATCAGCCGAGAAGAATTCCTGGAATACGTCCCGCACAGTGACCCAGATGTGAGAGTGCTCAACGATGATTTTTTTCCTAATATTTGAAGATCATACCTGCACATGGTAGCAAGTAGAAATCCAGTGTTCCCCTACATATAACTCTTGAAGTGTCTCATTGACCACACAGATACACAATTTTTTTTAATTAATGATGACAATGATGAGTGCGTCAGAGTTTTCCTTCCGGTGGAGGTCCAGAAGTATTACAAGCTTAGAGACCCGGAGGAGTGACTGAACATTGATTTCGTCGTAAAATTATATGAGCGTCATGACACCAGCTAGGTGATGGCCTCATGGTGGAGAGAATACAAAAAATACACCAACTGGACCTTCGTCTAGTACCAGACAGCCAACTTAAGTGAGCCCTACATCTACCTGATGGCTCTCATATGTTAGTTGTATGGGGAGAAAGATTGCTCCATATTTTTAGAGGCATGGATGCCTCTAGCTTACACAATGGCCATTTCTGGGAGAGGCTTCAACTAGGGAGCCATCACTTCAAAGCAGTTAAGAATCTTCATACAACAGGCCCAGACACCAAAAGAAGGAAAGACTCCAGCCTTCTACGTGGATTCATATTTACTCTATGTTATGTGTGTCAGACACATATTTTCCATCATGAACCTGAGATGGAACATCACAGAACTCTCAGTACATGTATATTTTATCATTTTATGGGAGAATAGGTACAAAAAATCCTACTCCCTCATCTGCGATGAATTCATCGCACACATTTATTTTATTCTTTTCAAGAAAGAATGCTCGAGACTGTCGACTGCGGCCAAAAATATGATATCAAAGGTTGGCCACTATTATTTGGATGAGAACGATACCTACATCATGGTTTCTGGGACCACTGGAGTACCACATATTTTTCATGTGCATGTCCCCGACTAGCTTGTAGTGGGGGAGATATGCTAGAAGACCATCCTGCAAGGCTACAACACCACTTTGGTCAAAGATAAGAAAAGGGCATTCATACCTCATGGATTCCATATATGCTTCTACATGGTGGAGGAAACCTCTCAGGACAAGCAAGAAGGACTGAGCCAATTGGAGTTTATATTCCAGACCGACCAATTCCACAAACGTGACCCAAAGGGTATAGTCTTGAAAAAGATTCACAAGTGTTGTCCTGCTAGCCATATGCCCACGACAAGTTTGAATATGAAGTCTTCAAAAAAACTTCCTTGCACTGGGATGAAGTTGTGGCAAGGATGGTTGATCCCAAAATGACCAGCTTCAAATCCATGAGCCTAGATGAATAGGTTATGATCCTAGAACAATTGTCTCAAGGGACCCTCAGGGCCAAAGAAGAAATGATAGCAGTAGAAGCCCCCTTGGTAGCCCCGGCGCAGGGCAGAGGTTTCCCCATGGCTCAGGATGCGCGTGAGAGGGGGTTACTCATGATAGAATAGGCTCAATGGATAATTGATCAGCTGCAAGATGACTCGAACCTCATAGGTATGACAAGGCCCCCTACCGATAACTCATATGAAATCGATGAGGGCCCAAGCAACACTGAATTCATAGACATTGATGAATTATTGGGTTAGACGACCCTGAATTCACAACACCACCGGTCTTATCACCAACAGGTGTTTCATCTCATCCAAAGACAGTCGAAACATCATGGAGAACAGGTGCACAAAATCCCTTAAGTGAACTGATAAAAATATGTTATGATGATTAGAGCCCGGAGGTATCCCTTGTGACCCCTGTACATATCGAAGAGGAAAAGGAACCAGAGAAGACATCTTCTCCAGTTCCCGATGCTCAAATTCAGGGGGTTCCACATAACTAACAAGAATTTGAGAGTGTCTTAGACACTGAGCTGTCTAATGCACCGGAAACCAAAGAGGTCAGTCCGAAGGGTGATCCAGGGTCGGGCAAACAAAAGGAAGAAGCGCCATAGCAGGAAATCGGTGTCCCAACTACCGAAGACAAATTAAGTACCGAGCCTACCCCCGATGCCTCAATTTCAATCAGTCCTCAACTCCCCGATGAGTGAAAAATAGAATTCGGGCCTTCAGAACACAGGGAGGAAGTTCAAGAACCCAGTCTTGAACAAGTATATACCATCAAGAGTTTGGGGAATACACTCACCTAGGGAGATCAGCAAATATCCGAACTCATGGATGAATTATCCGACATACATGCCATCTCCTATGATCGAAAAAGGAAAGATATCATCTAAAGCACCACCAAGAAGAGGAGAATCACTTTAGATCACTCCATCCTCATCAATACAGAGGAAAACCTTATCAACACGAAGAATACTAAGATGTCTTAGATTATCGGCATAGGGATGGAAATCACAGATACCACCCTAAACATAGCTAAACGGGATGAAGTGGAGTTGGTTGTTTCTTTAAAGGAATTGGAATATTTGCGCCACTTGGCAAAATATTACTAGGACACCACACAAGTCGCAGTGTACCTAAGGAGCGAATTCAAGGAGGCCTACAACAATTTTACAGATGAATGAGACCTATTCACTACAAGGATAGTCGATCTGCAAGAAGACGCCCTCATGGCACTTTCCACGTTAAAAGATATGGAGAGGTAGTACGAGAAAGCACAACAATCCATGGAAATAATCCACTATATCAGCATGGTGCAAAAGGGTCGAGACACCAAAGAGAATGACATCTGGGTGCTAAGGTAAATCAGCATCGACCACATAAGGAAATCGGTCAAGTATTGGGTTAAAATTTCATGGGAACCTCATCGAGAAATCCAAGAGAAATGGGCCAAGTGAGAGAAAATTTAGATCAATATCAATCGGGTGATGAAAGACATCAAACTCCCCGAGTTTGGCACACCCAATGACTATATTGAATTGCACGACATATTCAATTCACAAACCAAGCAAGACTGATCATGGGATGAAGAAATAGCAAAGGTGACGGACACGGTGTCAGGACAGGTGCGACAGTTTATGGAGCACCCGATCAAAGCTCGGGCTATGTTGCAACAGTTAAGTGCCAGTATAGTCAATTATCGAGCACAAGATGTAGAGATAAGAGAGATTCACTCGACCCCAATGGAACAACATGGATTCTCATAAACCAACACTTGTGAGGATTTGTTCATCAAGTGGTCAGAGTACGATAAAATTCACCCACTTAAGTGATATCTTGAGATGACTCTTAGAAAAAATGATAGAAGAGAACACCATGTGGCGAATTTCATTTTACTTAGTTTCACTTTAGTAGTTATTTTTAGTTAATAGTATGTTATAAATAGGAATATCAACCTATTAGAAAGGGTCGATGGTTGTTGAAAAGACCCTCAGTTTTCGTTTTGTTAAGAACTATTTCATAGCTTCCTTTAATTGAGAAGTCCTTTTTGGGACCAAAGACAAGTTTGTGTTTTCATCAAATGCGTGTATGATTGGATGTGGAGAAGAATTATTTCTTATTTTGTCTCATGAATGGATGTTGTAACGAGTAAGAGATACTAAATATATCGATAAGTTATCTGATGCAATGTTTTACAGTTCTTTCTTTAATGATGAAGATAAATATTTTTGTTATTATGTGATTGATGATTAGAGTTAAGTGAATTATTTTACTTGCCATTGTTTATCACATGGATGTTTTCTTCTGATAAATCATATCTTAGTCAGTAATTGGAATACCCGCATGGTTAACGTATTAATACTAGGCCTGTGGTAGACGATCATTGTCTGCATGTTAGAGTAAAGGGTTATCCCAAGCTCAGCCTCTTATCCATTAGTTAATTTTGTTCCCACTTTGTCACTTGGTTGGTTTACACCTGATTTACCTTATATCAGTCCTACCTAAGAAAAAATACAAAAATGAGAACTTTTGAACTGAAGGAGAAAAAAATTCACGAGAAAACGTAAAACCCATCGATTATTTTGGCCAGATCGCAAGATCTGGAGAACCATTCCACTATTAAATGTTGCAGAGTTTAATTGGGCCTCAATAGCGAGTTTTGTTCCTATTGTTGAGTTAAAGGGATTTAGGACCCTTCAACAGGTCCTTTCCATCAAACTTCCTCATATCGATCTTCGGAAAGTGGTTGGTCTTCAACCCAAGGTTAGAGTTTCTCCATTTTTTATTCATCTTCCTTATGTCCTCATCATGAATTTCATGGGATAAATTTTCACTTTCAGGTGTCCTCTATATTAGGAAAATTTCCAATCCTTCCTTGATCTCCCTTTTTAAACCATCCATATTAGTATCCATTATTGCCTCCAACTTAGCTTCCATTGAATCCATCATCCTTTTTAGTTCATCTTTTGTTATCGTCTTCTTTTGTAAATCATTTATGTCCCTACGCATTTCTTCACCTTCATCAAGAGTCCAATTAGGAATTTATGGAGGCTTATTTGGTGTAGAAGTTCCCTTTTTTGGTGGCATGTTTTCCAAGTATCACTTTAAACCTTGAATTTGAGGTGTCTCTACTAGACTATCTTTCTTTTGTTGTATCTCCAAAATTTTGGCCCTTTTGGGTATGAAACATTATTTTTTGTAGTTCTCTGATATTTCTTCTCTACAATTCCACAGGTCTAATCAAACTTGGATGTGCCAAGTGGAATTTATGGTAACTTCCCCACAACTTGTTGATTTTGGGCCTTTCCAGGAGATCTCACTTGTATAGAGTGCCCCACATAAAATAATTGATATACAATTCTGAAAATTGTACCAGAAATACCACAGACCGTCCACTATCCAATATAGCTAGTCTCACTCAATTTGGATACTCAAGGAAGAATTTATGATTGTTTTACCCGGAACACCTTCTTGAGGCTAGTCAATAGGACTAGTCAGATATCCTATATTCCACATGGTGTATATACAAATGTAAGATGACCTAGAAGCTGAAATTTTTATCACAGATAGATTAGTGATTTCTGTGAATATTCTCTAGATTTCATATTCTGAAACATTACAGAAAAAAATTCATAACGAAAATTCAACGATGACTAAATTCAATATGATTCCAAAACCTTGTCTTACACAGGTTGTATCTCCAAAAGTAAAACGCCTCAAGAGATCAAATTTGAACCCAACATACCTTGATTCGTCTAATAAATATCCTCCAAGGGGTTCTTTCTGAAAAGGCATAGAAAACAAATTATATTGAAAATATCAAGGTGTCTCAGATGTAGCTGTGAAACCCCAAGACCTTGAGCTCTAATACCAAATGTTAAGAACCAAATATCAAGATAGCATATAAAAACCTCAGAATAAGTACTCAACGCCTTGAAAAATACAGAATTTCATATAATAAGCCTCTTTGAGGGGGAAACCTCTGTATATACCACATAAATTTACAAATACAATATGATTCCAAATGAAAATGTCTCCTTGGTATATATAGGATACTAAGAGGTACAATTACAACTAATGGACACAAGCCGACATAAATAAAATAAAATTACTAATGTAATATGCCCCATTAAGGGGTAACATGCCACTTTTTAGGGCTTAACAATAGATTGATATTCTTCCATCATGGCCTCCTTCCATTCTTTTTGCTTGACTACTTCCTCAAAGGTGGAAGGTTCTGCATTAACAAGACTTGTCATGAGTGTCACATAACTATAGAACCTTTTGGGTTTCTTTCTTTTTTCTGAAGGTTCCACTGGGAGCTTTATTCTTTTCTTCTTCCTGCAAGGTGGATTCAAGCCATGTTGGTCTCTTTCTAGTCTTAGGTGAAAAAATTGGTTCCACAAGTTCATGTGGTGGTTCTGGTTCTTCATTGGGGTGTTCTGGAGAACATGTGTTATCTTCTTTGGTGTCTTGATGTTCCTCTTCTTCGTCGGATTCTATGGAGTCTTTTATATATTTCTTAAATGAAATCCTTTCATCAAAAGTTACGTCTCTGTTGATTTCAACATTTTGTTGAATTGGAACATAGATTATATATGCTTTTGACGATTCACTATATCCAGCAAATATACCTTTCTTTCTTGAAGGTTCTAAATTATTTCTCTTGTCCTTGGGGACGTGAATATAGAAAGGGCATCCAAATATTCTCAAGTGTTAAACACTTGGATTCTTTCTAGAGAAGGCTTCTTCTAGAGTCATGTTCTTCAGTATATAATGTGGACTTTTGTTCTGAACATAAACAACTGTCATAATTGCTTCTCCCCATAGGAACATGGATAAATTATGTTTATTCATCATCGCCTTAACTGATTCTTCAATAGTTTTTTTCTTTATTTTAGCCACACCATTTTGTTGATGATTGTGAGGGACAATGAGCTCCCTCCTAATCCTAGCTTATTTACAAAAGGAAACGAGCTCCTTGGAGGTGTATTCTCCTCCATTATTAGATCTTATTATCTTGATCTTATTATATGTTAGGTTTTGTACTTTAGCCTTGAATTCTTGGAATTTTCTAAATACTTCATCCTTAGTCTTTAACAGATACAACCAAATATTTCTTGAGAAGTCATCTATGAATGTCACATAGTAAATACATCCTCCTAGAAACTTCACTGACATAGGAAAATATACATCTGAATGTATTAGGTCTAATATCTCTTTGGATTTATTCTCACTGCTTGGGAATGGTTTCTTAATATTCTTCCCAAGTGCACATCCTCTACAAACACCTTCATGCATGGATTGTAATTATGGTATACCTACAACCATCTGTTTTAGAGATGGAAATGCTTGATAATGAAGGTGAGCATACCTTTTATTCCATAACTCACTAGGGTTGATTTCATCATGTATAAGAGCTTGAGTATTCTGACCTAGGATTTTATACAATCTTCCTTCATGAATTTAAATGACTCTAGTGTCTTTTATCTTTGAATCTTTAGACAATACAAGAATTTTCTATCTACAAAAGCTAATCTATCTCCTTTCTCTTCTAAACAAGAAATAGATACTAGATTTTTTTTCAAACCTGGAACATACAAAAAATTACTGAGATGAATAGAGTTACATGATTCCATCTTGATAGTAGCTTGTCAAATTCCCTTAACTGCATAAGAGTTCTTGTCTCCAAGCTCCACTTTATGAGGTTTTTCATTTTTCATCATGCTTGAGATATTTTTACATGCACTTGTCATATGTATTGAATATCCACTATCGATCAACCATATGTCATCTTCAATAGATCCAGTAAGATCTGAGTAGTAGAAGAAATATGCTTCATCATGTTTTTCCTTTTTTGAAGGTTCTTCATCTTTTTTTGCTTCAAACAGTGGTTCCATGATCTTTCCTTTTACGATATCTATAACTTTATTCTTGGCAAGGATAACATCAATCCTTTTCTTCCATTGTATGAAGTTTGAAACCCATTCTAACTTTTTCTTTCACTTCATAGAATAGATCATGGTTGTGTTGACTTTGACTTTGACTAGGTCAACCTTTGACTTTGACCAAAAACCCAACCTTGAAGCCTTGGAAATATAAGGGTACCAGGAGGTGCACTATGATAAGGTGCACTAGGATATCAATGAATTAGTTCAAGTGCTTCACTTAAGGTGCCTTAATAAGAGGGTTAGTGTTTTGTGTTGCAGCAAAAACTCTGACTGCAACTGGTGCTACAACGAGATTGAAAAATAATCTCCCAATCTACCTTCCATGGTTAGAATGTCTGAAGATAGTGTGGTCCCATAACCTATTAAAGTAATATTTGTTCTTGTTTTCACCATAGACAATATCTCAATATTGTCACCCAGCCATGGGCACAAAGCCACCCCCGAGCACCTTAACCTTAATAGATAGAATAATTTTGGAAGAAATCACTAGAACCAATATCCAACCAAGGTAGCATACCTCTCTCCAAATATAGCACAGCAAGCATATAAACCAAACCATAATCCAAATACCAAGTCACTATTGCAACAACTGCAACTCTCCTCCAGTCATGCGCATCACTAGTCCTTATTAGGTTGTGAGTGAGTGTGTGTCCAAATGAGCTCAAGAGACCTCTATTTATAGTGCTCCAATCCAACTAAC
>ML780903.1:478471-510328 GCA_009831015.1 Picea engelmannii | reverse complement strand
GAGATGTAGCCCAAGAGAGGGGTGAACTCCTTTATCATTTGTTGTGTTATGTGTTTTCTGTTCACTATTTATTGTTGTTGTTTATATGCATCTTGAATGAGTAATTTACATAAAATTTGTGTTGCAAAATTGATCCATTTGAATTTTAACACATGAAATAAAACTTGCAAATAATTTCAAGATATACAAGTCTTCCTCATTTTTAGATCAAGACCCCACCAGCCATGTTATGGCCTTCCACTTATGGTGCTCTTCAAACAACATCATGTATGATTCCATCCACTTGAGGTTATTTTCAAAGAACCCTCACTGGTTCATCAACCAAATGGTATGTGGATGAAAAATCAGGGTCCCATGTGACCTTTGAATCATTGGCCAAGGCCTTTTTATATTTTTTCCAATTACTAGTTCGTCATGACATTTTCTTAGAACTTCTATCTGATTTCAAACAAACCACTACTATCCATATCGCCAATGCATCCATGAATGGCGTCGGCGACGTAGTTTGTGTAAAGCAGAAACCACCAAAGAAAAACATCTTGATTGGTTTCTTAAATCACTCATCCATGTGATTTCCAATGATGTAGCATCCACTTTTCCCCAATCAGAAGAGGAAGCCATCAACAAATCCCAACAATTCAACCTCATATATGCCCAGTCAGGTTACTTGTACACAATATTTCCTGATGCACCCAGACTCCTACCATTTGTCCAGGAAAGACTTGGGGTTTCTCACGTTGTGGATGGGTTGATTGGTTCTATGACACATCTCAACACTTACAGCCACCCATCACCTACTTATGGTGAAAATCAGTATCCTCAACCATATGGAGGGATGTATTATTACCCTCCCACTCACCAGCAGTCGTATCTTGTGGCCCCCCCTCTGTCATTGGGGGGACCCCCACTGATACCCCTGATGCATCCAGTCTCTCAATCAAATATGGGTCCACCCCCAACCCCCGCATATAACCCCAAAATTAGTGGAAGTACTTCAACTTTCTATATGCCATATGGATCGTCTCCACAAAATAATCCATATTTTCCATTTACTTGTTCATCCCAGCCTATTTCTCCTCCACCAAGACAACCATATGTCAACATTAAATTTGTTCAAACCTATCCCATTCAACAGGTTCATGCTTTTGAACAATTGAATACGGAAAATCTGGATCATCAACCAAATAATGCTAAGAAGAAAGGAAAAAATCGAAACAATAACAACCCGGGACTAGGAGGAAATAACCCCCCACAAAAGCATCCTGTTGGGGGCAACCAAAACCCCTAAGGGGGAAATAATAAAAATCAACCACGATAAGGGAAGAACAACAATATCAAAACTAACTTCCCTTGCGCTCTATGTGGTGAGTATGGACATTATACTCACAACTGGCCCCAAATTTTTTATTACAAACGGTTGAAAGAATCCATGAACACACAACGCCCTCTGGCACCACCTGCCCCTCAGCAGGCCCCACAACATTATTTTCAACCACCACCTCTGGTTGTTTTGAAAAACCCCATTCCACACCAAGGTTTGATGAATACCCACCAAGAGATAAACTCTACCCTACCACAAATGGGGCAATATCAAAACCCATGTCCCAATCAAACTGGAAATCCAATCGATCACAATATCCTCCATACCAGTGAAGAAGAGATTATTCTACAAACACACAGTCATCCATACAGAATGCCTCATGACTCTACCCCAACCACATCAGAAACAACTCTATCTACAATAGGACAACCATTGATGATCCCATGCCCTAACACTGAACCAAATCCTCGTATACCCTGCATGCCTTTACGACGGGATGTACATAACCCTCATGCTAGGGCAGCCCATAATTACAGTCTGGTCGACGACTTAGAAAATTCTCCTGCAGCCATGTCTATGTTGGAGGTTCTCCAAACCTTTCCATCATAGTGCAAATCCTTGATTTCCTCCTTGGGGGTAGTCAACCCAACAGATACTCGACTAATCACCTTTGATTTAGATAGAGAAGAATCACACCTCCCCTCTCTGGTAGCCTTTCAGATACCAGTTAAAATATGGAACATCATAGTTCATCGGTGCATCATCAATGAAGGTGCATCCACATGCTTCATGTCCAAATTAGTGTAGCAAAAACTTGGCTCACTTGAGCTAGTACCATCTTCCATCACCTTGAGAGATTGTGACAGTCGTCCATCGTCCCTTGAAGGGATATTCCAAAATGTCCATGTAGAACTTGGGGGAAAAACCATCCTCATTGACATTGAATTTATTGACACCCCACTTGATTATAATATCTTGTTCGGAGGTAGCTACATGTATGGTATGAACACAGTAGCCTCTTCTATGTTTCATATGATGATGTTCCCCCATAACGGGAAAATTGTCACCATCAACCAACTTACACATTACAAGCCTAATCATTCTTCCAACATCGATAGCATCCTCCCTCTTGTTCATGCTAGCTTGGATTCCTTTCCAGTCATCGACATTGACCGTAGAATATTCAAATACCCATCCTTGTTAGGAACTTATCATGGAGAACCGCCTCTCCTAAACCCATTTTTTTCATCACAAGTGTGTGTATTTTCCTCTAATGGAACAGATATTAGAGACAATACTCCTCTCACTAAGGCCCCTCCCCACATCGAATTTCCACCAGTTGGAGAACTACTACCTCAGGAATTCCTTGAAAACACCACCACACCACTTGTCCTGGATTCCCCCCCTCCCTCCAAGGGAAAATCCCAATTTGGAAGATAGTCCCCCGAGCCATTACCCAAATCCCCTTTTTCTACCCCCCACCTAGAATCCAAGTATTCCAGGTTGTTTCTACCCTCACCCTTCCTAACATGGTTATCGCCATCCCTATATGGTATCTCCATCCACCCTCTATGGTCCCTACACCATCTCTCCCTCCTTAGATAGAGGGATTACCGATGCAGATCCCAGTACAGGCCCCTACCACAACACCCCCACCCCCAACTAGTGGCAACACTGACATTACCAAGGGAAGATGGAGGAATAACAAACCCATAGCTCCACTCCCTCCCCAAGCTCAAACTCCTTGCGCACTATGTGAAAGAGAAGGACACCCCAATAACATATGTCCTACTCTTCCCGAATTACAAAATCTTATCTAGCTCTCTAAAGAAACCCCATTGTTGGAAACTCCCCCAAGTACTTACATCGCTACTACGAAGTCCTCAACCACACACAAGAAAGGCTTACGAACCAATTTCGCTTATTCCATATGTTCAAAATATGACCATTACACTCATCATTTCCCATCTCTACCTCAATTCCACCAAACATTAGTCGCAGTACGCCACACATCTCAGCACAAGCCCTCTCCAACACTCCCTATTGATGCTCACATTATTGGCATTCGTTATATTTCGTTGTTAGTCCCCAAGCAAATGAGATGTCCTTAGTCTCTTTGTGACTCACTTGCTCATTTCACGTACCAATGTCCTTTAGTTGTTGAATACCGAGGTCCTCACTCAACCCCTATTCAACCTCATTCGATCACCCCACCACTTGTGATACAACATAATCCCCTCATCCTCCCCAGATACTTTCATCATCACCTCCCATGAACCCGAGTCACTCCCCATTCCTCCATGGTTCACATTTTGAATGTCTAAGGATATTCCCCCAAGTCCTCCCAATTCTCCGACAAGTCTCCCATATGAGATCTTTCCCCACACCATAGTGTCTTGAAATTTGGTTTATTTCCATTGATCCATTGCACCCCATACACAATACCCCTTCTATTTCCTCATCCCCTGAGATCAATGACACTTTTCCATTGACGGTTCCCCCTACCATCTCCCAGGATACTCTGCATTCTCGCATGTTCCATTGCGATGAAGATATCTTGAAGGAACTGACTACCCTTGATTTTCCATGGAATGCACTCCGTCATCGATCACTTTTTCTCTCACAAGAGGTCTTTCACCCTCCTGATCAAGCGTCCTTCTGCATGATCAAAACCAAGGATTTTATTCCTCCGGGGAATATTGATTGGTTCAAAACCCCATTCTTGTCCTCGATGATTTTGAAGAAGGAAACATGGCCAACATATCCCCCACAGTCAAAATTGATATTTCCATTAAACCAAGCATCATAGAAGAGAACACCATTAGCGTTGCATGCTCCCCTGAAGAAATCATTGCTTACAAAGCTCTCTTTCAGGAATACTGGGATATTTTTGCCTGGTCATATACAAAGATTCCTGGCCTCGATCCTTCTATAGTATAACATCATATCAACACATGGTCGGATATCACCCCTATTCGTCAAAATAAATGCCCCCCTCCACCCATCCAAAGTTGTGGCTATCAAAGCTGAAATTGACAAATTACGTGCTTTCGAGTTCATTTTCCCCATTGCGTACACTTCTTGGGTCTCCAACCTCGTCCTCGTTAACAAAAAACAAGGCACTATTCGTGTCTTTATAGACTTTCGTGACCTCAACCACTCTTTTCCCACATACAACTTCCCAACTCCTTTCATCGACCAAATAATGAATGATTGTGCCAGCCACGAGGCACTTTCCTTCATGGATTGGTTCTCTGACTACAATCAAATTCAAATACACCTAGAAGATCAATACACAACCAGTTTTACAACCCCTTTGGGACACCTTTTCTTATATCTGTATGCCCTTTGGGTTCAAAATTTTCAGTGTTACGTTCCAACAGGCCATGACCTACATTTTTCATGATCTTGCTCGCATCATTATTGCTTATCTGGACGACCTCACTGCTCGATCCAAAATGTGAACCCAACATTTAGATGAATATCTGCTTGAACCTCCTCAAGTGTGTCTTCTTTGTCACTATCAGGCACCTCCTCGGGTTCATTGTCTCCCAACATGACATCATTGTGGAACTCCTCAAGGTCCAAGCTATCACAAAAATTCTACCACCTAGGACTTTACGCCAACTGTAGAGCCTACAGGGCAAAGCCAACTTTTCAGGTCACTTTGTCCCAAACTACGCCACTCGTGCACATGTTTTTCTCTGCTTAATACACCATGATATCCCATTTCTATGGGATGAACATGCTCAAACATCTTTTGATGATTTAAAATCCCCCCTATCTAATGCCCCTTTGATTAGTCCCCTAAACTATTATTGTGATTACATCCTCTACTTATCAGCCTCGATTGTTTCAGTCGCAGGAGTCCTCATTCAATTAGGGGATGATGGGCATGAACATGTGATTTACTACATTAGTAAGAACATTTCAGGGCCACCCTTAAAATATAATCATGATCAAAAGCTCGCATTAGCAGTTGTCCTCTCAGTCCAAAAATTGCGACACTACATTCTGCTTCAAACTACCAAGGTCATAGCAGATTCCAACCCCATCCAGTACTTCCTCAACCAACGGCAGATCAATGAAACATTTTCCCAATGGATCGTTATCCTTCAAGAATACGATCTAGAGTTATCCACTCCCAAAAGAAATAAATCTCGTGTCCTAGCCAAATTCATTATGGATTTTCCCTCAGACTCCAAAGCTTCCCCCATCAATGAATATTTCCCCAATGAACACCTCTTCTTCATCTCCTCATATGACCCCTGGTACGGTGACCTTCTTGTCTACGTTCATACATAAAATTTCAGTTCTTGCCTCTCTATAGATGACCTTCAATGCATTCGTCATCAGTCTCCCCGATACCTCCTCATCGGAGACATTCTTTACCGAAGCGGGGTTGACACTATCCTTCAACGATGTCTTACCATCAATGACGCTGAGAGAGTCTTGAATGATTTCCACAGCGGCACATGCAGTGGTCACCTCTCGAGTATATCTACCACCCAAAAAATCATTCAATAAGGATACTTATGTCCCATTTTGTTTCATGACTGCATCCACGCCATCAAGCAATGTGATAAATGCCAGCTTTATGCAAACAAAGCAGGAGCTCCACCAACTCTTCTACACCCATTCATCACGGTCGGCCCCTTTTGTAAATGGGGATCAATTTCATGAATTGTGATCCTCCATCTAGTAATGGACATAATTACATTGTGGTGGCAGTGGATTATTTTACCAAATGGGTCGAAGCCATGCCCACATTTAACAACATTGTTGATACAACAACACATGTTTTCTTCAACCATGTTAGTACGTGGTTCAGAGTCCCACAATAGTTAGTTTTCGATCATGGTAAACACTTTGAGAACGACATCTTTGTATAAATATCCTCAAATTTAGGCTTCACCCATGAGTTTTTGTCCCCATACTAACCTCAGTCCAATGGGTAGGTCGAGGTTGTCAATAAAGTCCTCAAAACCATGCTACAATGCATCGTTAACAAACATAAGACCTACTGGCATCATATGGTGTTTTCAAATTTATGGGCCTATCGCAAGGCAGTAAAAAATACCATTGGTTTTACACCATTCCACCTCATCCATGGGATCGAATACACACTCCCTATCGAGTTTGAAATCCCCACATTACGCACTTCCATAGAACTCTTACCTAAAACTACTCCAATGGAGTAGTGCCTATTGACCTTAGAGTCCCTTGATGAAGACCGTCAATCTTCATTACAGCACAATGAGGCAGCTAAAAAATAATCCAAATCCACCTTCGATTTCCATGTCAAACTTCTCTCATTCAACGAAGGTGATCTTTTTTTACCCTATGATATCACCCATGACACTCTCGGCCATGGGAAATTCGAGTCATTATGTAGCAGCCCCTTCATCATCCAACATTGTCTCACTAAAGGCACCTACATCTTGGCCTCTCCAGAAGTCTCCCCCCTCCTACCATAGGTTTATCCTTCTACACAATTGTAGAGTTTTTAGTCTTCTTTTGCATCAGCCACCACTCCTCATGTCTGATCTATCACCCGTGTTATTGACAGAGGCATCATCCATCAACCTACCACATTGGTTACATTGACAGTGCCAGCCGTTGGACCCAGAATCTCACTTCAGTTGCATGGGCCCTCTATACCCCCTCACATGTGCTACTCCATTCCAGTGGCATATGCCTAGGTCTGGCCACCAACAACCAAGATGAATATGATGTCGTCATTGGTCTCCTTGACGAGGCCATTCACCGCCACATTTGTCACCTTAGAATTCTATCATATTCCCAGATCGTCATCCTACAGCCCAACAACGTATATCATGTTCACGATCCTTTCCTCTTCCACAAATACCTGCAAGTTAGACTCCTATCTCAAAACTTTGATTCTATCACATTTTTACATATTCCTAGGAACCTTAATCAAGTAGCAGATCACATGGCTAACCTAGTATTGGATTCACATTTATCACATTAAAAACATTCATATACATAGCATGATATATCTGTCAAAGATAGCAATATACATCACAAACATAAACACAAAACATAGAGACAAGTATGATCACCAATATATTCACTATATATATCAATAAGGTCATAATTGTTTTAAAAACTATATATATACACATCTTCCCGTAGGCTCATAAGTCCCATCATCACTATGAATACAAAACTGGGTATCAAATACCCTATACAAAATTGAGCCTACAAACCCCTACATAACATCTCAGCACTCACGATTCCCCTATAACTCGCCCCCCAGGTCCCCTGTCATCTAGAGGTACCCCACTAGCTTAGGGCACTCCAACTCCAGGAGGCAGTCAACCCATCATATCTACCACCACCACCACATCCCTACAAATTAGTGCCCGCCACTCTGCTAGTACCCATACACACTGGTCCAAGATCTCGTCATCCTGGATGTGGGCCCATACACCCTCTGGAACCCCCTGTAGGACCCACTTGAACTGTCAACACAGATCCTCTAAAATGGTTGCAGCATCCTCTTGTGGCTCTCTCGATGGTCTTGTACTAGCATCATCTCGTTGGCACCTCTACCCATCCCTCGCCTCTATTGGATCTCGTCGAGCTGACTCTTGGATGACCTCAGCCTCTTGACCTCGAGTTCCAACATCTACAAAACAACCCAGATATAGTGTCAACATCCATACACATTTTTTATCAATGCTATCTACCAAAATAAAAAAAAACAGATAACACACATACCTCTATAATCCCAATCTTCCCCAGGAGGTAGCAACATGTCTAGATATTGTCTTTAATCCATACTCACATATGGAAACTATAGAATCACCCATGACACTTTCCACCACACTCAAGCAATTGTGTTCATAAAGTAATGGCCACCCTCCCCTCCTCCATGTCAGACCAAAACATGCACCCACCACATCAACCGAGGCCCTCGCTGCGACGTTGGCACCAATTAAATATGAGGGCTCAATAAGGGCACCATCTCCAAGAACCAAGCCACCAAAATTGACCCAAAAGCAAGGTCACTGAAATCAGCACGCCGACACTGGTTCAGTTGGGACACCATCCGGGTCTGCATTAGCACACCCGACGTGAACAAGTCTCCATCCAAGACCTCCTCACCACTCTCATCTACCCACCTATGATCCATTGAGTGCCCAAGGATCCATAAATCCTCACTACTGAGGCCACTATGCACTCTGTCAGTAGGTCATCTATGGCCTCAATCCACACTACCAAACCCAACATAGGGTTTGGCTCAGAACAATGTCTCACCACGATAGTCTCTACCCTATCATCCCCTGGTATATGGGGATCAACAACCAATTCCCTCCCCTAGAATGGGAGTCCTGTAAAAAAATATATGTCCTCTGCTACAGAGAATGTCAGTTTCTCCCCCCGTACCACAAAGCACTGCAGGTCAGTGCTCCACATACAGATCAAAAACTGAAGTAAGAACTCTTGCAACCATATCAACGAGTAGTCGAATAACTTAAGAAACCCACGTGTCTACGCACTATTGGTTGCTCCCTCATAGCCTCTCTCAATCGATCCCAGGATTGTTCTCACCAGTGGACCGATATCATCCCCAACTCTGATGATCACCTGCATTCACCCAAAAACACCTGATCATCCACCTCATACATCAAACATCATAAATCTCAAAAAGTCATACATCCATAAGCATGCACATAGTGCACGACTTTATCCAATACATTTGCACATCTTTGCGTGACTATTCGTCATATATATGTGCACCCATGTGCATCTATCCCACTCACACCCGCGATTGAGTGCACAATTGATAATGAGACAGGTGCGCATCCTATCTGCGCCTATCTTTCCTTCCCACACGCCCAGATGCGTGGTTTTCATCCCCACAGTCACACATTATGCGTGGGCTTCCCCTTAATAGTCTCACATTCACCAATGCATGAATATTTGGGCAAACCCCACACATAATGTGTGGGAAATCACTTCCTACCCACGAACCCATGCATAGGTATTCACCAATTTCCTGCGCACTATTGGGGACCTACCCTTAAAAAACCATGTGCAGCCCTCCATACATCCCCTAACTAACATCCATCAAATTCACACAATGTGGGATGATAAGGTCACTAACCTGTCTCTCGCAACTCCTGGATCAGTATCCCCAAGCTCCCGCAATCTTCAAATCACCTCACATCTCTCTCGCCAGATCAACAATAGTGACAGTGCAAATGAGGCAACATTGTGGGCCTAGCATCCATATATAGTCCCTTTTTCTCAACTTCCACATTCCAGTACAGGAGCTTAGAGCCTTTGTTTTCCAAACCATTCTTGGCTATGAGATCCTGATCCATCCATCTACACATTCATACTCCTCGGGTTATCATCTGCATTTCTCCTCGGAGGAGCATTTTTTTCACGCTACGTTCAGGTACGCATGCTTACTTTCATTTTTATCAAATAGTTGTTATATGTTATTTATCATTAGATATTGTTTATGTCAATTATTTGGCTTTTGTGTAGGTACTTTTTAAGAAATCTTAAAACCCCTTCAGGTATATGTTTGACATTGGAATGTAATTACTCCCTCCGTAAACAATTGCATATCCCAGTCACACCCTCTGAAATTTTCCTTTACGGTCCCTACATCCGACTCTATAGTACCTTTACCTCTGCCACATTTTGGTGCTATCAACTGATATCACTCTCACCCACATAAGTTGTCCCATTCATAGTTCCCCTTGGAAACTTGACACTCATGTTGTTTTCACCCCCTAGGATTGGGAGTCTCAATAGTTTTTTCACTTCTGATAATGAACCCAATACTTCTTCTTATCATATTGCTAACCTTCCCAATGGACTCCTAGGTCATATCATCCTACACTTGGTTCTATTGACTGCACCCCCGCAGTTCCATTATCCCTCCATATCATCCACCATTAGTTTCCCCATCTGCAAATTGTCCTCCATCCATTTACCTAATACAGAAACCCACCCATGGGGCACCGTTCCTCCACCAGTTCTCTTTCACAAACTTGTGCCCTAAACATTCCAATCCATATTTCACTGGGGCACACGTTTTTGTATCTGTATACTCAACCCAAACTATTCTTTATTTATTTGGTAATTGTATAAATCCCTTGTTTCCAGCATATACATAGTTTTTTTAGTCATCCTCCTCGATGGCCTTCTTTTACCTGGAAAAGCAACCCATGTTGCCCTTGGTTTGGGTATCCACCCTCTTTCATATCGCCATCATTGAAAAACCCCTAGTATCCCAACTCCATGTAACCATGATCTCTGATTTTTCCCACTTTTTTCAGCCTCCAACACAGTTTAACCCCATGTCTAGTTGTCCCTCTCACACTAGATCCAGTTTTACGATTGTTTCCAATCATCCTTCAAACACCCCATCCAAGGGAAGTCTTGAGTCCCATAGTGTCTTGACTTCATCCATGTTACCCATTAGTACCTGATATCACTTATTACTCCGTGGATTTCAAGACGCCCTTTGCTTCTTGACATTGTGTCTCCCTTCCTGTCGACATTAGCACAATTTCCATAAGGGTGACAGTATCTTGACTCTCATTACCTTTCAATTAGGATTCTCAGAAAAAACAGAGATGGTCATCATTTCTTTCTGATTTCATTGACCCCCATAACATTTGAATTCAAAAAACTATCATGTTAAGGTGGATCTTACTATGTCACCGTTGCAATTTTTCCATACCAGTCAAAGACCTATGAATTTGATAGGCCATCAATGCCTATGAGTCATCGAAACTTCTTACCGTTGTCCACTACTCGATTCGGAGCTAGTTCACCAGTCAAAACCATTATATGTCATTATCAACTTCCCCCAAGGGCGTTGCAGCTATCTACATCATCATACACATGCATTTATAGTCCCACATTTTGGTTTCATGACATGAGCATGAGGCATGCCCGCCTCGTTTGTACACAGATTTTATTTTTCTTCCTCGAGACAGATTTGGTTCCCACAGTTTTCCATCTCCCTCCAGTGGATTTCTCTTACAGTTCCTCTCTTCACTCTTCCTCACAATGGAACTCTCAACAAAAGAAACATTGAAGTATTTTGGCTATACGTATGATCCTGACCTCACACACCAGGGGGAATCTGTTATCACCAAAAAATCATCCGAAACATTACAAACAATAGTTGAAGAAAGACATCAATTCCAGCAACAATTAGTACACCTACAAAATCAAAATCCATCAAAAAGGAATAAAACTATATACTTGGTTCATAAATTGATGTGCATAAATTCACCAAAGGAAGCGCACGCATTGTGCGTGGAATGCACGGGCTAACACAACCCTAAGTGTGCATTGTGCGTAGAATGCACAAGATGCACAACTGTCTATGAGAAAACATGTGCACTTCTCATGAACGACGCATTTATGAATCTTGTCATCCTCTCAACCACTTTCAGACTGACTTCCAACATGATTGACACTCAGATCTGAGTGAAATATAGCTTGGAGGATGGTCAAGGGATAGGAAGTGCCCTAAAATGCACCTTTTTCACATCATGAACCAGTTATATCTTTCCATGAATGGACACTATAAATATATGCCATGGGTGTGCTAAAAAAAAATAACTTCAAGGTATTGTTATGCTGCAAGAAATATTCTTGGTGAATCCTCTTTTCTCTTTGAATCATTCAAGCACTATAGCAAGGGTCATTCCACCCACCTCTTGAGAGGATTGGAATTGTATTTCTTCACCATTGTTACTTGCCATTGTATGAAGATAAGATCTCTCTATTAGGGAACTCAAGATCCATTCCAAGGAGGAAGAGGGGATTCATAAGTCTCTGCCTTTCTCTATGGAGCTAGCCTATCAATACATTTATCCATTGGTAGTTATATGATTGTCATTTTTTGTTTTTCATGGTTCTAGTTCTTGCAAGCTTCTCTAACATTTATTTCATTGTTTCATGTGTATTTGGTTATCTAATCAACTCACAAATCTTTGTCTTGTTTAGCTAACTTAACTAGGAAAGTAAGTGATGTGTTTTTTCTCACCCATGTGACAAAACCAACACAACATATATAGTTGAGCACACTCTACTTCTAGAGTCTTCATACTTTCAACCATTGTTGTCACGGTTTTCTTCCTCGTCTCCCTCTCTTCAGGTAGAGTATTTGGTGTCACGCATGCTTCTAGATAAACTATGCCTTTGCGTAAGCCCTGGATGGATTCACTTATCTTCGTGACTTGATCTTCCATTGAGGCCTCCTTATCTACCCACTCCTCTAGGAGTTCTTAATATACCCTCTCAAATACCTGCTACACCTGTTCTACCTTCTGCGTGGCCTCATCATGCTCTTGTTTCACTTTGTTGTACTTTGTCTCTAATGTGATATTTTCTGCCATAATCTTCACTAGCTCACTGAATGTATTCTCTACGTGCACATTCATCTCTTGCATTGCACTCATATGTAACTCCTCCAATACATCCATTGGTAGTTGTGATAACACTAATTCATTGTGACCTAATGCCCTGGCCCATTCTTGCATTTTTGTCATAGGGAACTCAACTGCCCTTGGCACTATCTTAATCAACCTTTTTTCTTTTACGGCTGCTAAGGACTGAGAGATTGTTGGCCTAGCCTCTCTATTCTTTTTAGTGCTTTTTGTTGGTTCCTTCTTTGTCTATCGCTCCGATGTGATGTTTGTGGCTTCTAATAGTTGTTGCAATTATACCACCTGTTCCTACATGCATCTATTCATCTCTTCTTGTTGTTTCTTTTCATGTTGAAACATGTCGCCAATGACTTATTTTACTTGGTCACCTATATTCTCCAAATCATCTTTTGTCAACGCCTGAATAGCCACTTCCTTAACGACATTTTTCTTCGACCTTTGTTGTACAGGTCTCCCTATCTCTAGCTCTTTTATCTTCCTATCATTATGTGGTTTTGTATGTTGAGTTATTTCCTCTGGGCTCTTCTCTCTATCTTGGTCATCTCCTTCTTATTCCTCCCCATCAACCTCATATATTCCCTTGTCTACGAGTGGAATATTCCACTCATCCTCCCAATCGACCATAATGTTTCCCATCTTCTCTTCTTTAAATATGTATTGGGTTGGAAACCATTCTTGATCTAGGTCCTTCTTTTATTGTACGTACATGTGGTGATGCCCTTCCTTAAAATGCACCAATCCCTTAGATTCCTTGACCACCTGAGGTGGTATGCGTGGTGTCCTTTCTATCCTATCCCTGATAGTTTCCTTGTAAATATAGAATGCGACATTAATATCCATCTGATGCACCTTATGTGTAGTATACCAAAGGTTCTAATAGCATGCGGCTAAGCAAGGATTCTCCTTGACTCCCAAGAAATGAATATCATCTGGCTCCCTCCAAGTTGATAACACAATTAGGATCAATAACCAGGAGTAGTGGAACTTGGTCCCCTTTTCTTGCGCTTCCTCACAGTCAATCAAATATTGGTTTCAACAAAAACGTTGTTCAATTCATATAGACACCCTATACACATCGTTCTATGACTGCTATCACTAATTTTGGTACTTGGTATTTTCTGCATTTCCTCATCAATTTGCAGGATAAGTCTTATGTTGAAAACCTTACCATCAGGTCGCATATGCTATCGATGTCTAGACCGCATTGTCCATGGAATGTATGGAACTTTTATTTCATGCTCTTAGTGAGATATTTATCATTCTTCTTTTCAAAAAATAATGGTTTAGGGACCTCCTCCTGCAATGGAAGATCTATAATTCACATTATTAAGTTAGTATCAATGGACATCATCTTGTTAAGCCACATGTATCCCATGTGCACACAACTTAGTAGCATTTTCACAGACGCATTGATCTCCTAGCCCCGTCCAAAATGTGGTATATTGAACATGTTTAGGAGACCTGCTTTATGCAACCCCTTAGCCCACACCTATGGTTATATAACTATCATATGAGTCTCAATATTGATGAAATTCCTCAAGAACTTGATGGGTAGTAGCTTTGGGAACTTCTTTTCATCTGTGATGTTGTGGTCAACATATTTCAGAGCTGGTATTGGACCTAACATATCCTTTTCCACAATGAATCCCTCTGGAATCGGTGGTTCTACTAATGGGTACTTTGCATATTTTTGTAAATGGACTTGTTTTGTTGATGGATTTCTTGATGGGATATAATCCCTAGGGAATATTTCTTCTAAGGACAATGCCTCATGTGTTTCTTCTATTACAGGTGGCATTGCTATTTGACTACGCAATTTATTTGGTACTAATGTTGATGTTGATGTTGCCTCAGGTTCCATCTTCCTCTACGACATTGGTCTCAAATTCCAATTGGTTTTGTAACTCGATTTTGAGATTCGGCTCTTCTACTCTATAACTTCGGCTCTGTAATGCCCCATATTTTGGCCTTAGGAAATTATAACTTCGATTTTTCTCATCATAGTAATCCATTTCTTAGTAACTATTTGGACTCAGTGGAACTAATATAGACATGTGAGAGGTGTACATCTAGACTTATTTATGAGTTGCACAATATTATTTTTTGTTGTTATATGTTCTTGATGATGATGATTATGTGATTTGGTTAAACATGTAAATTTAAATGTGGAATTTTGGTACATGGATACCAGTTTAAGTTACATTGTGAATGTGTAAGATATGCAAGGCATGATAAAAATAAACATACATTTTTTTAATTGAATGTCAATACAGATATGGATTCTTATATGAAATTACGATGAATATACATGGATATGAGTTAGTGGTGAACTATCCTACAGGTTGATGAGTTATGTGATAGCCAAATGACTATAGTGATGAGGTAACATAGATGTCGTAGACATCAAGAAGATAGTGTATGCTATAAGTTATAATTATTATTTAATTTATGATTCGAAATATTGCTATGATTTGTGGTAAGTGTGGTTTTGACAAGACACACATCTTTCTCAGAGTGGTTGTTTGATGACGTGACTCTAAGAATAGTAGTTTCACAATAGCGATTGATGTAGGGTGTTGACCCTAGTTATATAAGGAGGGGTGGAGGTATTTTCCCACCGTTTATCCTCTGAAACCTAGAGTCCTAGGAGGGTTGTGTGAAGTCATGCTCCCCTAGACATGTGATGGTGGCTGCTAGTTGTCTATTGGGGAATCTTGGTTGAGCTTTATGACACTTTTGCTTACAGGTTCTATATAGAGTTAGGTCAATATAGTTGACGCTCCAGCTTAGTCCAACAAAGGAATGGATGGGATGGAAGATGGAAGTAGGTTAGGAAGGAAGGATGCTTCAATATTAGTTGAGAATACTAATTGGGGATTAGAGATGACACTATTGTTTACTCACTTGGTTCCTACCATGTTTAAAACCCTCTTTTGATTTTCTATTTATATTTTAAGTGTGATAATGATTTATTGATGAATTGGTGTAATTTTGTTCATTAAGATTATTAAATGATGCATTACTTGATCTGTTGTCCTAGATGTCTTAGTGTGATCATATAGGAATTATGCACTAGAGGAAATGGTTTTTTATTGTTAGTACATGCATGAGATATGTGTCTGCTAGATACACACACATACCCTACACATGTACACTAGTATAATTAATTAATGTATTAATTATTAAAGTAGATTATTAACTATTTAATCGAATGTTTATTGATTATGTAAATTATATTGCATACAAAATATCTAGAAGCATTAAATACCTTCTTTGACTTTGATTGATGGTTGGTATGATGAATTAAATGAACATGGTAGGTTGTCATGTACATTTTGGGGAAAATTTTCAATATTGCATTTATTAGCTAGCATGAGAAGAAAGACTTTGCATTTTATTTATTGTTGTTTAATGCAAGTCATTTATATTTTAGTTTTATTTTAATATTTTCCCAAAAATCTAGATAAGGTAGGTTGATGGATAATAATGAGGGTGGTTGAGGAGACTTGGGGAAGGGTGTATGGAAATTTTATAAATAGGGAGAATAAGTGGTGATGAAGGGCATTGGGAGGTTTGAGCATGATGAGAGGTTGTGAATTCTTTGAAAGGTATATTTCTTATGATGATTTTCTTTGAGCATATGTGCTTTGTTGTTCTTGGAGTCATGGGCATGGAGGGCCAAGAAACCGAAAGGTTTCTTGGAGTTAGGAAGTCGGCTAAGCTCCTAGTTGTCTAGGAGGATTCTGTTGTTTCACTCTGAGAAAGTGGGAAACGAATGGTTGGAAGAATCTTCCTAATACTAGGAAAGATACATTCTAATTGATGAGATTCAACAGACCATGGAGGAGGTATTTTCATTGGTATTTTATTGTACTTTTGTTTTAAGTTTTAAATCTTAGAGTTAACATATTACTTAATTCATCATGTTATTCTCAGTTATCATTGAGAAAATGTAAAAGATTTGTGGAAATGAAAATCAAAGAAATTATGTTAAAAAAAAGTTGTTAATGCATATGTATTTAATGAGTGATTAATTTCCTAACATCCTAGATGGGTGTTACATGCTCTCTATGAAAATTTTGAATGACAATAACCTTCCCCCAACGGTTGTTTTCTTTCTTTTATACTGCATTTCCCATTGTAGCTTCCCTTTGTGCATAAACTCTCTGTCTAATCCACTAGTGGTTGGAATTCATTACCTACTTTTACTTCTCCATTACTCTATATATTTGACGAATTCTTCATTCGATTCTTCAAGCAGACAATATCTTCTAAATTTAATGTTACACAACGCCACTACTTCGTCGTCATGGTAATGTTTTATTGCACGTCCCATCATGAATTGTATTAAATTCTCTTAGTTTTGATATGCACAATCTCGTCTCTCTGTGTGATCTCTTCATTTTGCATGATCTCTTCCTTCTCTGTGATCTCTTCTTTCTGTGCATTCTTCTTCCTTATTATTTCTCTTCTATGACATTTTCCTTCTTTTCCTCTTTATATGCTAACCTTAACTTCTTGGATTTCTCATCTATCGACTTCTTTTCTGACCCAATTTCATTTTTTTTTTCTTTTTAACTTAATTTTTTATTTCTTTTTCTTCCTTTTATTGCTATAGTACATTATGATACAAGTTACTCTGCACAGCTCCCCTAGTGCATAGAAGGATGATCGTCCCTGTATAATTTCAATTGACTACCATTCACTAGTCCTTCCATGACTTTTCCATCCAACTTTTCTAACTGAACAACACATGTGTCAGTCACATATATAATTATGTATGGCCCTAGCCAAAGCATCCTGAACTTTCTTGGATGTTGTAGGAACTTAATGTCATAGAACATTACTAGATCTCCTATCTGAAACTTTTTCTTCTTGATATGTCTATCATGCCATGCCTTTTCGTGTGCTTTATGTACTTTCTAGTGGAACCCTACAATAAATTGATATTCCTCTAACACTAGTAACTGTGATAGTCTTTATTCTACTGCACCGGAATCCATGAGGTATTCCATCACAACAATGCACAGACTTTGTACAAGAAACTTCATGGGAATGATCACTTCCTATCCATATTCTAATATAAAGGGTGTCTATCCTGGCAACTTATTACATGTATTTCTATAATCCCAAATAACTGCAGAAGTCCTTAAGTCCCATTCATCCCATCCTACGTTTCACACCTTGGGCAATGCATTATCCAGTATCTTATTGAAGGCCTCCACGGTTCCATTAGCTTGCGGGTGATATGAAGCGCTCTTTTGATGTTGAATGTGGAACTGTTTTTCTAGTGTTGCAATTGTTTTGTTCAAAAAGTGAGTCCATTGGTTTCTCATAATTACTTTAGGACATCCAAGCCTTGTAAATATGTTATCAAATAATAATTGTGCAGTTGTCTCAGCCATGCAATCTGTGACTAGTTCTTCTCCTACCCATTTTTTCAAATAGTCTGTCATGGTAATTATGTACTTGACTCCTATTCTCCTCTCTAGTGGATTAATCGGTTCAACAAAATCCATTTCCCATTTTTCAAATGCCTAGAAAGTAACTTGTAAATTCAAGGGAATCTCATCCCTTCATGACGGTCTTCCTATTCTCTGGAAAATGTCATAGCTCTAACAATATTTCTTCGTGTCCTTATTGAGAGTGAGCCACCATATCCCTCCCTGTAAGATATTCTACGGTGTAGTCTTTCTTTCATAATGACCTCCTACAATTACATCATGTGCCTCTAATAGAATCATTGGTCTTTCATGTTCTAGTACACATCGTTGCAGTATCCCATCTATGCCTAACTTATATAATTTTCCTGTGATTAAATGATAATCCGATGCTTTAACCACTAGTTGTTTCTTATGTGATACTGTCATATAGGATGGGACTGCTCATGTTCTCAAATATTAGACAATTTATACAAAATGGTTGACTACCATTTGAACTAAGAATAAATTCACATATGTTAAACTATCATCTAGGTTCCCTGTGTCTTCTCCTCTCAGTATCCACGAAAATGGTTTACTCATGCATTCAATTTCCCTGGATTCACAATAACTTTGAAATCATACTCCTGGAACAACAATAACCATCTGCATATCCCCCCCCCCCAACATTAGCTTGTTCACTATATATCTAAGTGTAGATTGGTATGTATACATCTTGAAGTGGGACCCCAACAATTAGTGTCTGAACTTCTGTAAGGCATAAACCATTTCCAAGACTTTCCATTTTGTCATCATGTAATTCTTCTCAGCAGACGACAACTTCCTATTGGAAAAATAAATTAGATTATCTAACTCTTCTTTTCCTAGTTGGGATAACATTGTACCAAGGGCTATCTACGATGCACACACATGAAAGTGAAACTCTTTCTACCAATCTAGGAATACTAGAATGGGTGTGGTTATAACATTTGTTTTAATACGTCCATACCCTTATGGAAGTCTTCATTCCACTGAAACTTAGCTTATTTCTTCAATAAATTAACCATTGGAGCCATAATATGTGCATGACCTTTAATAAATTTCCTGTAATGTTTGGTGTGACCCAAAGTTGTTCTCAACTCTTTCACTGACTCAGG
Organism: Picea engelmannii; assembly: GCA_009831015.1. Taxonomy (NCBI): domain Eukaryota; kingdom Viridiplantae; phylum Streptophyta; class Pinopsida; order Pinales; family Pinaceae; genus Picea; species Picea engelmannii. Next base: position 490,977 of record ML780903.1, on the reverse strand, counting down.
TGATGGAAAATTAACAATTATTTTTATCTTGGCCAAATCAACTAATAAACTTTGCTTGCATACCACATGACCTAGCAATATCCCAAATGGTGCGCATAAAATACATTTCTTCAAATTTAATGAAATTTGGTATTGTCTAGCATCAACCTTAGAATTTATATGTGATATTTTAATAGGCCAAAGAAAATCCAATAATCTAGGTACACTTTAAGAAACTTATGAATAAACTCCTTAAAGGTTGCGACAACTACCCTAGAAAAAATAGTAGGTGCATTCTTTAAACCAAACGACATCGCTGTGTACTGGTAGCTTCCCCATTCCGTCACAAATTTCATCTTATCTCTATATTCTGGTGCAATATTTATCTAATGGTATCCTGAAAATCCATCAATGAACAAGTAAGCCTCCTTCCCTTCTGCATTTTTGAATACTTCATCTGTAAAGGGGGTCGAAAATGAATCATGCAAACATGCATCATTCAACTTCCTTAGGTCTACAAAAATTATAATACCCCCTGTTTTCTTATCTTGAACCACCATTGAGCTTATCCATTCAGAATCTACGACGGGTTCAATTATACCATCTTCTATCATCCTATCAAACTTTGCTTTGACTTTTTCCTTGTACTTTAGATTCAATCTGTAAGGTCTCTGTCTTACTGTCTTAGCATGTAGTTTTAATGGGATCTTCATCTCACCCAATTCTCTAGCTATTCCCTTCATCTCTGAAAAGGTTGTCAGAAAGAGATCATGATACTCACATAATAGGTCTGCAATCCTTTCCATAGTCTCATTGTTCCAATAATCACCAATCTTTGCAAACTTTGGTTTCTCCTTCATGCCAATGTTCACTTTCTTCACTATTAATGGCTTCACATATGCATTAGATTTAAGTGTTGGACCTACTACATCATGATCCCCTTTAGTCTCTTGTACTTGTACATTTCTTGGGTCTTCTTCTTATTGGTATTCCTCGATAACATTATAACATTCTAATAGTTCATGAATTGTCGTAGATTCTCTGTGTGCACTATATGTAGGTATTATTTCTACTTGACCTTCTTCCATAAAATTTTTTACCTATAATGACTTGTAAATTTGCATCTACTAAAGGTGAATCAGATTCAAAATTAAATGTTACCTTAAAGTTTTGGATGAGCTCTTCCTAGTTCTTCGTTCCTGTACACACTTCTAGATCTAAATACTAGTTCATGGGAATTGTCTACTGCGTATGTATGAACCTATGTGTCCATTCCTTCTTCGAAACTTTCCTCCAAGATATAATACATCGCGCAACATGATCCTTTGGATCACTCATCCCTGTATACTTGCGCATATTGTCCTCTTTTCTGAACCTAATTTTCGTCATCCTTTTACAATGTTTCCAATCCTCTATCCCTTCCTTGTGGGTTGCCAACCATCTCGTTGGAGTTTCTCTTAGTGAAAAATATAATGCTAACAAACTTTATTGTTCAGGTATCTAGAAATCGAATTCATTGGCAAAATATCTTACCTCAATTGATCCATCAAATTTTGGCTTATCACGTACCTTTGTTCTGATCCAGCGCAAAGAGAGAGTAATGTGAGCACACCTTCTGTTCGACACTTCATGCAACCAGTGCTGCCAATGTTCAATCTCTTCCTCCAAGTTTGATGGGAAAGAGATTATGCTTCTGCAACTAAGAAAATCATCTGCAATGGGGTTGACATAGTAATCCATGTGCATTGTCATATTATATAAGTTATCAATTTCCTTTCTCCTAGGCTCCACATATCTTATTTCCTCCATAGGTTCTAATGGCACAATGACCTTTAAGCCTCCTCCTTCAAAAATTATATCTATTTTCTTCAAGTTAATAATCGATTGATTTTCGAAGGCCCAATCCAGTCCAAGCAATGCTAGATACTATTGACTGTTATCCACAATCTCAATGATCTCAAAGTTAGCTACACTATGCACTCCATCTATGTTCATAGGTACTCCTAATAGTCTCTTGATCAGTATTATCTTATGTTGGTTAGCCAACCTCAACTAAACAATTGACCAAAATAGCTTCGGTTTTCCCATCATCTCCCACGTCTTTCTTTGAAGAAAATTCACATATGATCCTAAGTCCAAGATGACATTGTCCATGTCATATTCTCCTATCTGTGCATTCGATATGAATTCTTTGTTTTTCTTATTCTTGCGCAAGACTTTGTTCACATCTCTCTACATCGTAGGTACTTCTATGTCTAGAGTGTACTGATCGATCATTCCATGAAGTGCATTCAGTTTTGTTTCATCCTGCATCAACTCTAAATAACTCTTTAGAAATTCTTTCAAAGTATTTACCTTTTCAAGTGGCCTTTCTAGAATAGTGTGATCATAAATTGACGACATATCGTATATTGGTGGTGTCTTTGACGTTGATGCTATGTAGTTTGGTCCTAGTATCTCCTGTAAATTTTAATGAAAAAAATAAACAAGCTAATATTTATTTCAAACACTTAGCAACCTAGAGATAATTGTCTTTCATGAACTTATGAAATGTCTCAAACACATATTCAGAAATTACCGTAAGCAGAAATACACATTGCTAAGAAAATATGCAGCAGAAATAAACACAATGGACAACATTCAATAACCCATGAAAAACTCATAAATTTAGGCAAAATCCAGGGAAAACCCCAATGTGGGGAAACCCAATGAGAGAGAGAGAGAGAGAGAGAGAGAGAGAGATTATTTTATTGCTTCAAGAAAGTACTTTACAACATCACACTCACAACTTCCAGCCAAGAAAAAATACCTCACAGCAAGAAATTTGTCCCAGAAAGTTTTTCCTTGAAAAACATGCCCAAATCCATACAGTTGTATGGCCTCCTCAAAATATGTTCCTAGAAAACTATTCCCAATATATTGATGTACACACTGCACAGTATGGCCCAGTAGCAGCAAGAAAACTCCAAAAACATCTTCCCCGATTTACATGCCAAAGGACAACCTAAAAAATCGTTCCCTCTCCTTGTTGTACGGATCTGTACAGTACAACCCAGCAACATAAAATAAGGACAACACTCACATAGAAAAATAGCATTGGGATTTTTTCCCTCCTTTTCTTGGGAAATGTGCCCGCCAAGATGCTCACTTTCCTCGCTCAAGATTTTTCTGAAAATCTCTCTCAATCTCCTTCACTTGTCGTGTCTTGCACACTACCCAATGCATTCTTTTATAAATTTGAAAACGATCGTTTCCCTCCAAAGTGTCTTTTCACCTTCCCCAACCCTAAATCCAAAGCCCAAGATCTAATCTTTCCTTTTTCAAGATCAAGGGTCATGATCCATTCCCTCCAAAATGAATCACTTAAAATATTAAAGTAAATTCACTCTATTACATAAGTGCACTTTATGAAATAAAGTCACTTTAAAATTGGAAGGTACACTTTATTAAAAATTCACTTTAATAAAAGAACCACTTTATAACAACTTTCTAAAAAACCCATCACAAAGTTAAGTGACTGCTAGTGTAAGTATAAGGTTACATCTGCATTCAAGACAAAATATGTGAAGTACCTCTCGAGCTAAAAAGATAACACTCCCTCTTAGCGAGGGATGTACTCACTTCCATCACTATCATCTGGTTCCATCACATTATGCTGTGTAGGATCTCCCTTTGAACCTGGAGCTATCTTCGACACCTGCAAAGAACTCGAACTAGAATATATTCTCCTGGAAACTACCTAGAACCCTGAGCTCCTAGGAGAATCTACTTTATCATGAGCATTAGTTTGATCAACCTGGTTCAACCTACTGCCAATGCTCAGAAGAGACTCGCTCTCTTCTCTCGGAATGCAAGACTGAATCCTTGGTGCCACCATAGTCTCATGAGCCTCCTCACGCTCCTCATACGACGTTGAATCATACATTGAAGTTTGTCCTCTCAACAAATACAACCTGTCCACCCGGTTACCAATCAGATGCAGCTCCACTGGGTCCACTCCCTCCCTGTAGATAAAGACATGTTCCCTCTTGAAAAATATGCAATATCCTACATCCTCCAAGGCTGAGACTGAGAGAAAGTTAACCCTCAACCTTGGAACAAAGAGAACTCCATCAAGCTCCAAGAGTCCCCCATACTCGAGTTGGGATATAACACTCCCAAATCCATGTACAAGTCTCGCTATACCACCTTCATTTACCACTTGTTATTCAGGACCAGTCTGTTGGGTATGTGTTATATTCTTTGCATGTGTGTGTGTGTGGGTGCGTCAGATACGACAACTGCGTTTGACGATCCCTTCACCTAGAGCTCTGTCGTGTGTGTCGGGCTCTTTCCTAGGGGGGTCCCAGGGGGGAGTAGGTATGCCCCCCCCTGGTTACACGCAACATTCAGCAACAGGCGGTAGCCCAGGACCGACGGGTTTCGGGGCAGCGCCTCGAAATTTTTTTTTGGGCGGTTTTTGCTATTTTTAGCGGATTTGTAAATTAATCCTGGATTAATGGATTAAGGTTTTGGTATCTACGGAATACATAAAAACATTGTATATATTGTATGGTGAATGGTGAAATTCAATATAATGAAAATAAGAAAGGTTTTCCCGGTTGAGGGTTTTCGGTATAAAATCTCTGTGTACTCTGTGTATGAGCCATTGATTAATTTTTGTATTGCTTAAGAATCTATATGCATTGCTTTACTTCGCAGGTTTAAAACTTACATAGTCTCTGTGATATTTAGGAATACTCGTCATATTCTCGTCATGTGCCAAGAGGCTCCACTATCCATAGTCCATCTGATCTCACCTCCAAATCCTCCACTATCCATAATCCATCTGATCTCACCTCCAAATCCTCCACTACCAACACTGGAAACTAGGGTAACCAAAGAAAATTTCATGTCATACTTGAAAGCAAAGTCCTCCATGGTTGTTGTAGCAGTTGTCTTAGGCCCTTCCGGTTCCTTCTTCTTCTTCTTCCTCTCAGGACAACGAGAGGCAAGGTGCCCCAACTGGTTACAACAATAGCATCTGACATTACTTAAGTCCCTTCCAGAACTTCATTTCTTCTTTCTCTTTGAAGTAAGAACAACATTCTGATCAGCTCCATATTTCTTATGTTCACTTCTATGAGATCCTTCCTGGATCTCCTCCTGAGTGAAATCATCCCATAGTCTACTCCAATCTGGTAGATGCTCACATCCCACCACACACTTCATGAAGACTTCCCATTCTTTGGTGAATCCATTTAAGGATATCTTCACCAACTCAGAATCTGCTATGACCTCTCCAACGGTAGCCAACTCATCTTTCACTTGAGCTACCTAGGTAAGATAAGAAGAAACACTCTTCTCCTTACCCATCTTGGTATCATGCAGCTTAGCCTTGAAGGCCATCTTTCAGTTCTCATTATTCTCCTCAAATAAGTTCTTAAGTGCATCCCACATCTCCTAGGTTATCTTCTTCTCATCGAAGTGTGGGATAAGGTGATCCTTCAACCCATCCAGAATAATTCTCTAAGCCTAGGATTCCTTGATCTCATGCAAGTCCAAAGCAATAAGATCTACTATGGGAGCCACAACAATAGAGTTGACATAGTTCCAAATTTTGTTCTCCTTGAGAACAACTGACAATCAGACCTTCCACTACAAATAGTTGTAAATACCATCCAACCGATCCTCAAATCTAATGCTTGTAGCCATATTTCATGTCACAACTCAAGGAAAACAATCTAAACCTTTCCCTCTTCAACTTTTCCCAAAAATCACACTGTCCACTATCACTCAAAGACCAAGCTCTCGTACCATGTAAATTTTAATGACAAAAATCAGAAAGCTAATATTTTTGTCAAATACTTAGTAACCTAGAGATAATTGTCTTTCATGAACTTTTGAAATGTCTCAAACCCATATCCATAAATTACCATAAGCAAAAATACATATTTCTGAGAAAATATGCAACAAAAATAAACACAATGGACAACATTCAATAACCCATGAAAAACTCCTAAATTTAGGCAAAAGCCAGGGAAAACCCGAATGTGGGGAACCCCAACGAGAGAGAGAGATATCTTATTTTATTGCTTCAGGAAAGTACTTTACAGCAACACACTCACAACTTCCATCCAAGAAAAAATACCTCACAGCAACAAATCTGTCCCAGAAATTTATGCCTTGAAAAATGTGCCCAAATCCATACAATTGTATGGCCTCCTCAAAATCGGTGCCTAGAAAATCATTCCTAGTAGAGTATTATACGTCCTACATAGTACGGCCTAGATGCAACAAGAAAACTCTAAAACAATATTCCTCGATTTTTGTGCCAAAGGACAGCCTCAAAAATTGTGCCCTCTCCTTATTGTATGAACTATACAGATCCATACAGTATGGCCCAACAACAAAAAATAAGGACAGCACTCACACAAAAAAATAGCCTTTGGATTTGTGCCCTCCTTTTCTTGGGAAATGTACCGACCAATCTGCTCACTTTCCTCTCTCAATATTTTTCTTAAAATCTCTCTCAATCTCCTTCACTCATTGTGTCTTGCACACTACCCAATGCATTCTTTTATAAATCTGAAAATGACCTTTTTCCCTCCAAAGTGTCTTTTCACCTTCCCCAACCCTAAATCCAAAGGCCAAGATCTAATCTTGCCTTTTTCAAGATCAAGGATCATGATCCATTCCCTCCAAAATGAATCACTTAAAATATTAAGGTAATTTCACTTTATTACATAAGTGCACTTTATGAAATAAAGTCACTTTAAAATTGGAAGGTACACTTTATTAAAAAGTCACTTTAATAAAAGAACTACTTTATAACAACTTTGTCAAAAACCCATTACAAAGTTAAGTGCATGGTAGTATAAATATAATGTTACATCCGCATTCAAGACAAAATATGTGAAGTACCTCCCGAGCTAAAAATCTAACATCTCCTTCCTTTCTTGTTGATAGGTTTCTCTTTCTTTTTGTGGATTGAATGCTAACATGGGCTCAATTGTTTTCCTTATCAATTGTTCAACTCCCTTTCCTTTCTTCGTCGCATCTAGTATAGTTCTTGTTCCACCATGCATAACAACTTCTACTATGGGTTTATCGTCACGTTCCTCAGTGGCTATCATCTACAGGTTTTGGTTCTAATTTTGATGTTGGTTTTGGTTCTAATTCTGATGTTGGTTTTGATTCCCTCTCGCCTGCCACTTCTCTTTCAGTTAAGTACATCATTATGTTACATGATCTAATTATTTTCAATATGTGCACATCATGGAAGGATTCGGGTAATCTCTTGCTAAATGTCTCGGTTGATTGCAGTTATAACAAATTATCAGTCCTCTTCCTCCCCAACCAAATCCTCCACTTCCTCAACCTCTGTCGAATCCTCCACTTCCACCTTGTTTAAATCCTCTTGTAGTGTTGTACTATGGAATGCATCCTTCCACTGTGACATTTTCTTGTTGAATTTTGTATGTGTCTGAAGTGTTCTCTCTCGTTAAATCAAATGCACAAAAATATTTCTCATCGTGTCCTACTGATTTGCAAAAATTATAGAATAACTTCTTGGGTGTACTTTGGTACTTCTGCAGTAAGGGAAAAGAATTCAGATGATGCCCCAATGTCTTACATATCTTGCAATACCCTACTCCTCCTGCCAATGGGTTTGGTGCTCCCGTGGCCATATATTACGCTAATGTTGGACACTCTTCCTTTTGATGGTCTTATGTCTTACATGTTATACACCAGACATGTTTTTTTTTTTCCTTTTCATTCATTATCTCTGATAATTGAATTCTCAATGCATCCAACTGTGGCTATACCTGTGCCATACTTGTGCCATCTCCTACAAGAGATACTTCCAATTTCATCACAATTTCCAATGCTTTTGGCTACAACATGGACTTCTGTTAAGTTAATGAACATTGAATATGCGGTAATAGACCTGCAATAAACCATTCTCTATGCTTCTCATCAGGGATATAAAATATTAATCTACTCATCACATCTTTAAACATTTGGTTGCAATCCCACATTGTTTCATTCTGCACTTGCTTAATCTCTTTCATCTCTATAATATATTTTGATTCATATTTTGGCTTCCAAAATTCCTTCAACAACACTTTTCCAATCTCTACCAAATTTCTTGACTGTCATGTTGGTGTATTTTTTTGAAACTTGATATACCATAGCAATGTATGACCTCTAAATGTCATGGCCAACTGTGCAATCATCACCGCCTAATAATGGGCATTCTTCACAGTCCATATCATGTCTCATACAAACAATTTTTGCTCAAGGTCCTTCAATCTTGTTCCCTAAAACTCAAGCATTCTCAACGTATGATCTATCCCTACCATTGTACTTGGTGATGTTGATTGGCTTTGGTTTGTTTTTCTACTTCCACTATTCTGACTGTTTCTCTGACTTCCTCCACTCACTACAACTATTGTTAAAGAGATTTCAATTCCTGCTTCACTTCTTAGTGATGCACATGGGGTCGTGGGTTCGATGCAGATTCTGATCTCAGATGGACTTCCTTCTTCTGTTAGACGATACAGAGGATCCCTTTCTTTCCTTTTCCTTTCTTTGTATGGTGTGATATGAAGTACATCATAGGGATCACTTTCCTTGAATTCTTTGTGCTTCTATTCCTTCCTAACCACAGTCTCCTTCTTACTATATCTAAACCTTTTCCCACATTGCAATACTCCAATATCTTCATTTGAATCAATACCCTCTTCCCTTTCCATCCTTAGTCCATCCAATCCTTACTCATTCTTCCCACTCTCACCATCCTCTAGTCATCCCCTAGTCCCCCTATGTGCGCAAAGGCACTTAGATGTCTAATTCCATCTTCATGACATTCTTATCACACAGTAATAATTGTATCCATGTAGATAATGTGCTCAAATATATTCCATGGGGACCCTTGAAAAATTCCCTCTTCGAGACATTATAAGACTAGGTATAATCTACTGCAAACTCTGTAATATAACCCCCCAGTATACTATTCAACTAGAAATCAACTAGATGAGAAACCTTGTTACTTAATGTATTTATTTGTCTGATCAATTCAGGAGTCCAGTTTCTCGAGGCCTCAAATCTATATCTCCCAACATTCTCCATTAGCCTTTCTAATTCTAACCATTCCGTCAAAATTATCAGGAATTCACCAAAGAATATTTCATGGATATATGTGAATACATACCTTTGCAAACAATGTTCATCGCTAAGTCGAGGGTTTATATTATGTTCTCTGGAAAAGTCTCATTACTTCCTCTATAGCCATTCTTCAATTTCTTCTCTATTCATCATCCAAAACATTCCCCTCAATTATAGTTCACGGTCCGGACAACAGAACCATTAGTTGGCGTGCAGTGGGTAGACCCAGGGTTAATAATCTATATACTAACAAAACCCTTAGACATCGGCCCTTTCGACATGACCTACATAGCAAGCAAGGTATCACCTGAGACATGTAGAGGGGTTGTCGAAACCATGGGTTTGCAATGATGAGGGGAAGTGAGGAATTATTCATGTTCTTACTACCATGTACTTCCTATATGCAGTTCCCATTACTTAACAGTTTAACATTCAACTTATTCTATGTGGGACATTCTCCCATTTAACATTCATTCAGTTACTAGATACTTTAGTGCACGACATTATAACATCATATATGCACCATACATTCAAAATATACCAACATTACACCATAACATTATACATCATAAAATGCAAAGAAAACACATTACAACACACAGGTTTAAGGTGGTTCACCCAACTTGGCCTACATCCACAATGGTTGGCTTCTTTTATTAGTCATTTATATTTCTCTTACAACTATGCACTATGCTACAAAATATGCAACAATAACATTACCCAAACCTTCATAGCCATTATGTTGCAGTGTGAGCTTCACTCCTAAGTTATAACTCATACTTCTTCCTTCGTTATACCCAACTTACCCAACAAGCATTACAAAATTCTCATATGTCGAACATACACTAAAAATTATCTCTTCCACCCTTGCTACCCAAAAACCCATTACATATTTATACAAAAAGTAGGGCTAAGACCATTACGAAGTGGATAAAATGTCCCCAAAATCCTAGCGGTATATAATTTTTTTATGTCTTTTACGTGTTTCTCTATTGTGCATCCTTTTGTCGCACAATTTGACTCCTTAAATTATGCTTCTGTCGCGTGCTCTGATCCCTCCTCCAACTTCCTTTTATTTTTTTTACTTCTTCTGGCGCAAATCCCAAAACTTAACCAAAATTCTTATCCAACAGTCACCATAACTATCTATTTTTACTCACTAATAATGATTTTGTAACAATAGAGCTTTCCAATTAAAGGTCACAATAGAGTAAAACCACATTTAAATTTCAACACCCATTCTACGTACACTCCATAGAACCAAGAGTCTTTTGTATTTCGAAATTACATAAATTCACACTTATATTTTCATTCTATTTTTTATTCCATTTCTTACATTCAACTTTATTTTCATTAGACATTGAAGTCCCACCAATGCAAACCACTTCTTTCCAAAATAAAACCACTAATAAGTTTTCATCTTGTACAACCCATTTGTTTCCCATTCATTTGATTCCTATGTTCTCATGTGCTAAGGAAACTTGAACCATCTATGTTTTATACTCTCATATTCTCTTTTTGTTATAAATATTATTTCGAAAATAGAAAGAACAAAAATATATAAAAAAGAGAAAACAAAAAGGGAAGGGGAAAACAAAAAATGTTCTAAAAAAATAAAAAGTGCCATGAATCATGACATCATAAGAGTCACTCGTCACAAGAGAATGTCCATTGAGTCATCCATGAGCATCTTTCGAACATAGCATTTTAATTTGCTTGTATAACTATTCCAATAAATTATCCCACAACACCAAAGTCATCCTTTATTTATGATTGGGTAGAATAATCTATGTTCATTCAAAGTTTGTGCACAAGGTCATTTTCATGCATTCTCCTAGTCAAGGGAACTCCCACGTTATCCTTGATTGTGGTTAGTTTCTTAAACTCAAGACAATGTCTTGAAACATTCATCAATTATGTTTTAAATGTGTTTTGGTTGAAGGGATTCATCACTACCCTTCTTTCAGGAAGTCAACTCCTATAAAATACCACACATTTTATCTAGGAGTCTAATTCAAAGGCTTATTAGTACTTTCATCTCGAAATTCCTCGTTGATGGATTTCCTCACAATGTATAGTGGATTCTTATCATTGTTCCTTAACTGAATAGTTCATTTTCATGTTTGAATTCAACCATTTATTCACATTAATAGCATTATACTAATATCTTGGGGCATATTTTATTTATTGATGGGTGACCTTGCATCTAGCAAGGAATTTCATCATTAGTCCCCGATTAGATGGTTTTTCTCTTGTTTGATCTTAAACTCCTAATCACACATGGAAATTTGAAAATTGCACTCAATGGTAGTAATGTCCTAAATATAGTGGAAAACATTGGACATTGGTGGCTCCTTTCGTCGACTAGATATGGAACCACAACCTTGGAATCTTAGTTTATTCATCATTTTAGTTCCAACCATGTCCAAAACCCTCCTTTAACTATGGGGCATCCACCTTCTATATGTGGAAACTTTATACTATTGAATGTACAAGATATCTTGATGACATTGAGATATAGATGTACTTTGACATGGACCTCTTAATAGAAAGCCATGGATTATTTTGATCTAATTTGGTGTGACCTTATATTGATAATAATGACCCACTATTGTATTATACATGACATGATTTGGGAATGAGAAAACAAAACCTTGAGTCCTGAAAGAAGGGAAATGACTTTGATGTTTACTATGTATACAAATGTTCTATGTACTATGTCTCCAATGGGACAATGTATCTGATCTTTATTATGTATGTAGTGTTGAGTCATATTTCTTCCACCTATTTATAGAGCTTGAAAAGTGTTGCAAATATTACATCCCTATGTGAAATTTGAAACTAAAGTAGGTGGGTCCCCTAGTAAAAATATTGAAGTTGTTTGATTTCATTGCACTTTTGTATGACACATACATTTGTCACCGTTTTTGATGGATTATTTTTCTATTATGTATATGGTTTTAGTCTAAGATGCTTCCTTGCATATGTATTAAAAGGATATTGTTTTAAGACTCATGGAAAAATGCTATTGCACTCACATTAGAAGAAGCATGTTATCATTATGCAAAGACAATATTATTTATTTGGCATGGCGCATATGGTGTTATCATTCTTGATATATCACACTTGGTGATGTGTTATGGTTTTGTTTGGTTTATATACCTCACCTCACTCAATGGCATTGAAGATTTACATTGATATTTACAGGAAAAGAAATGAAATGGCACTTATAAAGAGGCATCGATATTTGGGCATACAAAAACCACTTTATGGCATAAAATATGATGTATGAGGGTTAATGTTTTTTTTTAAATATGACACACATGGTTTATTATATATAAAGTTTAGTTTGAATACCTCACATCTCTTGATGGCTT
>ML780903.1:458592-478421 GCA_009831015.1 Picea engelmannii | reverse complement strand
CTGAGAGAAAGTTAACCCTCAACCTTGGAACAAAGAGAACTCCATCAAGCTCCAAGAGTCCCCCATACTCGAGTTGGGATATAACACTCCCAAATCCATGTACAAGTCTCGCTATACCACCTTCATTTACCACTTGTTATTCAAGACCAGTCTGTTGGGTATGTGTTATATTCTTTGCATGTGTGTGTGTGTGGGTGCATCAGATACGACAACTGCGTTTGACGATCCCTTCACCTAGAGCTCTGTCGTGTGTGTCGGGCTCTTTCCTAGGGGGGTCCCAGGGGGGGGCAGGTATGCCCCCCCCTGGTTACACGCAACATTCAACAACAGGCGGTAGCCCAGGACCGACGGGTTTTGGGGCAGCGCCCCGAAAATTGTTTTTGGGCGGTTTTTGCTATTTTTAGCAGATTTGTAAATTAATCCTGGATTAAGGGATTAGGGTTTTGGTATCTACGGAATACCTAAAAACATTGTATATATTGTATGGTGAATGGTGAAATTCAATATAATGAAAATAAGAAAGGTTTTCCCGGTTGAGAGTTTCCGGTATAAAATCTATGTGTACTCTGTGTATGAGCCATTGATTAATTTTTGTATTGCTTAAGAATCTATATGCATTGCTTTACTTCACAGGTTTAAAAATTACATAGTCTCTGTGATATTTAGGAATACTCATCATATTCTCGTCATGTGCCAAGAGGCTCCACTATCCATAATCCATCTGATCTCACCTCCAAATCCTCCACTATCCATAATCCATCTGATCTCACCTCCAAATCCTCCACTACCAACACTAGAAACTAGGGTAACCAAAGAAAATTTCATGTCATAATTGAAAGCAAAGTCCTCCATGGTTGTTGTAGCAGTTGTCTTAGGCCCTTCCAGTTCCTTCTTCTTCTTCTTCCTCTTAGGACAACGAGAGGCAAGGTGCCCCAACTGGTTACAACAATAGCATCTGACATTACTTAAGTCCCTTCCAGAACTTCATTTCTTCTTGCTCTTTGAAGTAAGAAAAACATTCTGATCAGCTCCATATTTCTTATGTTCACTTCTATGAGATCCTTCCTGGATCTCCTCCTGAGTGAAATCATCCCATAGTCTACTCCAATCTGGTAGATGCTCACATCCCACCACACAATTCATGAAGACTTCCCATTCTTTGGTGAATCCATTTAAGGATATCTTCACCAACTCAGAATCTGCTATGACCTCTCCAACAGTAGCCAACTCATCTTTCACTTGAGCTACCTAGGTAAGATAAGAAGAAACACTCTCCTCCTTACCCATCTTGGTATCATGCAGCTTAGCCTTCAAGGCCATCTTTCGGTTCTCATTATTCTCCTCAAATAAGTTCTTAAGTGCATCCCACATCTCCTAGGTTATCTTCTTCTCATCGAAGTGTGGGATAAGGTGATCCTTCAACCCATCCAGAATAATTCTCTAAGCCTAGGATTCCTTGATCTCATGCAAGTCCAAAGCAATAAGATCTACTATGGGAGCCACAACAATAGAGTTGACATAGTTCCAAATTTTGTTCTCCTTGAGAACAACTGACAATCAGACCTTCCACTACAAATAGTTGTAAATACCATCCAACCGATCCTCAAATCTAATGCTTGTAGCCATATTTCATGTCACAACTCAAGGAAAACAATCTAAACCTTTCCCTCTTCAACTTTTCCCAAAAATCACACTGTCCACTATCACTCAAAGACCAAGCTCTCGTACCATGTAAATTTTAATGACAAAAATCAGAAAGCTAATATTTTTGTCAAATACTTAGTAACCTAGAGATAATTGTCTTTCATGAACTTTTGAAATGTCTCAAACCCATATCCATAAATTACCATAAGCAAAAATACATATTTCTGAGAAAATATGCAACAAAAATAAACACAATGGACAACATTCAATAACCCATGAAAAACTCCTAAATTTAGGCAAAAGCCAGGGAAAACCCGAATGTGGGGAACCCCAACGAGAGAGAGAGATATCTTATTTTATTGCTTCAGGAAAGTACTTTACAGCAACACACTCACAACTTCCATCCAAGAAAAAATACCTCACAGCAACAAATCTGTCCCAGAAATTTATGCCTTGAAAAATGTGCCCAAATCCATACAATTGTATGGCCTCCTCAAAATCGGTGCCTAGAAAATCATTCCTAGTAGAGTATTATACGTCCTACATAGTACGGCCTAGATGCAACAAGAAAACTCTAAAACAATATTCCTCGATTTTTGTGCCAAAGGACAGCCTCAAAAATTGTGCCCTCTCCTTATTGTATGAACTATACAGATCCATACAGTATGGCCCAACAACAAAAAATAAGGACAGCACTCACACAAAAAAATAGCCTTTGGATTTGTGCCCTCCTTTTCTTGGGAAATGTACCGACCAATCTGCTCACTTTCCTCTCTCAATATTTTTCTTAAAATCTCTCTCAATCTCCTTCACTCATTGTGTCTTGCACACTACCCAATGCATTCTTTTATAAATCTGAAAATGACCTTTTTCCCTCCAAAGTGTCTTTTCACCTTCCCCAACCCTAAATCCAAAGGCCAAGATCTAATCTTGCCTTTTTCAAGATCAAGGATCATGATCCATTCCCTCCAAAATGAATCACTTAAAATATTAAGGTAATTTCACTTTATTACATAAGTGCACTTTATGAAATAAAGTCACTTTAAAATTGGAAGGTACACTTTATTAAAAAGTCACTTTAATAAAAGAACTACTTTATAACAACTTTGTCAAAAACCCATTACAAAGTTAAGTGCATGGTAGTATAAATATAATGTTACATCCGCATTCAAGACAAAATATGTGAAGTACCTCCCGAGCTAAAAATCTAACATCTCCTTCCTTTCTTGTTGATAGGTTTCTCTTTCTTTTTGTGGATTGAATGCTAACATGGGCTCAATTGTTTTCCTTATCAATTGTTCAACTCCCTTTCCTTTCTTCGTCGCATCTAGTATAGTTCTTGTTCCACCATGCATAACAACTTCTACTATGGGTTTATCGTCACGTTCCTCAGTGGCTATCATCTACAGGTTTTGGTTCTAATTTTGATGTTGGTTTTGGTTCTAATTCTGATGTTGGTTTTGATTCCCTCTCGCCTGCCACTTCTCTTTCAGTTAAGTACATCATTATGTTACATGATCTAATTATTTTCAATATGTGCACATCATGGAAGGATTCGGGTAATCTCTTGCTAAATGTCTCGGTTGATTGCAGTTATAACAAATTATCAGTCCTCTTCCTCCCCAACCAAATCCTCCACTTCCTCAACCTCTGTCGAATCCTCCACTTCCACCTTGTTTAAATCCTCTTGTAGTGTTGTACTATGGAATGCATCCTTCCACTGTGACATTTTCTTGTTGAATTTTGTATGTGTCTGAAGTGTTCTCTCTCGTTAAATCAAATGCACAAAAATATTTCTCATCGTGTCCTACTGATTTGCAAAAATTATAGAATAACTTCTTGGGTGTACTTTGGTACTTCTGCAGTAAGGGAAAAGAATTCAGATGATGCCCCAATGTCTTACATATCTTGCAATACCCTACTCCTCCTGCCAATGGGTTTGGTGCTCCCGTGGCCATATATTACGCTAATGTTGGACACTCTTCCTTTTGATGGTCTTATGTCTTACATGTTATACACCAGACATGTTTTTTTTTTTCCTTTTCATTCATTATCTCTGATAATTGAATTCTCAATGCATCCAACTGTGGCTATACCTGTGCCATACTTGTGCCATCTCCTACAAGAGATACTTCCAATTTCATCACAATTTCCAATGCTTTTGGCTACAACATGGACTTCTGTTAAGTTAATGAACATTGAATATGCGGTAATAGACCTGCAATAAACCATTCTCTATGCTTCTCATCAGGGATATAAAATATTAATCTACTCATCACATCTTTAAACATTTGGTTGCAATCCCACATTGTTTCATTCTGCACTTGCTTAATCTCTTTCATCTCTATAATATATTTTGATTCATATTTTGGCTTCCAAAATTCCTTCAACAACACTTTTCCAATCTCTACCAAATTTCTTGACTGTCATGTTGGTGTATTTTTTTGAAACTTGATATACCATAGCAATGTATGACCTCTAAATGTCATGGCCAACTGTGCAATCATCACCGCCTAATAATGGGCATTCTTCACAGTCCATATCATGTCTCATACAAACAATTTTTGCTCAAGGTCCTTCAATCTTGTTCCCTAAAACTCAAGCATTCTCAACGTATGATCTATCCCTACCATTGTACTTGGTGATGTTGATTGGCTTTGGTTTGTTTTTCTACTTCCACTATTCTGACTGTTTCTCTGACTTCCTCCACTCACTACAACTATTGTTAAAGAGATTTCAATTCCTGCTTCACTTCTTAGTGATGCACATGGGGTCGTGGGTTCGATGCAGATTCTGATCTCAGATGGACTTCCTTCTTCTGTTAGACGATACAGAGGATCCCTTTCTTTCCTTTTCCTTTCTTTGTATGGTGTGATATGAAGTACATCATAGGGATCACTTTCCTTGAATTCTTTGTGCTTCTATTCCTTCCTAACCACAGTCTCCTTCTTACTATATCTAAACCTTTTCCCACATTGCAATACTCCAATATCTTCATTTGAATCAATACCCTCTTCCCTTTCCATCCTTAGTCCATCCAATCCTTACTCATTCTTCCCACTCTCACCATCCTCTAGTCATCCCCTAGTCCCCCTATGTGCGCAAAGGCACTTAGATGTCTAATTCCATCTTCATGACATTCTTATCACACAGTAATAATTGTATCCATGTAGATAATGTGCTCAAATATATTCCATGGGGACCCTTGAAAAATTCCCTCTTCGAGACATTATAAGACTAGGTATAATCTACTGCAAACTCTGTAATATAACCCCCCAGTATACTATTCAACTAGAAATCAACTAGATGAGAAACCTTGTTACTTAATGTATTTATTTGTCTGATCAATTCAGGAGTCCAGTTTCTCGAGGCCTCAAATCTATATCTCCCAACATTCTCCATTAGCCTTTCTAATTCTAACCATTCCGTCAAAATTATCAGGAATTCACCAAAGAATATTTCATGGATATATGTGAATACATACCTTTGCAAACAATGTTCATCGCTAAGTCGAGGGTTTATATTATGTTCTCTGGAAAAGTCTCATTACTTCCTCTATAGCCATTCTTCAATTTCTTCTCTATTCATCATCCAAAACATTCCCCTCAATTATAGTTCACGGTCCGGACAACAGAACCATTAGTTGGCGTGCAGTGGGTAGACCCAGGGTTAATAATCTATATACTAACAAAACCCTTAGACATCGGCCCTTTCGACATGACCTACATAGCAAGCAAGGTATCACCTGAGACATGTAGAGGGGTTGTCGAAACCATGGGTTTGCAATGATGAGGGGAAGTGAGGAATTATTCATGTTCTTACTACCATGTACTTCCTATATGCAGTTCCCATTACTTAACAGTTTAACATTCAACTTATTCTATGTGGGACATTCTCCCATTTAACATTCATTCAGTTACTAGATACTTTAGTGCACGACATTATAACATCATATATGCACCATACATTCAAAATATACCAACATTACACCATAACATTATACATCATAAAATGCAAAGAAAACACATTACAACACACAGGTTTAAGGTGGTTCACCCAACTTGGCCTACATCCACAATGGTTGGCTTCTTTTATTAGTCATTTATATTTCTCTTACAACTATGCACTATGCTACAAAATATGCAACAATAACATTACCCAAACCTTCATAGCCATTATGTTGCAGTGTGAGCTTCACTCCTAAGTTATAACTCATACTTCTTCCTTCGTTATACCCAACTTACCCAACAAGCATTACAAAATTCTCATATGTCGAACATACACTAAAAATTATCTCTTCCACCCTTGCTACCCAAAAACCCATTACATATTTATACAAAAAGTAGGGCTAAGACCATTACGAAGTGGATAAAATGTCCCCAAAATCCTAGCGGTATATAATTTTTTTATGTCTTTTACGTGTTTCTCTATTGTGCATCCTTTTGTCGCACAATTTGACTCCTTAAATTATGCTTCTGTCGCGTGCTCTGATCCCTCCTCCAACTTCCTTTTATTTTTTTTACTTCTTCTGGCGCAAATCCCAAAACTTAACCAAAATTCTTATCCAACAGTCACCATAACTATCTATTTTTACTCACTAATAATGATTTTGTAACAATAGAGCTTTCCAATTAAAGGTCACAATAGAGTAAAACCACATTTAAATTTCAACACCCATTCTACGTACACTCCATAGAACCAAGAGTCTTTTGTATTTCGAAATTACATAAATTCACACTTATATTTTCATTCTATTTTTTATTCCATTTCTTACATTCAACTTTATTTTCATTAGACATTGAAGTCCCACCAATGCAAACCACTTCTTTCCAAAATAAAACCACTAATAAGTTTTCATCTTGTACAACCCATTTGTTTCCCATTCATTTGATTCCTATGTTCTCATGTGCTAAGGAAACTTGAACCATCTATGTTTTATACTCTCATATTCTCTTTTTGTTATAAATATTATTTCGAAAATAGAAAGAACAAAAATATATAAAAAAGAGAAAACAAAAAGGGAAGGGGAAAACAAAAAATGTTCTAAAAAAATAAAAAGTGCCATGAATCATGACATCATAAGAGTCACTCGTCACAAGAGAATGTCCATTGAGTCATCCATGAGCATCTTTCGAACATAGCATTTTAATTTGCTTGTATAACTATTCCAATAAATTATCCCACAACACCAAAGTCATCCTTTATTTATGATTGGGTAGAATAATCTATGTTCATTCAAAGTTTGTGCACAAGGTCATTTTCATGCATTCTCCTAGTCAAGGGAACTCCCACGTTATCCTTGATTGTGGTTAGTTTCTTAAACTCAAGACAATGTCTTGAAACATTCATCAATTATGTTTTAAATGTGTTTTGGTTGAAGGGATTCATCACTACCCTTCTTTCAGGAAGTCAACTCCTATAAAATACCACACATTTTATCTAGGAGTCTAATTCAAAGGCTTATTAGTACTTTCATCTCGAAATTCCTCGTTGATGGATTTCCTCACAATGTATAGTGGATTCTTATCATTGTTCCTTAACTGAATAGTTCATTTTCATGTTTGAATTCAACCATTTATTCACATTAATAGCATTATACTAATATCTTGGGGCATATTTTATTTATTGATGGGTGACCTTGCATCTAGCAAGGAATTTCATCATTAGTCCCCGATTAGATGGTTTTTCTCTTGTTTGATCTTAAACTCCTAATCACACATGGAAATTTGAAAATTGCACTCAATGGTAGTAATGTCCTAAATATAGTGGAAAACATTGGACATTGGTGGCTCCTTTCGTCGACTAGATATGGAACCACAACCTTGGAATCTTAGTTTATTCATCATTTTAGTTCCAACCATGTCCAAAACCCTCCTTTAACTATGGGGCATCCACCTTCTATATGTGGAAACTTTATACTATTGAATGTACAAGATATCTTGATGACATTGAGATATAGATGTACTTTGACATGGACCTCTTAATAGAAAGCCATGGATTATTTTGATCTAATTTGGTGTGACCTTATATTGATAATAATGACCCACTATTGTATTATACATGACATGATTTGGGAATGAGAAAACAAAACCTTGAGTCCTGAAAGAAGGGAAATGACTTTGATGTTTACTATGTATACAAATGTTCTATGTACTATGTCTCCAATGGGACAATGTATCTGATCTTTATTATGTATGTAGTGTTGAGTCATATTTCTTCCACCTATTTATAGAGCTTGAAAAGTGTTGCAAATATTACATCCCTATGTGAAATTTGAAACTAAAGTAGGTGGGTCCCCTAGTAAAAATATTGAAGTTGTTTGATTTCATTGCACTTTTGTATGACACATACATTTGTCACCGTTTTTGATGGATTATTTTTCTATTATGTATATGGTTTTAGTCTAAGATGCTTCCTTGCATATGTATTAAAAGGATATTGTTTTAAGACTCATGGAAAAATGCTATTGCACTCACATTAGAAGAAGCATGTTATCATTATGCAAAGACAATATTATTTATTTGGCATGGCGCATATGGTGTTATCATTCTTGATATATCACACTTGGTGATGTGTTATGGTTTTGTTTGGTTTATATACCTCACCTCACTCAATGGCATTGAAGATTTACATTGATATTTACAGGAAAAGAAATGAAATGGCACTTATAAAGAGGCATCGATATTTGGGCATACAAAAACCACTTTATGGCATAAAATATGATGTATGAGGGTTAATGTTTTTTTTTAAATATGACACACATGGTTTATTATATATAAAGTTTAGTTTGAATACCTCACATCTCTTGATGGCTTAGAATACTTGTAAGGAATTAGTACTATATTTTTTCCTAGCAAAGATTTGAAGGTTTGTTGAAGTGGTCATGTCGTGATTAGATGCGTTAGTGGCAAAATATGAGCTTATGGAACCTCTAAACATTCAAGAGTTAGATTAATTTGAAGTAGATTGAAGAAAATGCATAAAATACATGCCCAAGGCACCTAAAGTAAAATCTAAGCACTTGGGTGCCTATCACAGGTCGAAAAAGGGTCCTAATGCTCCTCCAAAAGGACATAAGTTTTATTATTCGAAGGGTGTACTAGAGGACCGTAGCTCAAAAACTAAGCACCACCAATATTACAGAGTCCGACCAAATCAAACAGTTGCAAGTGAACATGTACAAGATTGATGGTTCTAGTCATCATTGTAGTATCCCTCATCGAAGCCCCATTAAGACTCAATCGTAGACCACTTTGACGAGTACATCTTTGATTGAAATTCCAAATATTATCTCCCCCCTATAATTATCACTTCACCGACACGCGTCCCAAATGATGTTAGTAGGAAGAAAACCCCCCAAAGGACACCTAGAGAAGTCAATGCCAGCAAGGCACCTTTCAAGACAATATAAAGCTTCCACTTGGACACATGAAATCCGCCAAAGACATAGGAAAACACACAAAAAATGGGTGACACATGGCATGCTTTCCTGCCACATTAGTGCCAATGAGGACTAATAGCGAGGTGCCACGTGTCGAAACCAACATCAACATCACAATATTTTCCTTATCCAAATTTATCTTTCGGTCGCAGCTTGATCAACGACTCTCAGATTATCTCCAAATCCTTTGATCAATGGTCAAGATGCAAGCTCAAATTCTCCCTTGTCGTACTCCTTTTTGGATCCTAACTCATGATTTCTTTGATGGGGCACCTCTAATCAATGGTCCAGATTTGATCTTCAATATCAGAGCCTCCTAGTTAGGTGTCATGTCAGCTCGCCAGTGAAGCACTTTTAGATCCAACCAGAGGCTACCACATGGGCATGTGTAACCCATAGCATACACAAGTGAACATATCAAAAATGGGTGACACGTGTCATGTTTATTTTCCACATCAGCACCATCGTGGGCCAATAGAAATTTGATACCTATCCTAGATGACATCAACATAAAAAAATTTAAGCCTCAGATGATTCTTTCTCTTGGTCGAGCCAAATCAATGACCCCCATTCATTTCAGATCCATATCAATGGCTCTCGATTGTTTAATCTCGTATGGTCCTCAAGGTCCTCATTGTTGGACTTCCTCCCTTTAGCTCTATCACAATGCCTCTAATAGCTCTCACTCTAACGGACTAGCTCAAAGTATCCCTCGTTAGAGTCCTATTGGGACCTATCCCTCGACCGCTCCGATGGGTGCACCTTCGATCGATGGTGATGCAAGAGCATCTCTCCACCTCATCAAATGCCACCAATCTAGTGCATTAGCACACATGGAGGAACAGGTTCCAAGGAAAGAGAGGCACCATCCCTCTCATTTTGAACCCAAATTTAAAAAATTTTATGAAATCGAATGTATTAAATTTTGTAAGGCTCAGGGAAATCTGAGCCATGTGCATTTGTATAGGTTGCATGTGAAGTCACCTTTAATGGCTCACAGGTAGATAGGTTTAGGCCTAGTTCAGACTAGATGTCCATTGAATGTAATTGAATTCAATTAAATGCAAGTAGGTAGTTGGAGGGAAGGCTCGAGGAGCCCCTCTTTTGTAAAATTCTCTTGTATCAAAATTCATTAGTATGAAGAGAGAGTTGGTTGTTGAGCGAGTTGTAAAGAGATCTAAAGGGAGGAGAGGAGAGAAAGAGCTGAGACTTTGTTTCAGTCTAGACTTTGTAAAAACATCTTTGTACAGAAGCTTTCAGAATTAATACAAAAGCAGTTTTTCCTGCATATGAGGTGTCTGTGTTTTTATGTGTGATGAATGGTTATTCTTTGAATGTTTTTATGTATTTATTTATGTATGTTTTAGATGCATGCAATAGGTTTCATTTGCAATTTTAGATAGACTTCTCTATCTGTTGTGAAATTTTGAGTAGTTATGGGCTCTTAGGCTTGTGCAAGGAGTGCACACCAAAGTGATTGAAAAATATGTGAAGCCAGTGCAAGGAGTGCACTTGAACTCCATCTCGAGTTCAGAGAAGAGCATGCCAGGTGGGCACACTAGAACCATTATGAAGCTCGAAAGGATTAGTTATAGGGAAGACCTATCATATTTTTTGAATACTCTAAAGAATTCATATCAAAGTTACTGAACACTCTGAGAGAAGAAGGATCTACAAGGAGTGCATTGAGTGAGCACAAGAACCGCACAGGAAGAATTTTGGAAAAAGTCTTAAGTCTAAATATTTTAGAAACTCAGAGTGAAAAGAGTGCACAAGGGCAACACATTTTTAAGTGTTAGTCAAATTCAAGGAGAGACTGCAAGGAGTGCACCAGAGGTCGAGTGGCTTCAAGTCCAAAAAATCTCATGAGGAAGAGCATCATCGCTTCTGGAAGGGAAGAAGGATTTTCTAAGGGAGAAAAGGGTTGAGACCCTTAGAGATCCCAGAAAGTTAAAATCTCAGGAGAGATATTAAATGTGGGCACATAGTCCCTTCCAGGAGGGAAGAAATCCAAAAACAGTCCAAGTCTTGGATTGTGGGAGAAGCGCAAATGTGCACCAGGGCTGAAGTCCCTTGAAGTTGACAAAAGCTCATAAGGGATAGTGTTTCCAACAGCACAGGCAGAAACCAAGTCACTGGGACTTGCAGAGGGAATCTTGAAGGTCAATATCCTTTGAAACCCTCGAAGGATTTAAAAGCTAAGGAGGGAGAGCATTTTTCAAAATGCAAGAGAAGTCCAGTAGTCAATATCGCAGAAAAAATATCAAAGGTCATGCCTTTGAAAAATCTTGAAATCTTTCATCAGAAGGAAAAACAAATCTGCAGAGGAGGAGAAACTACAACATCCATTAGATATGTTGTCGAGAGTGATCTGGACCATTAGACTCAGTCTAGACTCAAGGAGGAGCACATGGAGGAGGAGGACAAATCTTGTCTATTGGATATAGGCACGAGGATCGACAGTCATATGATCCAGGTAGGTCACTCTGGGTTTAACCCTCTAGACCCTTTCTATTTCACTAATTCAGAGGTTTTCATTTATGGACGTAATAGAGACAAGCCTCCCAAAGTCTCAAATCTCAAAACGTATCTGGGTCGTCATATGTGAGGCCACATGTCAAAATATTGAGCGTGGTCTAACAATCCAAGAGAAAGGAAGCATATATATAGGAAGTTGCAAGCCTATTGAAGTCTCAAAGGGTGGAGCTAATCATAGCCATCCATTTTAGAGGAAATGTATCAGCATATCCCTTAGTCTAGAGGAATAGTACTCCAGAGGATTGTGAAGGTGGAGCATTGGGGCCAAAGGTTACTAAATCCACGGAGTAGATCCTCACCATTGAAGCGAGAGGACACATGTCATCAGATCCTAGAGTCTGGAAGGTTGAAACTCTGAGAGGTCTTAGGTGCATAGAGTGGGAATACCCAAAGGCCTGAAGGCCAGAGCTCATCCTGGTCATCCAAAGCAATGGAAATGTGGCGTCATATTGTAAATTCCAGAGACTTAGCACTCTGGGGGAAAGTTGAGCAAGAGTGTGCATGGGTATAAAATTGTTGAAGCTCTGACCAATGGAGAACATATCATTCATCCATTGCGATTGACACGTGGTGAGATATCTAATACTATGGAGGATAGACACTCTGGGAGGGATTATGGATTGTTGATCATAGGAAGGAAAAGTGGTAGTAGATCTAGAAGTCTGGAGATCCGGCACTCCGAAGCAAACATAGTGCAGTGTTGTGAAGGATCGGGGATGTCTGAAGGTCAGAGTCAATCCCAACCGTCCATTGGAGGAGGACGCGTGGCAAAAGATCCATAGATTGGATACATGGAACTTCAAAAAATTTGCGTCATCGTGTAGATAGAAGGAAAAATCCCTGACATCCTAGTCATTGATCAAGAAGGGGGACATGTGGATGAAGAAGAAATTGATCGGCATTTCGACATTTGGAAATACGAGAAGTTGTGTCATGTCGATGACCAAAGGAAATCGTTGAATCCCAAAGAGAAGAGATCTGGGTCATCCACCCATCTAAGCTTGAGGTTCGTCGATTTGACTCTTGGGTGAATTCACCAATTCACCTATTTGAGAAATTTTTGGAAAGGCATTGTGGATAAATCGTCGAAGCCAAGAGTTACGAAACATGCATAGAGTCGTCGATCTCGAGGAGGAATAGGAGCCATCAGATCAGACTTTTTCGGCAATTGACACTTTGTAAGGGTTATGCATGTTGAAATTGGTTAATAAATCATTGAAGCCCAAAATAGTGGAGTTTGAGTCGTCGATCTCGATGCTTGAGAGTTGTTGATATTTTCGCCTATTATTTTTCGGCAATTCGCAAGATTTGTGCATTTGGGGGAGTTGAAGGGGAAATAAAGGTAGATCATTGAGTCTTGAGCACCAAAATAGCACATGTTGGTTAGTTCTTGGTCACAACCCTCGGTCAGTGAGGAGATGGCCTCATAAAATGGGCTAGGGGCCTAAAATTTATTTTCAAAGGGAAAAGGGTCTTAGTAAGAGCCCACGGGTTCATTGTTGGACCTGCGCATGAAATTAAGGACCTGTATATACGATTTTGGGGGATCTTCAGGGCCTGAAGAGCCGATTCATCTCCTGATTATGAGCGATCCTAAACCAGGAGGTCGAGAAGACCCTAGGAGAGGGTGGGGACTGCATTAAGTGGTATCAGAGCCTGATTTCTATTTACGGACAATAGGCAAGGGAGAGGAGAAAACAAAGTACTGATGCTCTATGAAGATCTGTTTGCAAGTGTGTGAAAGAAAAGAGACATCCAGGAAGGTTGCAGGAGAAATCTAGTGACACTCTCAGCTAAAGAGCAGGTGAAGTAGACAGCCGGGTGGGCTGAAGAGAAGAGCCAGTTGCATTCTTAAAAGAAGAGGAGGAAAATGGCTATTGAAGGCCATAAGAGGGGTCATAGAAAAGACCACGAGAAGATGAGAAAAGAGCATAGAGATAAAGAGATCAAATATATTAGAGTAGAGCTCAATAGGTTGATGTTGAAGATGTAGAAAGAAGCAATAGGAAGATGGAGGTATGAATGGCTTATGAAGCAGAAGGAAAAGTGGCCTATCCAGCAGTTGATTTCCAGAAGGCAGAAGCCGAATTTGAGGAGGTGGCTGAGGCATGATGAAACCCTCAGTGCCATAGAGGAGGAGATGGTTTACATTTGTGAAATAGAGGTTGGAAGAATCCTCATTGATGAGGAAGAGAGATCAACTGAATATATCATAGACTTCAAGGAGGGAAAAGGTGAACTTTCATATTTCCAGGTGGGAAATAAGAAGATATCAGTTAAAGATCTCATAAACTGCCAGGTGGGCAGAGATGAAAGTTCAGATTTCCAGGAGGGAAGTGGAGAGAGATCAAGAATAGATCTCATAGACTACCAAGAGGGCAGGAGTGAAACCTCATATTTCCAGGTGGGCAAGGAAGGAGTGAGATTGTCTGAAAGTCTCATGAGCTTAAAGGAGAGTTTAGATCAGCAAGCAGTGTTGACGGAGGAGGAGGATCAGAGGCACATTCTTATCATTGGGGGAATCAGCATATTCCTACCAAGTAGCACAGTAGAGGCCAATGCACATGTTGAAGGTGTCATAGAAGAAAGATAGCCAACAAAAAATGTCATGACGGAGGAGTAGGAGAATACATTGAAATCTACCCAGCAGATGGAAGAAGAAGAAGAGCATTCAACAGAATTTCTCAAAATTTTTTGCAAGGAAGATGAACAGGAGATGACTCCAGAAATTGAGCCTACAACAGAGGAGAGAAAAACAGACAACATGGAATTTGTTGATCTGTGTGAGGAGTTGGATACCCTAATAGAAAGAAAATTGTCAGAGGAGATAGTTGAGCAGCAGCTCAATAAAATTGTTGTAGAGATGGAATCTATAGTGGAGTGGCAAGTTAATGCCACAAGAGATGAAATCAGTATGGGAGATCATGATGATCTACCCATTGATCTGTGTGAATAATTGGAGGCCCAAGAGGAAAGGGTAATGGCACAGAGCTAGTGCATCCAATATGTTAAGTTGGAAATTGATGAAGAGGAGATGCAAAAGAGAAAACTGCAAAGGAGGAGCTAGACAACAGACCAGATGGAAAAAATAATAGAGCAGATCAGAAGGCTAATGTTAAATTCAACAAAGGATATAGTTAGTAGTAGAGAGAGGTTGACTATAGGAGGGCATGTAGTAGCAGGACAACAACAACATGGAAGAGGAGAAGATGGACAATTCCAAATTCAGATACGGGATCCTAGAGGATCTAAACAGTAGAAGAAGCAGGGGAGCCATGAGAAGGATCTCATGATTTTGTCAATGCAGGATTATGATGCAGGAGCATCACTCCAACTCATCAAGTGCCAGCAATCCAATGCATCAACTCACATGGACGAATGGGTTCCAAGGAAAGAGAAGCATGAGCCCTCTCATTTTGAACCCAAATTTAAATTTTTTTATGAAATTAAATGTATTAAATGTTGTAAGGCTCAGGGAAATCCGATCCATGTGCCTTTGTATAGGTTACATGTGAATTCACCTTTAATGTCTAACAAGTAGATAGGTTTAGGCCTAGTTCGGACTAGATGTCCATTGAATGTAATTCAATGTAATTCAATGCAAGTAGGTAGTTGGAGGGAAGGCTCGAGGAGCCCCTCTTTTGTAAAATTCTCTTGTATCAAAATTCATTAGTATGAAGAGAGAGTTGGTTGTTAAGAGAGTTGTAGAGAGAGATCAAGAGAGGAGAGGAGAGAAAGATCTAAGACTCTGTTGCAGTTCAGACTTTGTAAAAATCTTTGTATAGAAGCATTCAGAATTAATACAAAAGAACTTTTTCCTACATATGAGGTGTCTATGTTTTTATGTGTGATGAATGGTTATTTTATGAATGTTTTTATGTACTTACTTATGTATGTTGTAGATGTATGAAATAGGTTTCATTTTCAAGTTTAGATATACTTATCTATCTATTTTGAAATTTTGAGTAGTTCTCGGCTCTTAGGATTGTGCAAGGAGTGCACACTAGAGTGATTGAAAACTCTATGAATTCAATGCAAGGAGTGCACTTGAACTCCATCTCGAGTTTAGAGAAGAGCGTGCTAGGTGGACACACCAGAAACATTATGAAGATCAGAAGGATTAGTGCCAGGGAAGGCCTATCAAAGTTGTTGAACACTCTGAAGAAGTCATACCATAGTTACTGAACACTCTGAGGGAAGAAGGATCTATAAGGGGTGAATCGAGCGAGCGCAAGAAGCACACAGGAATACTTTTGGAAAAAATATTAAATCTAAGTCTTTTATAAACTCATAGTGAAAATAGTGCACAAGGGAAAAACTCTGTTAAGTGTTAGTAAAATTCAAGGACAGAGCGCAAGGAGTGCGCCAAAGGTCGAGTGGCTTAAAGTCCACAAAATATCGGGAGGAAGAGAATCTTTATTGCTAGGAGGGTAGAAGTATTCGTTAAGGGAGAAAAGGGCTAAGACCCTTAGATATCCGAGCAATTTCAAATCTCAGGAGAGATAATACAGCTAGGATAGAGTCCCTGCCAAGAGGGTAGAAAGCCAAAAATAGTCCAAGTCTCGAATAGTGAGAGAAGTGCAAATGTGTGTGAGGGATGAAGTCCCTTGAATTTGACAAAAAATCAGAAGGGATAGCGTTTCCAATAGCGCAAGAAGAAGCCAAGTCATTGGGACTTGTAGGGGGAAGATTGAAGGCTAATATCCTTTGAAACCCTCAAAGGAGTGAAAATATCAGGAGGGAGAGCGTTTTTCAAAATGCAAGCAAAGTATAGCAGTCGGGCTCACAAAAGAAATATCAAAGGCCATGCCTTCAAAAAATATTGAAATCCTTCATCAGAAGGGAAAGAAAAGACGCAAAAGAGGAGAAACTACAGTAGTTGTCAAATTTGTTGTTGGGAGTGATCTGGACCATTATATTGAGTCCTGACTCGAGGAGGAACGCACAAAGGAGGAGGAAAAATATTTTCCATTGGATCTAGTCATGAGGATCGATAGTCATTTGATCCAGGTAAGTTGCTTGGGGCTTCACCCTATGGACCCTTTTTAATTTGATAATTTTGAGGTTTTCATGTTTGTACGTAATGGAGACAAGCCTCCTGAAGTCCTAAAGCCCGAAACTTATCTAGGCCATCAAATATGAGGCCACGTGTCAGAAGATTGAGTGTGGTCCAACAATATGGGAGAAAGGAACCATATAAACAAGAATTTTTAAGCCTCTCAAAGTCCCGAAGGGCAGAGCTAATCATATTCATTTGTTTCGGAGGACACGCATCAACAGATCCCTTAGTCTGGAGGCATAATACTCCATAGGATTGCGAAGGTGGAGCATTGGGGCGAAAATTTTTCGAAGTCATGGAGTAGATCCTCACCATTGAAGTGGGAGGCCACATGTCATCAGATCATGGAGTCTAGAAGGTTGGAACTCCGGGAGGTCTTAGGATCATAGAGTGGGAATACCCAGAGGACCAAAGGTCGAAGCTCATTTTGGATGTCCAAAGCAGTGGACATGTGGCATCGGATTATGAAGTCTGGAAACTTAGCACTCTGGGGGAAAGCTAAGAAAGAGTGTGGAGGGGTACAAAATCACCAAAGTTCCGAATAGTGGAGAAGATATCAGATTTCTATTGCAAGGGACACGTGGCATGAGATCCAACACTCCAGAGGATAGCCACTCAAGGAGATTGTTGTGTGAGGTGCTTCGAAATTCGTCAAAGCCCATAGTGCCGAAGAATTCTAGACCATTGATAAGAGGAAGGAAATATGGTAGCAGATTTGGAAGTCCGGAGGTCTGTCACTCCGGAGGAAACATAGTGCAATGTTGTGAAGGCTCGCGGAGGCCCGAAATACGGATTCAATCCTAGTCGTCCATTGGAGGAGGACGTCTGGTAAAAGATCCAAAGATTGGGGATGTGGCACTTCACCAAATCTATGTTTTCCTGTATACAGAGAGAAAAATCATCGAAGTCCCGAAGGCATCCTAGACGTTGATCAAGAAGGGAGACACGTGGAGGAAGGAGAAATTGTTTGTCATTTCAGCGTCGGGAAATACGAAAAGTTGTGCCTTCTGGACGACCAAAGGAAATCATTGAAGCCCAAAGAGAAGATATTTGGGTCATTGATCTAGATATATTTACACACATGGAAGTACTTTACTGTGTTCACCAAGTTGATTTGCAGAGTGGTGAAGGTTGTGAACTTATATGTTTTGAGTTTTATTTTCTCATGCATTTTATTAATGCTTTGTGAGAAAAGGGCCTCATGCATTCTTTTATTCTTTTATGAGATGCTCATGAATTTAATTATGCTTTATGATCTTTTGGAAAAAATCATACATTATTGATGTAAAATGATTAATACTTGTGAGGGAAATTAGACTCACGTATTTATCATTAAATTATAATTTTGGAAATTGGTTTTTATGTGAGAAACCACCTCACACTAATTTTCCATTATTCTCAATTATAGGTTGAGAGAATAAAGGACATGGAAAAGGATTCTTTGGTTGGGTTTGAGACTTTTACCATTATGTGCTTGAAGATAGTTTGAGATCCTACATTCATGGATCTTGTTTTTTCTCTTTTGTAATTAGATCCTATTATTGTGGATCTAGGAATTAATGCTCTTTATAAAGAGGGAGTGAGGAAAAACTATATAATGCCTTATGTGAACCCTATGTAAAGGGGCGAGTAATGAGGAATTAATGAATGGATTTAGAGAGCCATAGTGCTACTACTCCTAAGCATTGAGAGACTTATTCATGTAAGGAATTATCCTTCCTGATGTATGGAGAGATGTGAGTCTAAGTAGTCTTCTTGAATCCTCACTAAAGGAGAAGGAATCTCTTATGTAATAACTTATGATAAGGTCCTAGCATCTTTTGAAGAAGAAATGAAATTGATCTATATTCCAATTGAAGCGGGTCCGAAGATGTAGCCCAGGCGGGGTGAACTTTGTTACCATAATTGGTTGTCTCTCTCTTGTCTTTTCATATGATTATTCCATTTTGAGTTCATGTGTGTTATGTATTATTTTTTAAAATCATGGTTAATCATGGATTCATATGCCCTTTAATCCTTATGCAAATACTTTGTCAGAAAAAAATTCTCAATTGAAAATTTGTGCAAAGAAAGTACTCACCCGTTTTCAGATCATGTGGTATCAGAGCTAGGATGACTGCCTTGCAGGATGGGAAAAGGAGTGAAGAGAGAATAAAGTCTTCAAGAATTAGAAGAGATAAATCACAACATTCAAGCTGAAAAATCAGAGTTGAGGAGACTTTTGCAGGTTGCAGAAGAAGAGAAGAAAGAGCTTCAAGAGAGATTTCAGCTTCATGAGGAAGTCCTCAATGGAATTATTGAATAATTTCAGATCGAATTGAAAACCAAGGATGATCTCTTGGCTAAGTTGCAACATGGTGAACGAATGGAAGACAAAGAGCCTTCTACCATGGATGCACAAACTCAAACCGAGGTATATGATGTTTCTTCATGTTCAATGTTTTCTCAGTATGAAACTAATGTGGGCATGAATCTCCTCACGAACATGGGATACAGAGGAGGTGGAATTGGCATTCATGGCCAAGGATTCATGCATCCATTAGATGTGGTACAAAGACCATAATTTGCAGGTTTGGGATATGGTCAAGAGGAGATTGAAGAGTGCTCAAAGTCCGTTGAAGCAAGATCCACTTCAAAAACCATTTCTATATCATTGAATTCCAAGAGAGGAGTCAAATCATCTAGTCCTAGTCCTTGTCATATCTACAACAAGGATAATCCTGGAAGGTATAAGGGTCATGTTCAGTCAAATTATTTCTTTGATTTTAAGAAACATGATTCTTGCAATATTCATTCTTGCACTCGATCTTCTAACCGTGATGTAGCCAAAAATCACAAGAAGAAAACTTGGGTAAAGAAGACGAGCACATCCACCAGAAGTGAGACAAGATAGAAAGAACCCCTTTCATGTCCTCGTGTCAAGGATATTTTGTTAAAGGAGAAGCGAAGGAACTATTGCACTCATTGTGAGATGAGTGGCCATTGGATTGGAAAATACTGGAAAGTTCATCCTCAACTTTGTCCAAAACATGGAAAGAGATTCATACAAGATCCTGCAAAGAAGGAGGAAGTATATGAAGGAGTTAGTCCAACGACAATAATCCCAGAAGCAGTTCTTCAAAAAGATCAACTATCCAAGGAGCATCT
>ML780903.1:425130-445047 GCA_009831015.1 Picea engelmannii | reverse complement strand
TTTAGGCCTAGTTCAGACTAGATGTCCATTGAATGTAATTGAATTCAATTAAATGCAAGTAGGTAGTTGGAGGGAAGGCTCGAGGAGCCCCTCTTTTGTAAAATTCTCTTGTATCAAAATTCATTAGTATGAAGAGAGAGTTGGTTGTTGAGCGAGTTGTAAAGAGATCTAAAGGGAGGAGAGGAGAGAAAGAGCTGAGACTTTGTTTCAGTCTAGACTTTGTAAAAACATCTTTGTACAGAAGCTTTCAGAATTAATACAAAAGCAGTTTTTCCTGCATATGAGGTGTCTGTGTTTTTATGTGTGATGAATGGTTATTCTTTGAATGTTTTTATGTATTTATTTATGTATGTTTTAGATGCATGCAATAGGTTTCATTTGCAATTTTAGATAGACTTCTCTATCTGTTGTGAAATTTTGAGTAGTTATGGGCTCTTAGGCTTGTGCAAGGAGTGCACACCAAAGTGATTGAAAAATATGTGAAGCCAGTGCAAGGAGTGCACTTGAACTCCATCTCGAGTTCAGAGAAGAGCATGCCAGGTGGGCACACTAGAACCATTATGAAGCTCGAAAGGATTAGTTATAGGGAAGACCTATCATATTTTTTGAATACTCTAAAGAATTCATATCAAAGTTACTGAACACTCTGAGAGAAGAAGGATCTACAAGGAGTGCATTGAGTGAGCACAAGAACCGCACAGGAAGAATTTTGGAAAAAGTCTTAAGTCTAAATATTTTAGAAACTCAGAGTGAAAAGAGTGCACAAGGGCAACACATTTTTAAGTGTTAGTCAAATTCAAGGAGAGACTGCAAGGAGTGCACCAGAGGTCGAGTGGCTTCAAGTCCAAAAAATCTCATGAGGAAGAGCATCATCGCTTCTGGAAGGGAAGAAGGATTTTCTAAGGGAGAAAAGGGTTGAGACCCTTAGAGATCCCAGAAAGTTAAAATCTCAGGAGAGATATTAAATGTGGGCACATAGTCCCTTCCAGGAGGGAAGAAATCCAAAAACAGTCCAAGTCTTGGATTGTGGGAGAAGCGCAAATGTGCACCAGGGCTGAAGTCCCTTGAAGTTGACAAAAGCTCATAAGGGATAGTGTTTCCAACAGCACAGGCAGAAACCAAGTCACTGGGACTTGCAGAGGGAATCTTGAAGGTCAATATCCTTTGAAACCCTCGAAGGATTTAAAAGCTAAGGAGGGAGAGCATTTTTCAAAATGCAAGAGAAGTCCAGTAGTCAATATCGCAGAAAAAATATCAAAGGTCATGCCTTTGAAAAATCTTGAAATCTTTCATCAGAAGGAAAAACAAATCTGCAGAGGAGGAGAAACTACAACATCCATTAGATATGTTGTCGAGAGTGATCTGGACCATTAGACTCAGTCTAGACTCAAGGAGGAGCACATGGAGGAGGAGGACAAATCTTGTCTATTGGATATAGGCACGAGGATCGACAGTCATATGATCCAGGTAGGTCACTCTGGGTTTAACCCTCTAGACCCTTTCTATTTCACTAATTCAGAGGTTTTCATTTATGGACGTAATAGAGACAAGCCTCCCAAAGTCTCAAATCTCAAAACGTATCTGGGTCGTCATATGTGAGGCCACATGTCAAAATATTGAGCGTGGTCTAACAATCCAAGAGAAAGGAAGCATATATATAGGAAGTTGCAAGCCTATTGAAGTCTCAAAGGGTGGAGCTAATCATAGCCATCCATTTTAGAGGAAATGTATCAGCATATCCCTTAGTCTAGAGGAATAGTACTCCAGAGGATTGTGAAGGTGGAGCATTGGGGCCAAAGGTTACTAAATCCACGGAGTAGATCCTCACCATTGAAGCGAGAGGACACATGTCATCAGATCCTAGAGTCTGGAAGGTTGAAACTCTGAGAGGTCTTAGGTGCATAGAGTGGGAATACCCAAAGGCCTGAAGGCCAGAGCTCATCCTGGTCATCCAAAGCAATGGAAATGTGGCGTCATATTGTAAATTCCAGAGACTTAGCACTCTGGGGGAAAGTTGAGCAAGAGTGTGCATGGGTATAAAATTGTTGAAGCTCTGACCAATGGAGAACATATCATTCATCCATTGCGATTGACACGTGGTGAGATATCTAATACTATGGAGGATAGACACTCTGGGAGGGATTATGGATTGTTGATCATAGGAAGGAAAAGTGGTAGTAGATCTAGAAGTCTGGAGATCCGGCACTCCGAAGCAAACATAGTGCAGTGTTGTGAAGGATCGGGGATGTCTGAAGGTCAGAGTCAATCCCAACCGTCCATTGGAGGAGGACGCGTGGCAAAAGATCCATAGATTGGATACATGGAACTTCAAAAAATTTGCGTCATCGTGTAGATAGAAGGAAAAATCCCTGACATCCTAGTCATTGATCAAGAAGGGGGACATGTGGATGAAGAAGAAATTGATCGGCATTTCGACATTTGGAAATACGAGAAGTTGTGTCATGTCGATGACCAAAGGAAATCGTTGAATCCCAAAGAGAAGAGATCTGGGTCATCCACCCATCTAAGCTTGAGGTTCGTCGATTTGACTCTTGGGTGAATTCACCAATTCACCTATTTGAGAAATTTTTGGAAAGGCATTGTGGATAAATCGTCGAAGCCAAGAGTTACGAAACATGCATAGAGTCGTCGATCTCGAGGAGGAATAGGAGCCATCAGATCAGACTTTTTCGGCAATTGACACTTTGTAAGGGTTATGCATGTTGAAATTGGTTAATAAATCATTGAAGCCCAAAATAGTGGAGTTTGAGTCGTCGATCTCGATGCTTGAGAGTTGTTGATATTTTCGCCTATTATTTTTCGGCAATTCGCAAGATTTGTGCATTTGGGGGAGTTGAAGGGGAAATAAAGGTAGATCATTGAGTCTTGAGCACCAAAATAGCACATGTTGGTTAGTTCTTGGTCACAACCCTCGGTCAGTGAGGAGATGGCCTCATAAAATGGGCTAGGGGCCTAAAATTTATTTTCAAAGGGAAAAGGGTCTTAGTAAGAGCCCACGGGTTCATTGTTGGACCTGCGCATGAAATTAAGGACCTGTATATACGATTTTGGGGGATCTTCAGGGCCTGAAGAGCCGATTCATCTCCTGATTATGAGCGATCCTAAACCAGGAGGTCGAGAAGACCCTAGGAGAGGGTGGGGACTGCATTAAGTGGTATCAGAGCCTGATTTCTATTTACGGACAATAGGCAAGGGAGAGGAGAAAACAAAGTACTGATGCTCTATGAAGATCTGTTTGCAAGTGTGTGAAAGAAAAGAGACATCCAGGAAGGTTGCAGGAGAAATCTAGTGACACTCTCAGCTAAAGAGCAGGTGAAGTAGACAGCCGGGTGGGCTGAAGAGAAGAGCCAGTTGCATTCTTAAAAGAAGAGGAGGAAAATGGCTATTGAAGGCCATAAGAGGGGTCATAGAAAAGACCACGAGAAGATGAGAAAAGAGCATAGAGATAAAGAGATCAAATATATTAGAGTAGAGCTCAATAGGTTGATGTTGAAGATGTAGAAAGAAGCAATAGGAAGATGGAGGTATGAATGGCTTATGAAGCAGAAGGAAAAGTGGCCTATCCAGCAGTTGATTTCCAGAAGGCAGAAGCCGAATTTGAGGAGGTGGCTGAGGCATGATGAAACCCTCAGTGCCATAGAGGAGGAGATGGTTTACATTTGTGAAATAGAGGTTGGAAGAATCCTCATTGATGAGGAAGAGAGATCAACTGAATATATCATAGACTTCAAGGAGGGAAAAGGTGAACTTTCATATTTCCAGGTGGGAAATAAGAAGATATCAGTTAAAGATCTCATAAACTGCCAGGTGGGCAGAGATGAAAGTTCAGATTTCCAGGAGGGAAGTGGAGAGAGATCAAGAATAGATCTCATAGACTACCAAGAGGGCAGGAGTGAAACCTCATATTTCCAGGTGGGCAAGGAAGGAGTGAGATTGTCTGAAAGTCTCATGAGCTTAAAGGAGAGTTTAGATCAGCAAGCAGTGTTGACGGAGGAGGAGGATCAGAGGCACATTCTTATCATTGGGGGAATCAGCATATTCCTACCAAGTAGCACAGTAGAGGCCAATGCACATGTTGAAGGTGTCATAGAAGAAAGATAGCCAACAAAAAATGTCATGACGGAGGAGTAGGAGAATACATTGAAATCTACCCAGCAGATGGAAGAAGAAGAAGAGCATTCAACAGAATTTCTCAAAATTTTTTGCAAGGAAGATGAACAGGAGATGACTCCAGAAATTGAGCCTACAACAGAGGAGAGAAAAACAGACAACATGGAATTTGTTGATCTGTGTGAGGAGTTGGATACCCTAATAGAAAGAAAATTGTCAGAGGAGATAGTTGAGCAGCAGCTCAATAAAATTGTTGTAGAGATGGAATCTATAGTGGAGTGGCAAGTTAATGCCACAAGAGATGAAATCAGTATGGGAGATCATGATGATCTACCCATTGATCTGTGTGAATAATTGGAGGCCCAAGAGGAAAGGGTAATGGCACAGAGCTAGTGCATCCAATATGTTAAGTTGGAAATTGATGAAGAGGAGATGCAAAAGAGAAAACTGCAAAGGAGGAGCTAGACAACAGACCAGATGGAAAAAATAATAGAGCAGATCAGAAGGCTAATGTTAAATTCAACAAAGGATATAGTTAGTAGTAGAGAGAGGTTGACTATAGGAGGGCATGTAGTAGCAGGACAACAACAACATGGAAGAGGAGAAGATGGACAATTCCAAATTCAGATACGGGATCCTAGAGGATCTAAACAGTAGAAGAAGCAGGGGAGCCATGAGAAGGATCTCATGATTTTGTCAATGCAGGATTATGATGCAGGAGCATCACTCCAACTCATCAAGTGCCAGCAATCCAATGCATCAACTCACATGGACGAATGGGTTCCAAGGAAAGAGAAGCATGAGCCCTCTCATTTTGAACCCAAATTTAAATTTTTTTATGAAATTAAATGTATTAAATGTTGTAAGGCTCAGGGAAATCCGATCCATGTGCCTTTGTATAGGTTACATGTGAATTCACCTTTAATGTCTAACAAGTAGATAGGTTTAGGCCTAGTTCGGACTAGATGTCCATTGAATGTAATTCAATGTAATTCAATGCAAGTAGGTAGTTGGAGGGAAGGCTCGAGGAGCCCCTCTTTTGTAAAATTCTCTTGTATCAAAATTCATTAGTATGAAGAGAGAGTTGGTTGTTAAGAGAGTTGTAGAGAGAGATCAAGAGAGGAGAGGAGAGAAAGATCTAAGACTCTGTTGCAGTTCAGACTTTGTAAAAATCTTTGTATAGAAGCATTCAGAATTAATACAAAAGAACTTTTTCCTACATATGAGGTGTCTATGTTTTTATGTGTGATGAATGGTTATTTTATGAATGTTTTTATGTACTTACTTATGTATGTTGTAGATGTATGAAATAGGTTTCATTTTCAAGTTTAGATATACTTATCTATCTATTTTGAAATTTTGAGTAGTTCTCGGCTCTTAGGATTGTGCAAGGAGTGCACACTAGAGTGATTGAAAACTCTATGAATTCAATGCAAGGAGTGCACTTGAACTCCATCTCGAGTTTAGAGAAGAGCGTGCTAGGTGGACACACCAGAAACATTATGAAGATCAGAAGGATTAGTGCCAGGGAAGGCCTATCAAAGTTGTTGAACACTCTGAAGAAGTCATACCATAGTTACTGAACACTCTGAGGGAAGAAGGATCTATAAGGGGTGAATCGAGCGAGCGCAAGAAGCACACAGGAATACTTTTGGAAAAAATATTAAATCTAAGTCTTTTATAAACTCATAGTGAAAATAGTGCACAAGGGAAAAACTCTGTTAAGTGTTAGTAAAATTCAAGGACAGAGCGCAAGGAGTGCGCCAAAGGTCGAGTGGCTTAAAGTCCACAAAATATCGGGAGGAAGAGAATCTTTATTGCTAGGAGGGTAGAAGTATTCGTTAAGGGAGAAAAGGGCTAAGACCCTTAGATATCCGAGCAATTTCAAATCTCAGGAGAGATAATACAGCTAGGATAGAGTCCCTGCCAAGAGGGTAGAAAGCCAAAAATAGTCCAAGTCTCGAATAGTGAGAGAAGTGCAAATGTGTGTGAGGGATGAAGTCCCTTGAATTTGACAAAAAATCAGAAGGGATAGCGTTTCCAATAGCGCAAGAAGAAGCCAAGTCATTGGGACTTGTAGGGGGAAGATTGAAGGCTAATATCCTTTGAAACCCTCAAAGGAGTGAAAATATCAGGAGGGAGAGCGTTTTTCAAAATGCAAGCAAAGTATAGCAGTCGGGCTCACAAAAGAAATATCAAAGGCCATGCCTTCAAAAAATATTGAAATCCTTCATCAGAAGGGAAAGAAAAGACGCAAAAGAGGAGAAACTACAGTAGTTGTCAAATTTGTTGTTGGGAGTGATCTGGACCATTATATTGAGTCCTGACTCGAGGAGGAACGCACAAAGGAGGAGGAAAAATATTTTCCATTGGATCTAGTCATGAGGATCGATAGTCATTTGATCCAGGTAAGTTGCTTGGGGCTTCACCCTATGGACCCTTTTTAATTTGATAATTTTGAGGTTTTCATGTTTGTACGTAATGGAGACAAGCCTCCTGAAGTCCTAAAGCCCGAAACTTATCTAGGCCATCAAATATGAGGCCACGTGTCAGAAGATTGAGTGTGGTCCAACAATATGGGAGAAAGGAACCATATAAACAAGAATTTTTAAGCCTCTCAAAGTCCCGAAGGGCAGAGCTAATCATATTCATTTGTTTCGGAGGACACGCATCAACAGATCCCTTAGTCTGGAGGCATAATACTCCATAGGATTGCGAAGGTGGAGCATTGGGGCGAAAATTTTTCGAAGTCATGGAGTAGATCCTCACCATTGAAGTGGGAGGCCACATGTCATCAGATCATGGAGTCTAGAAGGTTGGAACTCCGGGAGGTCTTAGGATCATAGAGTGGGAATACCCAGAGGACCAAAGGTCGAAGCTCATTTTGGATGTCCAAAGCAGTGGACATGTGGCATCGGATTATGAAGTCTGGAAACTTAGCACTCTGGGGGAAAGCTAAGAAAGAGTGTGGAGGGGTACAAAATCACCAAAGTTCCGAATAGTGGAGAAGATATCAGATTTCTATTGCAAGGGACACGTGGCATGAGATCCAACACTCCAGAGGATAGCCACTCAAGGAGATTGTTGTGTGAGGTGCTTCGAAATTCGTCAAAGCCCATAGTGCCGAAGAATTCTAGACCATTGATAAGAGGAAGGAAATATGGTAGCAGATTTGGAAGTCCGGAGGTCTGTCACTCCGGAGGAAACATAGTGCAATGTTGTGAAGGCTCGCGGAGGCCCGAAATACGGATTCAATCCTAGTCGTCCATTGGAGGAGGACGTCTGGTAAAAGATCCAAAGATTGGGGATGTGGCACTTCACCAAATCTATGTTTTCCTGTATACAGAGAGAAAAATCATCGAAGTCCCGAAGGCATCCTAGACGTTGATCAAGAAGGGAGACACGTGGAGGAAGGAGAAATTGTTTGTCATTTCAGCGTCGGGAAATACGAAAAGTTGTGCCTTCTGGACGACCAAAGGAAATCATTGAAGCCCAAAGAGAAGATATTTGGGTCATTGATCTAGATATATTTACACACATGGAAGTACTTTACTGTGTTCACCAAGTTGATTTGCAGAGTGGTGAAGGTTGTGAACTTATATGTTTTGAGTTTTATTTTCTCATGCATTTTATTAATGCTTTGTGAGAAAAGGGCCTCATGCATTCTTTTATTCTTTTATGAGATGCTCATGAATTTAATTATGCTTTATGATCTTTTGGAAAAAATCATACATTATTGATGTAAAATGATTAATACTTGTGAGGGAAATTAGACTCACGTATTTATCATTAAATTATAATTTTGGAAATTGGTTTTTATGTGAGAAACCACCTCACACTAATTTTCCATTATTCTCAATTATAGGTTGAGAGAATAAAGGACATGGAAAAGGATTCTTTGGTTGGGTTTGAGACTTTTACCATTATGTGCTTGAAGATAGTTTGAGATCCTACATTCATGGATCTTGTTTTTTCTCTTTTGTAATTAGATCCTATTATTGTGGATCTAGGAATTAATGCTCTTTATAAAGAGGGAGTGAGGAAAAACTATATAATGCCTTATGTGAACCCTATGTAAAGGGGCGAGTAATGAGGAATTAATGAATGGATTTAGAGAGCCATAGTGCTACTACTCCTAAGCATTGAGAGACTTATTCATGTAAGGAATTATCCTTCCTGATGTATGGAGAGATGTGAGTCTAAGTAGTCTTCTTGAATCCTCACTAAAGGAGAAGGAATCTCTTATGTAATAACTTATGATAAGGTCCTAGCATCTTTTGAAGAAGAAATGAAATTGATCTATATTCCAATTGAAGCGGGTCCGAAGATGTAGCCCAGGCGGGGTGAACTTTGTTACCATAATTGGTTGTCTCTCTCTTGTCTTTTCATATGATTATTCCATTTTGAGTTCATGTGTGTTATGTATTATTTTTTAAAATCATGGTTAATCATGGATTCATATGCCCTTTAATCCTTATGCAAATACTTTGTCAGAAAAAAATTCTCAATTGAAAATTTGTGCAAAGAAAGTACTCACCCGTTTTCAGATCATGTGGTATCAGAGCTAGGATGACTGCCTTGCAGGATGGGAAAAGGAGTGAAGAGAGAATAAAGTCTTCAAGAATTAGAAGAGATAAATCACAACATTCAAGCTGAAAAATCAGAGTTGAGGAGACTTTTGCAGGTTGCAGAAGAAGAGAAGAAAGAGCTTCAAGAGAGATTTCAGCTTCATGAGGAAGTCCTCAATGGAATTATTGAATAATTTCAGATCGAATTGAAAACCAAGGATGATCTCTTGGCTAAGTTGCAACATGGTGAACGAATGGAAGACAAAGAGCCTTCTACCATGGATGCACAAACTCAAACCGAGGTATATGATGTTTCTTCATGTTCAATGTTTTCTCAGTATGAAACTAATGTGGGCATGAATCTCCTCACGAACATGGGATACAGAGGAGGTGGAATTGGCATTCATGGCCAAGGATTCATGCATCCATTAGATGTGGTACAAAGACCATAATTTGCAGGTTTGGGATATGGTCAAGAGGAGATTGAAGAGTGCTCAAAGTCCGTTGAAGCAAGATCCACTTCAAAAACCATTTCTATATCATTGAATTCCAAGAGAGGAGTCAAATCATCTAGTCCTAGTCCTTGTCATATCTACAACAAGGATAATCCTGGAAGGTATAAGGGTCATGTTCAGTCAAATTATTTCTTTGATTTTAAGAAACATGATTCTTGCAATATTCATTCTTGCACTCGATCTTCTAACCGTGATGTAGCCAAAAATCACAAGAAGAAAACTTGGGTAAAGAAGACGAGCACATCCACCAGAAGTGAGACAAGATAGAAAGAACCCCTTTCATGTCCTCGTGTCAAGGATATTTTGTTAAAGGAGAAGCGAAGGAACTATTGCACTCATTGTGAGATGAGTGGCCATTGGATTGGAAAATACTGGAAAGTTCATCCTCAACTTTGTCCAAAACATGGAAAGAGATTCATACAAGATCCTGCAAAGAAGGAGGAAGTATATGAAGGAGTTAGTCCAACGACAATAATCCCAGAAGCAGTTCTTCAAAAAGATCAACTATCCAAGGAGCATCTATTTGAATGGCTTTGTAAGCAGTGGTTATTATTTCTGCAAAATTGAAATATTTCTATGAGTTAACATGTTCTGTAGCTAAGAAAAAAAATTATGGAATCCACCAAGAGCATGGACGACTGTTGTCATAGAAGGAACCAATATCATTTTTCTCAGAGAAGGCCTAAGTTGCGTCCCAGGAACTCATGCAAATGAAGTCTTTGATGGAGTCATTTTTCGAGCATTCCATATTTATGAGGCAAATGGAGAGAATGTCTTCAAGATAATGGATGGAATGTACTCTTTGACACCCGTGAAAATATTTTTATTTCTTTTTGTGGTGTCTCTGGTATTGATCTTTCAAAGAAAAATAAAAATCAAATTATAGGTCATGGGAATATGCAATCTACATCTAAAGATTCGGTGAAGCCATGAAAGATCTATGTATTGCAACCCTGGGTTTTTCCATGACAATTTTCTCTGTGATGTTCTGTGCCAAGATGGAAACAAGGCGAGGAGTGGAAATTATACCGATGAGGAAACCACACAGTCGCACTAGCTCACAATGAAGCACATGTTATCAGGCCTCTTAATGCACACGCTTGTGAGAATCGATATCTCGATGCCAAGAGATGTAACAAGAAGTGGTTTCATCCTTGGTTTCTGCCATGAGATGAGGAACACTACAGTTGTGAAGGTGGATTTGTATACATGCATATAGGTTTAGTGAGGCCGTAGATGATGTACGTTGGTTCTCTTGGCCTCCATTCCCAGTCACTGATCGAATATTGTGATTCCACTCCAAGATTTCCAAAAATCACACACGGATTCCATTTTCTTCAATGTATATTTCCTTCAATGCATATGATGTAAATCGATGGAAACTATGTTGTATCGTGCAACAGGGTTGAGTGGGTTGTTATGGTGGTAGTTTGCATATATTAATATTAGAAGGAAATACAAGAATAACATGAGCATGCAACTGATGTTCTCTTATCATGGATGTCAGAATGAAACATTTGAATATCCGAGTCCTACACTATGTCGACTGTGCTAATGATTCCAACTTCGCTTGCTTGGATTTAGACGTGATACAGGCATGAAATTGTGGATCAAGTCTACCTATTTTCACTGTCAATCCTCATAAAACCAGGGTCACAACATGTGTTAGTTTCTCTGTCAATCCCCAAGAAATCACAGGCGCGACAGGTGATTTTATTTGGTTGTTACCTATGGCATTGGGTTTATTGTGTTAAATACTAGCACAGCCACATAATTGTGGCTGATCAACGCCGAAAGGTTGATAAGATGAAAAGAATACTTAAAAGAATATATTAAATTTTATTATTGATTAAAAAATAAAAGGTTGAGCTTATTTATCTGGTGTTAATATTTTAATTTCTGTTAATCACTTAGGTGGCAATCAGTTAGCTATCAAAGTAATTTTTAAATATGATTAGGTAAATGTAAAAAAGTAAACACATAAACGAATGTCTTTATAATAGCTAGGAAGTTAATGATTGAAATCATAGCCATTTATTTTGTGTGACTACTAAGAATATTTCAACCATATTTAATCATGTCCATAGAAAACTTATTAAGCACTAAACCGCTATTAAATCTGCCCATTGTCAATAGGTATAGTGATTCATATTGTTCCCATCAAATCTCCCAATGAAGTCAACAGTTGCAACATCTCAGTGAAAAATAGCTGCGAGATATTCTATAGCATGATTTTCATTTACAAGTGTTTAGAATGAGTTGAAGAAGTTGTTTTTCCAATGGGGAAAAGGTGTACACTTGCAAGGTTGTTCATGGCCACTATGATCTTTCCACCGTTGCCAAATCATCTACAATATGGACATACTATGGCAAACATATGTGTTTGAGTACCATGGTATCTATAATTGGGTCGGTGAGAAATCGTTCATGTTGGTATACAAAGACGGGGGGCTTGCTCAAT
This sequence comes from Picea engelmannii, assembly GCA_009831015.1. Lineage (NCBI taxonomy): Eukaryota > Viridiplantae > Streptophyta > Pinopsida > Pinales > Pinaceae > Picea > Picea engelmannii. The sequence goes on along the minus strand of ML780903.1, from coordinate 433,372 downwards.
ACAGCCAGATGTTGAACCCTTCCTTTCCACAATCGATGGGATCATCTCTCAAGGCGRGATTTTTTGCAAAAATCTATCCTTTKTTATTATGCAGTTGGACGCAGCGACATTAGTGGTTTGTTGAAACCATTGTTAATGTTGTGAGAAATAAGCATATGCCATACTTGGTGGTGGAGTTGTTGGCGAAGGAATGAGTTATATGTTTTCCACGATATCTTGTATCATTGAGCGATGGAACCATAAAAAACCACAATTAGATATGGTATGCCAGAACCATATCTCAGATAACTTTGGTAAGCCACTATACCATAATTTTGGGCGCATATATTATGCCATAAAGTGGGTTTTGATACCTTGGTTAATTCTTTGGTTGGCTTGTTGTTTTTTGGGTTTTTACATTATAGTTTGACTCATAAACTTTTGAAATCCATTTTCATAAGGTTTCCATATGCCTAAGTTAAAAATTGATGGAAATCAAAGGATTTTGGGGGAATTTTTCCATATGCACATTATTATTATGGTGCACATTTTTTCCATATTGATTAGTGGCAATTAAGGGGCATTTGGAAATTTTTCCCATTCCTAGAGTTGCATCTCTGGCCATCATGGGAATTGGGAATTTGATATATGTTTCACATTTTTGTAGGGGTTTAAAACCATGGGATTTCACTACTAGTGCACATTTTGGCTATGATGCACATTTTTGTAATGGGGGGGTTAAAAAACCTTCTATTGTTCTCATTTTGTGCACATGTTTGGCACATTAAAATTGCCTTCAAAAATTTGAAGTAATTTCCATATAAAGTCCATGAAATTGACTTGAAAACATCATGTAAAATGATTATGAAGCATTGTAATGGATTTTTAGCCACTTTTGAGTGAGGAGAGTGAGAGTCATTATTTTTGCGCCTTAAGCCTTAAGTGGCTTCATTTTGTAATCATTATGTAAACAGTTGAATGGGGCGATTTTCCCAAGCCATGTTGGAGATTCATTGTAAACTTGACCAAAGAGTGTAGTTATAAAATCTTGGCAAGTAATGTATGCCAAATATTGTGGTACATGTATCATATGCTACAAGTTGCAAGATTATGTAGGTGTGGGCTTCGACATTTCAACTCCAAAGAACAAAGGTGAAGGAGACATGGATGTGCCTTTTTCCAGACATTTGCTTTGCAACAGTTGCAAGTGTTGGCTTTGCATTATGATTCTGAAGTACATGTGTGAATGAGTCTTGAAATAATGTGTCTTTTGAGGATATTTGCATAGAGATAAAGTTGATACTTTTGGAGACCAAAAGGTTCTTTGTGGGGAGGTGTGATTCAGACAGATTTCCACACATGGAAGGACTTTACTATGTTCCCCAAGTTTATTTGCAGAGTGGTGAAGGTGGTGAACTTATATGTTTTGAGTTTTATTTTCTCATGCATTTTATTAATTCTTAGTCAGAAAAGGGTCTCATGCATTCTTTTATGCTTTTATGAGATGCTCATGCATTTAATTATTCTTTATGAGATTTTATAAAAACTCATACATTATTGATGTAAAATGATTAATACTTGTGAGGGTATTTATCATCAAAGTATAATTTTGGAAATTGGTTTTTATGTGAGAAACCACCTCACACCAATTTTCCATTATTCTCAATTATAGTTTGAGAGAATAAAGGACATGGATGAGGATTCTTTGGGTGGTTTTGAGACTTTTCCCATTATGTCCTTGAAGATAGTTTGAGATCCTACATTCATGGATCTTGTTTTTCCTCTTTTGTAATTAGATCCTATTATTGTGGATCTAGGAATTAATTCTCTTTCTAAAGAGGGAGTGAGGAAAAACTATATAATTCCTTATGTGAACCCTATGTAAAGGGGAGAGTAATGATAAATTAATGAGTGGAGTTAGAGAGCCATAGTGTTACTACTCCTAAGCATTGAGAGACTTATTCATGTAAGGAATTATCCTTCTTGATGTATGGAGAGATGTGAGTGTGAGTAGTCTTCTTTAATCATCACTGAAGGAGAAGGCATCTCTTTTGTAATCACTTATGAGAAGGTCCCAACATCTTTTGAAGAAGGAATGAAATCGATTCATATTCCAATTGAAGCGGGTTTAGAGACATAGCCTAGGTGGGGTGAACTTCGTTACCAACATTGGTTGTCTCTCTGTTGTCTTTTCATATGCTTATTCCATTTTGAGTTCATGTGTGTTATGTATTATTGTTTAAGAGCATGGTTAATGATGGATTCATATGCCCTTTAATCCTTATGCAAATACTTCGTCAAAAAATGATTCTCAATTGAAAACTTGTGTAGAGAAAGTACTCGCCCGTTTTCAAATTATCTATCCACCCGTCTGAGATTGAGGACTGTAGATTTGATGCTTGGGAGAATTTTTTGATTCGGCGATTAGGGAAATTTGTGGAAAGGCGGTGTGGAGAAATAGTTGAAGCCAAGAGTTGTGAAAGAGGCATAGGGTCGTCGACCTGGCAGAGGAATAGGAGTCGTCGGATCAACCTTTTTCGGAAATCGGCACTTTGCAAGGGTTATGCACGTTAAACATGCTTAATAAATCATTAAAGACTAAAATAGTGGAGTTTGAGTCGTCGATCTCGGTGCTTGAGAGTCGTTGATCTTGCCGCCTATTTTTTTGGCAATTTGAAAGATTTTTGCATTCGAGTTGAAGGGGAAATAAAGGTAAATCATCGAGGCTCGAGCGCTAAAATAGTGCATGTTGGTTAGTGCTTGGTCACATCCCTCGGTCACATGAGGATATGTCTGGAGAAAAGCGGATAGGATCCCAAAATTTGTTTTTAAAGGGAAAAGGGGATTAGTAAGAAACTGCGGGTTCATTGTTGGACCTGCACATGAAATTAAGGACCTGTATATACAATTTTGGGAGATCAACAGGGCCCGAAGAGCCGATTCAACTCCCGATTGTGAACGATCCTAGACCGGGAGGTCGAGCAGACCCTAGGAGAGGGTGGGGACTACATCAGATGGTTTAGATACGTTTCCATGATCCTGAATCATACCAGGATCATCAGACCACCATGGAACTTAGTCGCGACACGTGGTTTACCCCTCTACCACATCAATTCCAACATGGATCAACTTAAAGTCACCACATGTTACTTGGACCCTAATGACATCAGTAGCAATGCTATCACATCTTTAAGGGTTTTCTATTTTTGGTCGAGTTTAAATTACTGGCTCACATTGGATCAAACTCTAGATTGACGGTCCTAGTTCGATTTTAGTTTCCAAGCGCATCGGTCTCACATAACCATCAGGCACCGAGAATATTGTCATTCGGGACTTAAAATATCAACAATTGAGATTAATCATCGAGATCGTTCTGATGGTGGCTGAGTTTCATTGCTTTTGTGGAATTGAGTTAGAGCGCCCAGCCAATAGAGAAAATGATTGCATGGGCTCTTAAGGAACAAAGTTGCATTGATATTTTGGCTGGAAAATGTTCAACTGCTCCATGATCTTAGCATAATAGAAATTCAAGCAAGTGAAAGTAACTATTTTCTACCAGGGGGGAAACCACTCAAGAATCAAGAAGCAGTAACAATATTCAAGAATATGGAAGTGGTTTCAAGAAGTATTTTTAGGGCATGAGTGAGAGGAATAAAAGACAATGAAGGTGATCATTGCTAAGGTCGACACTTTGGGGATTTTAAGAGTTTATTACAATCAAATTTGTTTGATCATAAACCTTGAGCATAGACAAATGGTGAATGCAGTAGGAAACCAAAGATTCATCCCCTATATTATGTTTCAATATGTAACTCCTCTTCTTATAGTGTTTGTGTTCTTGTAAAGCATCTTCTCCCATTTTTTTTTTCTTGTATCGGATCTAGGTTATAATAGCTCACAAAAGATATTATACCTAATGTTCAATGTTATTGTATGATGTATAATCCTGACATAGAAGTGATTTCTTATAAATGAATGACCATATCTTGTCAGTTCTTTATGCTTTCAAATAATATGTAGAGTGTACCTCCATGTTTTTGAGTTAATGAAGATGTTAACTATTGAAGCATGTTTTATATATTTGTATGCATCTATTAGAGTTGTTTAATTCTTAATTACTCAACATGGTGTTATTTTTCCATAAGCTACAGATTCATTCACATCGGTTCCTTGTATGTTTATTTTGTCTTTATCCTAATTCACCACTTCATTCTCCTTAAAATATTAATTGTATAAAAAAATTGTAGACATATGCCTCTAAGAGTTGAGAGAATTTGTCATTTGAGCTGAGATTGTTTGAGGTCCTATAATTTCAAGAAAGAGAGAGGGAAAAACTTCCCAAATTTTTCACAACTACTTTACTGTAAATATAGCTTTAAGACTCATCCTGAGTCTTAGCTCTTGGGGTGCCTCGACATCGTTCCATCAATAGCCTAGAACATCTCGAGGGATAACATCCGAAATGGATCCATTGAGAGGGACATAATTTGAATATATCTTCCCTAGGGATACAAAATTGTACATTCTAAGTATTGATGGTAAATAGGCCTCGGGCATTTGGATGTTAATATTTCACCTAGCAACTCCACATAAGGAAAAATTGGCCTCTATCAGAAGATACACCAGAAGCGACCTTTATCCTTCTTGATGCAAAAATGCACAACTAGATCTTTCCTACAAAGAATTGCAATGCACCCTATAAAATTGTATTATTATTATTTAAATAGTAACTATAGTTGGGATCCCTTTAAAGAGAAATTAAGATAAGTCGAATTTTTTATTTCCTCCTAAAAATGTTGTTCGTATATAGTCACTTCGACAATAATGATTTGATGACTATACCTTGAAATTATGTGCTTACTACACACATGCATGATTAGTTTTTTTTAATGTTACAAAAAATGTGTGATCCATCCACAACATTTATTTACATCACACCAAGTATATCTTTATCATTTCAAAGAGAAGGGTCCTTGCACGGGTGTTATGCTAATTGTAATTACAACTCTAAACTCTCTACTATGATATTAAGTTTATTGATATGTCAAAAGTGGTTGATGTTGCTTGTGACTACATGTGTATATGTTTTCGAGCATATAGTCTCATGTCAACATATAATATTGTGGGTATTGTTGCACATAACATTGGACAAAATAGATATGTGACAACCATGGTTATAATATTGGAGGCATTTGTTTAAAAATGATTGATCATATGTTAGCCTATTGGATATGGTATAAATTTCGAACTATGACAACTTTGAATGCACATATGTTGTGGTACTTAATGGGATTTGGGAATCCATTATCGCATTACCTGGCTTCCATCGTGTAACATACGATTGGGTTTTGGCTATGATTGAAAATTTGGTAAAGGTTATGGTGTTTCCATCCAATTTTGGAGGCAGTGTGAAGTTAATGAAGAGTTAATGCAGGTATGTGAGATTTTCTCTTGAGATTTACCACCTTTCTTGCTTGTTAGTTTTGGTGAAACTCTATCCAACTACTAATACAGGGTTTGAATTCGAAATCTCTTTTGGTAATTGAATAATTTCTCTTTGCAACTCTTCCCTGGCTATTTAAATGTCTTGGAACTGGTATGAACATTTGGCCTATTCTACATCAAATGGTGTGTTTTTCTTAATAGCTTATGATATTGGGTCTATTCTGGTTGCATTCAATGTGTTTGTAAGACTTGAAATGGCTCTATTTTTTTCTTCTCTCGAGTATTTGAAGCTCAACTTGTGTATATCAGTTGGTCCTTTCATCATTGAATAATGGTTACATTTTTTGTTTTGGGTTGTCAATGTGTTTCTCAGCGATTGTTGTTGTGGGTTTATGAATATTTTGAGAAATATAATATGAACCCTATGCAAGTTCCTTCCTGTCACTATTTGAATTATGGGTTCAAACTTATGGTTTTAGAGACTTCCTTTTTGTTGTTAGTTTGTTGATCGAGCCTGTATGATAAACTCGACTTGTTTTAACAGCCCCAATGGAGAAATTGTTTGGGTTAAATACAGTTTCAAACCCGTGTTGTAGATTTGAAATGATTTTGGTTATGGGTGAAGGGTTCGTTGTTTAATTCCAGCTGAAGTTTTAATAGGGGCTAGGGTTTTGATAAAACTACCCTTTAGTTCAACCCTTGCCAAACTAACAGTCTAAGCTCAAATTACTTGTTATGCTACGGTTGATATTATTCATGTGGATAGATGCTCTGTATGATTAAAGTTGCATGAACTAGTCAAGACCCTCATATTGACTGGTTGGAAACAAAGTTACCAACTTAATGAGAACTGTGACCTCAAAACGAGAACTCTGGCCCAAAAAAACCCATATTTTTGCAAAAAAAACATGAAAATCAACCCCCAAATCAAAAAGTGGTGCTATCGGGAACACAATGTTTTCAAACGGGGTGAAAATTAAAACATTTTTCAAACATGGCCTTCAAAACTCATACAGTAGCTCAGAAAAACCTTCAAATCGGCACCTAAATAAAAAATGATGTTACAAATTGTTTTTTTCAAAACGTTAAATTTATAGATATTTTGAAATCATATTTTTAGTAGATGGTACCATTAAAACCAAAACCTCAAAATCAACTATCAAATTGAAAAGTACTCCTATCGGTAGCACCCATTTTTAATTTGGGGTATTAAAATGACATATTTTTTAAGTGGTAATCGAAATCATCGTTACTGCAAACAAAATCATCAAATCAACCCTTTAATGTTTATTTTTTAAATCTTAGTGTATCACCCAAACACAACATAATACATAATGTCATGAAAACAATACATTTAAAAATATATATTCAAAACCAAAATTTGGATCCCCGGATGGGGTGACAGGTGGCGCGATAGAGCCATGTGGGAACGAGCCGGGATGCAGTGTTAATGCATTCACCGGCTCGTATCACCTCGGCCATTAATCTGCATGCATTCAAGCAGCAGATATCCCTCGAGAAGGCCCCTCGCTCGAGTGCAAGGTACCCCTCACCAGAGCACTACCCAGCAGAGTTTAATGGCAAGATTTAATGTTGGGGACATGACAATTGTATTGATAGCGGCGTTCATTGTTCGGGTCACAACTTCAAGCAGCAAATTTCTTCGGGGAGCCTACGTTTCACAGGAAAACCAGAGCTGTGGTGGCCTCTTCTCGGCTTCTTTGGTGCAGTGGCCACACACGGCAACCCCGCCTCTCCTCCGCAGCAATCTCACAAACACAGGCAGTATCAAGATTTTGCACAGGGTTCCCGTCATGCCTCAACTTCGAGGGCGACCGTGACGAGGGGTGGTCTGGTAGGCGGCGGAGTCTCGGCATAAACAAAAGAAAAACTTTGAGAGAGCTATGGCGATAGCAGCTCGGCGACGGAAGACCAAAACACGGACGCCTCCAATGGCGTATGTGGAAGAGGTCATACCAGAAAGCGGTCCGCCAAGCCCTCTCGGGCATGCCCTATTCATGGTTCTGGAGAACTGGAAACCAAGCACAAGCTTTAGCTCCCACAGCATTCATCAACCTGCAAGCAAGGGGCCTGACCCCTCCACAGTCACCGTTGAGAGGCCTTACACCCCCTGCTACATGGTAGAGGAGGCCCCTCCCGAGCCCACCAAGGAAGTGGAGGATACAGGGCAAGAGAGCCAACGACACAGGACACGGGAGGAGGATGCAGACACCAGCAAGTATTGCATGGCCAACCACCGCCTGGAGCAGCCACCGCCTGTCAATTGGGGATACCTGAATCTCATTTTCGAAATCAGAAACAAATTGGATGATCAAATCTTCTACCTGGCACAAATAGATCAACGACTGGACATGTTCTTTGCAGCACACTCCAGAGCATCATCAAAAAAGCAATGTCCAACCTGTGCGCGCACCTACACGTTCCCTGCGAGATGGAGGCACTCTGAGGTCTAGGACAAGCTGCTCGGCTCAGAGGTTCCCTCATGTTTAAAACTCGACTCTGGTTTTGGTGTTGTGGTTATACTGTTTGCCTTGTGTTAGTTAGTATTATGCGGTCATAGTTCTAGTTAGAATAACCAGCTTTCATGCTGCGACTATCAGTCCTGGTTTCCTTCGGGCAGGACGTCACACCGTCAACTCTGTAAATTTTTCCACCTATGCATGCACTGTGACACATGGACATGGATGCCCAGTTGTCCCGATTTCCTGCTCAGGCGGGACAGCTGGCATCGCTTACAGTCTTATATCTTTTGTATTTTGATCATAGCAATATAATAGGTACTGCCTTTTTTACTTAA
>ML780903.1:394630-424991 GCA_009831015.1 Picea engelmannii | reverse complement strand
AACTAAAAATTTTTAGTAAAAAACATTTAAAAAAATAAATAAAACACAAAATTTTATATATATATATATATATATATATATATATATATATATATATATATATGGGGGACGATTTCGGGCATCGCCTCAGGCCCCTACGTGGGCAAGGGCCAGATTTCATGGGTGGCAGTCCATCGGACCTAGACCTTGTCTGCACGGGGGCTGGGACGATGCTCGACATCGCCGCCCCCATATATATATATATATTGTGTTTTTTCATTTTTTTAACAAAAATAAATATTTTTATTTTGTAATTTTATGTTTTTTTAGGGTTTTTTTTTATTTTGTATTAAAATTTGTATTTTTAGGTGTTTTAATTTATTTTTTTAATATATATATANGTGTGTGTGTGTGTGTGTGTGTGTGTGTGTGGTGTTTTTTAACTTTTATAAAAATTTTGGACTATAATTGTTTTTTACCTTTTTTCTTAAAAAAACAATTCTCATTTAACTTAGTTTATATATATTTTTAATTTTTTAGTTTTTTAAGATTTTCTTTGATTTTGTAAGTATATAAATTTGTTTTTTAATTTCTTTTTCTTTTTTAATTTCAATTCTTTTATTTTTCTTAGTTTCTTTTACTTTTAATTTATCAAAAAAAAATTCAATTATGTTTTTTTGCTAAATGTTTAAAAATAGTGTTATGTAACTACAATGATTTTAAAGGTAAAAATGTGTTAAAAATGATATTTTCCACTATATTTAAAAAAGTATGGAACCATAAATTAATTAAGGAGACGAAAAATCGCATTTTCAGAAATGTAAATGGTAAAAAATATTTTAAGATTGAAAGAAGCATGGAAAAATGACTAAAAACATTGTTGATATAAAAATAAAATGAAAATAGATGAAAAAACAAGCATTTAAAAAAAAAGTGAAAACAGTATGTATAAGAAAATTTAAAATATCAAAAAACCACCTTAAAATGGAAGGGGGGTATTAACTATGTTTGGAATGAAAATGGATTGGAATGAAAGATATATGTGATAATTTTAAAATAGAAAGTATATAATAGAGCTTTAACCCATGAATGAAAAAGGATTTTAGCATTCGATTTAAAGTCTTTTGGACTATAATTGCTTTTTACCTTTTTTCTTAAAAAAACAATTCTCATTTAACTTAGTTTATATATATTTTTAATTTTTTAGTTTTTTAAGATTTTCTTTGATTTTGTAATTATATAAATTTGTTTTTTAATTTCTTTTTCTTTTTTAATTTCAATTCTTTTATTTTTCTTAGTTTCTTTTACTTTTAATTTATCAAAAAAAAATTCAATTATGTTTTTTCACTAAATGTTTAAAAATAGTGTTATGTAACTACAATGATTTTAAAGGTAAAAAATGTGTTAAAAATGATATTTTCCACTATATTTAAAAAAGTATGGAACCATAAATTAATTAAGGAGACGAAAAATCGTATTTTCAGAAATGTAAATGGTAAAAAATATTTTAAGATTGAAAGAAGCATGGAAAAATGACTAAAAACATTACTGATATAAAAATAAAATGAAAATAGATGAAAAAACAAGCATTTAAAAAAAAAAAGTGGAAACAATATGTATAAGAAAATTTAAAATATCAAAAAAACACCTTAAAATGGAAGGGGGGTATTAACTATGTTTGGAATGAAAATGGGTTGGAATGAAAGATATATGTGATAATTTTAAAATAGAAAGTATATAATAGAGCTTTAACCCATGAATGAAAAAGGATTTTAGCATTCGATTTAAAGTCTGTGGAGATTTGATGTATAAGTAAAACATGGATTGTGGCTTTCTCGTTATGCTTTACTTTGTGTGGTTCTATTGGTTTTCATCACACTATAAATATTGTGTTTCCTTTCTCCTGGTCGTTACATAAAATTATTATAAAATTGTTATGGGTCATGAAGCTTTGATAAAAGAATCGGAATACAAGTTTGGCAGTGAACTTGTTTGATTGATTGAAATGTGTTAACAAATATAATGCCTAGATAATTTTGATTTCGCTCCCTGTCATAATATCATTTTTCATTCATTATAATCCTATCATTTTCTCATTCCATTATATTTCAATACTCTCATTACTTGTTAATCATGAAAAATAATACATATTGTATAAGGATCAGATTAAAAATAAGGAAGTAATGGACATTCTTAATATGCAAGACAATAATTTTATTTCAATAAAAATGTTGTAGCAGTGAATTGATGTGATGACAAAAGGAGAATAATTGGTGATGATTGTGTGTGTAATTTCACATGGAGGATTGATAGTATGTGATTGAATTGCATAAATTGGTTTTGGAAAAGAACAATATTCATCTCTTTCCTTTTCATAAATGTCATTTTCCATTCATTGCAATCCCTCCACATCCCATATATCATTTATTTTCCATGTTCAACGTGGTCATCAGCTATGAAATAATTGATACCAGAACTAATGGACAGATTGTTGCATTCTTGATTGTTAGCTAGTCAAAGCCAATCTCTTAAATCATTTTCTTATGGAAAGAAATTTGGTGTATTATTTTCCATCTGATTTATATCTTAATATAAGCCTTACTATTAGGAAAATGTGTTTCTTCAGCAGGGAAAGTCATGGAAGAGAAAGAAACAGAGGTAGAGGATACAATATTTTTTGGCAAAGGGGTAATAAAAGACTGAGGTACTCAATACATTTCGATGTTGATTCTAAAGAATTGACTCAACTGCTGCAAACTAGTTTCTTCAACCTAGACAGCCAAAGGGCCTTACATCCATATCCTCAACAAGAGAGACCTTCATATCAACCCCATCCTAGAATTTCAAATGTTCATGTCCCAGCCCATGTGTCTTTACAACCAGAAGTCTCTTTCAATGATGGTTAGGAAGATGTTGTCCAACATCCTCTAGTTCATCATGGTGGCTAGCCCACAGTGTCACTACCATTACCACCTCCTCCTCCACCTAAAAAACCTGTTCAGAATTTTTCTTCTATTGCATCCCATGCTCATTGATCTCATGCAAGAAGAAGGCTCAAGATAGATATCCCTGATCCAAAGAGAAGTAAGGGTAAGCAAATTTCCATTGAATTCGAGTCATCTCATGAATCATTCCAGTCAGTAACATCCCTTTCCAAGCATGTCAATGACCACTCCAATGATTTCAGTGAGGTTCATCCCAATGCATCCAAGGAAAAGAAATCTTCTAAGGCAAGCTCACATACAAACAGGGCAATAAATACAGTAAGCAATGAAAGGAAGAAAAAATTTTCTCATAAAAAATATGGTTTTTGGTGTGACAGTGTTTTTATGATTGTTGATAGTTTACTTGCATTTTCATCTTTTTTGGACAACGTTGTGATTATATTTTGACTTTTGGACAACAGGATTGTAATGATCCTCATATTTACCAAATTAAAAAAATATATATATGTTTCTATAATTTCTTAGTAAAAGATAGGGTTCTAATTAAATCACCCTATTATCGCTTGGTTATGAAACTCTGTACTAACCTTTGCCTCCAAAATCTAACATAAAATCCTTGCCACATTTTTACTACAACTACTGAATTTTGGCTTACCACAAGTTTCCCTATTTAAATCAGGAGTGGGAAGTTATAAGGGTAGGTCCTCTATACTTTGACAAAACCCCTTTATTTTATTTTACCCATATAGATATACATATATATAGACCATGTATGTAAGGGGTAGTTTTACAATGCATGTTGCGACTCACTTTTAAATCTCACAAGGATATCAAGTTTATGCACAACCCACTTACGGGTGCTACCCTATGTATCTTTAACTGATACCCAGTTATAAAAGACATGAGTCGTATTCTCTCCTTCCTCTTACATTAGACAACTAACCTAACTACCAAGTACCGGTTATAATGTGGTTCTTGGGAACGGTGGGTGACTGTACAGAAACTCAAGATTTGAAAGCCAGTGGAAAGTTGATAACTAGGATCCATTGTTGTCTCAAATTTACACAGGGGCGAGAATGGTTCCACCCGAGTTATGATGATGTCAAATCGAACCCATATTTAAGTGAAAGAGGAGGTATATTTTCGTGACAGTTAAGGCTCTGCAGCTTCAATTAATGGTCACCCTGCATTTTCCTCTGTAGTTATTGGCCCCATACCCGAGGTGTCACTATCCCTCTGTTATTGTCAAATGGCTACCCGTCCTCCACACTCCCTGCATTTATTACAATGCATTGAGGTGATGCTTAGGGTTTGAGGTAGGTTTACAGTTTTATCATTTCTAAGTTCTCTCTTTCGAAGAGGTTCTATTTACCCAAACTTCAGAGGCTAAGTCGATGAGTGATGAAGGTTGCTCCATGGTGTAACTAACGGCATGATTGAGACCCTGGTAAGTTCCTCTTAGCCCAATACTGGAATATCTAATAAGGGGTGGTACTCTTCGGAGATAATGTTAAGAAATCGGTGGTTTTGTCAGTTATTGTAGTATCTATTCACACCTATGGTGTTCTTCTTCATGAGTAATTTTTCTTTGTAATCCCTTTCGAGGTCACCCTTAGTCTACAAGAAAACTGGTTCCTCCCTGAGATTTTTTTTATTACTTCTATGGTCAGGTGATTTAGATCCCTCTATAGTAGTTACCGAAATCTTTGGAGTTAGGGTTGCTCGAAGGCATTCTTCATATCACAAGTAAGTAATGGAATTTTGTTGAACTGAGGCAGGTAGAGGTCTTACAAAGAGTCTCTCTATGACTACTTAAGTAGTGGTATCGTCTTGTTTTCTTTGTCCCCATTACCGTTCATCCTCAAGAGTCTCCCAGAGAAAGGATTGGTCTTGTGCATAGTTCATAAGGATAGACTTTTCTATTTGAGTAGGTTAAGCTTTCTTCTATTTACTTCTCTTGTAACGAATGGAGTCATCCTTCAGTAGTTCTATTAGACCCTCCACTGGTCTTCTTCTTACCGAGGTTACCTTCCGTATTCTTGGACACTTGGATATTATAAAGGAAAAATCCTATGGCATGACTCTATTCTTACTGTTGATACTGTTGGTTAAGTATATATAATCGTTACAGATTTGGTTTAGGGTTCTATTTAAACTTAACTCTTTGTCGTGTCCATAATCTATGTGAAAGGATATGTGTTATTACTTCAACTTTATTCTTGTGGCAATATGTTTGAACAATTTACTGGTTAAGGGTTTTCGTTACTAATTAAATTATTTGTAAGAGAGAACTTATTAAGATTTGGTACCGACACTAATGGTGGGACCCTTTTGATGCGAGGGTACCCATCAGAGATACTTAGACCCCCTCTCCCCGGCCTGAAGTGTTTATTCAAATGGAAAGTGATCAGGAAAGGATGTTGGACTCTAGGCATAAGTTAAGTATCATTCGGTCTCACTACTTCTAGTATTCATCATTCTGTTGAAAGTTTTGCATTTGTTTTTAATTCGTATGTTATACTAATGTTTAAAATGATAACACTTGTAGGGATGTCGACCATGCCAGGCTCTAGGATGTTGATTCTTACCTATCACTCAAAAGGTATTCAGATTCTATATACCGTGTCTCACAGAATTATTTCTTTTGAGTGCTAGAAATGAGAATCACCACTCTGTCAAAATTTATTTTATGAAGAGCGTTTCGTCCTGATTCTCGATGGTCCCCTGTTTAAAGATGGTTTTGGTTGAGATATAGATAATCTATAATTGGAGGAGAATACAGTTCTTGCAGGAGATTGATTTATATTATAAGTCCTTTGGAGGGTTAATCCTCGGATTCTTTCTTGTAACAATGTAAAAGAAAAGAAGTATCAGGAGTGGTTGATTTAAATTCCACTTACTGGTATTATAGTTTCTTCCTCATAATTAGAATGTTTACAATTGGAAAAGCTTATCTCGCTCTATTTTGTTATTTCTATATCATTATAATCAGAGGTTTTGTTATGGTCAATAGGACTGTCATTTCTGTGAACTCCATATTTTCCAGAATATTTATAAAGGATTAAATATCTACCATCTTTCCTTCTATGTGAACACCATCAGGATTAAGCTCCAAACAGGAAAACTTACAGACATGTGGGTAGGAATCATTTAAAATTTCTAGTACTTTTCTTTAATTCAAACTTGAGAAAGGAACAAAAATAGGGTATTAGGCTTTGTACAGATTATGATCGTAAAGAGTTACTTAGGTACATAAACCCTATCATACATTTTGTTCACTTCCACTATAATCCGTAAGCATAAGCATATATATATATATATATATATATATATATATATATATTGATTGTATTTTTTGTCGTACCTGGATTTTCTATTTATTTTTGGACTATTAGGTACCCAAACAAAATCCATGTCATTATCATAACTTGGCGCGTAATTTCTTATTGCAGTATAATTATCCTATGTAAATTTCTTAGGTTCAATTCCATTTACAAGTAGATAAATTATGTATGTTGGGGTTTCAACTATTGGTAATTACCCTGCAGCTGCCTCCAGGATAATAACTTAATTTATAAAGGAATTATTCCAAAATTTAACCATAGAGTTTCCTTCTGATGATCATAACGATTAAAGGAAGAATTTTAGTATTCGTTCGGGATTTATCTCAAACGTAAAACATTACTCAACATTAAAATCATTAGGCATTCTATCAGTTTATTTTTATACTTCATACATTGAACAGATTCTTTCCCAGGTAGTGTACCCATACCGAATTAAATAGCTACATTACAACTGTGCCTAAATAATTCAAAGAGATGGAACAAAACTTCAGTTCAAATTCAACGAATACACTACCTCATATATATGATCCTTCAAACAAAATGGAAATCATTTCAGTTCAGATTTAACAACTACATTGCAACAGATATAAAATCATCTAGATAAGGGAGTAGAGTAACATATCTGAACCCACTCGTGGGAATACAAAGGGAACAACCACGTTCCTCCCAACCATAGGACAATATATCCAAATCACTTGCCCAATCCACCCCCTAGCCTGACCATGAGTCCATGAGGGCTAACTCAGAAACTCCTCCTCGGTGATGTATTTCAGTTTTTAGCAGACTCCTCTTGCCTCAAACTCAATCAGTAGTGTTCATAACAGCAAGAAACCAGTATTCTATCTTCCCAGCATACTTGGCAGCTTCCTGTCTCCTAACATATGTTATATATCCAACAAAACAAATCCTCTTTTCCTAGGTCTTTTTCCCTCCCTTGGGAATTTTCGCAGCTTTCTAAATCCCTGATTTTTAGGGGCTGCCAATGGCCAAATCCCTAATTTTCCACTTGTAATAATCAACCCAAAGGTAGTTCCAACATGTTCCCCACTCATGGAGTCATGGTCAGCTAAATTTAACATGATTGTTCCATTTGTCCTCCTCCAATAAATAAAACAATCTTTTGTTGTCATACAAGTGTCATATTCAAATAGTTAGTTGGGTCCAATCAAGTCTCTTCCCAACAGTCATAATACTTAATTACAATTTTTAAATTCGAAATTCGAAATTGCCATAAATGGAAAAACATTTCCAAATTCGAATTTACTAAAAACAGAATAATTTTCTAACAAATTTTAAATTTCAAAAATACTTTATTTTTGGGGATGTCACGTCCTTTCCCCCTTTAATAAAACATTGTCCTCAGTGTTCGTTCCTTTCTTGGAATAGGATTGGATGAGATTTCTACAAATCTCCATCCAACTCCCAAGTGGCCTCCTCGGGGCTAAAGTGCTTCCATTGCACCTTTACTTGAGAGACGACTCTGTTTCGAAGTGCTAATTCTCTCTGGTCCAGAATGCGCAAGGCTTCCGCCTAGAATTATCCTTCTGGTTCCGACCGCACCAAGTTCCAATTGATCATATGAGTAGGATAATGAACACAATTTTTCAACAATGACACATGGAATACGTTATGAATTTTTAAATTAGCTGGAAGTGCAAGTTGGTATGCTATGGGTCTAATTCGAGCTAGTATCTTGAAGGGCCCACAAAATCTAGGTGTCAACATGGCACAGTTCCCGAGTTTGAGTGAACTCTTTCGGGCTTTAACATTTAAGTAAACATGATCCCCCACTTGAAATTCCAAGTGTCTTCTTTTCTGGTCCGCATAACTTTTATGTCTATCCTGCACCTCTTTCAAGTTCTGTTGTACTTTTCTTACCATACCTTCCATTTATTGGAGCATCTCGGGCCCAACCATAAGTCTGTCAACTGGGTTGTCCCAGCTAATTGGATTCATACACTTTATTCCATACAGTATCTCGAAGGGGCTTAGTTTAGCCGAAGTTTGATACCCATTGTTATATGCAAATTCTACCAGATGTAGGTAGTCTTCCCACTTGCATGGTTTTGTTCTTACGTACATGTGAAGCATATATTCTACGATTTGATTTGTCCTTTCAATCTGTCCATCCGTTTGTGGATGATAACTCGTACTAAAATTCAAATTAGTATTTATCCCTGTAAACAATTCCTTCCAAAAAGCGGATGTGAATTTTACGTCTCTATCTAAAATCACCATTTTACGAATACCATGGAGTCTAAAAATTTCTTTCATAAATATTTCAGTAATGTTTATAGCTTTAAAAGTAGACTTTATAGGAATAAAGTGTGCAGACTTACTGAGTTTATCGATTACGACCATAATAGAATTGTTTTGTTTCTGAGCTTTAGGCAAACCTGTAATGAAGTCCAGCGATATCGTCTCCCATTTCCATTCTGGTACCGGTAATGGCTGCAATAAGCTAGCTGGATGTTGGTGTTCAGCCATTACCTGTTGACAATCTTGGCACCTAGCCAATTATTCTGTTGTTTCTCCCTTCATATTAGGCCAATAAAATAATTTCCTAAGTGTTGTTATCATTTTTTGATACCCTGGATGACCAGAATACGGTTTCTTGTGTACTTCATCCAAAACTATTGTCTTTAACTCTGTCGAATCGAGTATGTAAAGTCTATCCTTAAATCGTAATAGGCCCTTTTTATCTATACTCAGATCTAGTTTGTCTAGTTTTTCTGTAGTGTTTTACAATTCTATCACTATCTTAATGTAGTTTTCATCATTAGTACCTATCGTCCTTATCCTCTGTTCTAGATCACTTTCTACCCCACTGACATTTATTTCAAATAACCCATGGACTCTTTTTCTTAAAGCATCTGCTACCTTGTTCTCCTTACCCTTGATATGTCTTACCTCAAAGTTGAATTCACTCAAGAAGGCTAGCCATCTTGCTTTCCTTGCATTGAGATCTAGCTGACTAAACAAATATTTCACCCCGCTGTTATCTGTCAATAGTAAAAAAATTCTGCCCATTATGTAGTGTCGCCACATTTTTAAGGCATGTATTACTACTGCCAATTATGAATCGTGAGTGACATAGTTTCGCTCGTGTTCCTTTAATTTTTGGGACTCATAAAAAATAATGTGTCCTTGCGTTAGGACACCCCCTAGTCCTTCTTTACTCGCATCAAAACAGACGATGAAGTCTTTATCTGGGTCTGCTACCCTTAAAATGGGTGTGGTTGTTAATAATTCCTTCAACTTATTAAAACTATATTGACAGTTCTGTGACCAAGTAAACTTGGTCCCTTTCTTTTGTAGTGGTGTGATAGGGTAAGCTATTTTGGAAAATCCCTCTATGAATCTGCAATAATATCTGGTGATTCCCATGAATGACCGGATGTCTACTACATCTTTCGGTATTGGCCATTCCATAATGGCTCTTACTTTCACGAGGTTGACTGCAATGCCCTCTGCAGATATTACGTGTCCTAGGTATTGTATCTTCTTATGATAAAAATCGCACTTATCAAATTTAGCATACAGTTGGTGCTTCCTTAAAGTTTGCAGGACGATTATTAAGTGTTCTTCATGTTCTTCTTCTATTTTTGAATATACCAAAATATCGTCAATAAAAACCAGCACGAATTTGTCCAAGTATTGAATAAAAATACTATTCATTAAGCACATGAATATGGTTGGCGCGTTAGTGAGTCTAAAAGGTATAACCACAAATTCGTAATGTCCATATCTTGTTCAAAAAGTTGTCTTTTTTATATCCTCATCTTTTATCCTAACTTAATGATATCCGGATCGTAAATCCAACTTCGAAAAGATCTTTGCCCCACCTACTTGATCAAACAGATCGTTTATCCTAGGTAAGGGGTACTTGTTTTTAATAGTCATTTTGTTCAATTGTCTGTAATCGATAAATAGTCTTAGAGTAAAGTCTTTCTTTTTCACAAAGAGGACTGGTGCTCCCCATGGTGAAACACTCGGTCTGATATACTCTTTGTCCAATAATTCTTGTAGATTCATTTTTAGTTATATCAATTCTGGAAAACTTATTCGGTAAGGTGCTTTAGAGATAGGGGTTGAACCAGGTAGAAGGTCTATAGAAAAATCTATTTCCCTTCTAGGGGGTAATTTGGGTATTTCATCAACAAATACGTCTCTGAAATCACGTAAAACAACAAAGTCTTCCAAGTTAGGTTTGTCTTCTTTTTCTAACAGGTTTGTTACTTGGATGGCATAAAATTGACACCCCTTTCTCATACATTTCTTGAATTGCATTGTTGAAACTTGTCTAACTGATACAGGTTTTGGTATTCCTTGGGTTGTTCTAGTAGTGTCATAATTGTCTTTGTAACTCAATGTCTTTGTATAACAATCTAGTACTGCTTTGTGTTTTTCCAACCAATCCATTCCAATAATCATATCATAATATCCTAGTGGTAAGATGTTCAGATTTGTTCTTATGTTTTGACCATCTAAGATGAACTCAAAAACAGAAATAAAGTCAACTACTTTCATTTTAGTTCCTG
Organism: Picea engelmannii; assembly: GCA_009831015.1. NCBI lineage: Eukaryota > Viridiplantae > Streptophyta > Pinopsida > Pinales > Pinaceae > Picea > Picea engelmannii. The sequence goes on along the minus strand of ML780903.1, from coordinate 414,182 downwards.
TAGCTAGTTGTACCAGCCATGACTTTGCATGTTTCATTTTCTTAAGTTTATTTGACTCTACTATACCAGGAGTGACATAACTTAACGTAGCTCCAGGGTCAATTAAAACAAAAATTTGAGTGTTATTGATTTTACCTTCGATTTATACCACATAGGATTGGTGGTCAGCCTGCCAACCATCTATGGCTACATTTATTCGATGCAGGCTTCTTCCAACATCACCCACTATCAAGGCTTCCTGCAAATTATGAATAGCAGTTATGTTTGCTGAAATTAAATGTGGACAATTCCTCCTTATATGAGGTTATCCACATTCCCAGCACTTTAATGGTTCGCGGGGGATATCCCCAAGCTTTTGCATCCCCAGATTTACCAATTTTCCACTGCCTTGCAAATTCGGATGGTTGGAAAGAAAATATTTTCTCAGAAATCCTTTTATTGCATTCTAATAAGGAGTCGGTTGGTATCCCTTCTTCCGCTGGTTCATTCGACCTTGTTTCTTATCCTTCCAGGCTTTGGGAAACTCTGCCCATTGTTTATACTGATCGTAGCACATCCGTGCTTTCCTGAATACTTCACTCAAGGATTTGGGGTTGTCAAACTCAATTTTGTCCCTGTAGGAGTGTGGTAAATAACTTAAGAATCATAGGATCTTTACCTTATCCTCTCGGATGTAAGGTACAAACCTTAGTAATTCCAGGAATTTATTTATAAGGTCCTCCATTGTCATCTGTCCAAGTCTTAACTCATAAAATTCTTTTGTTTTCCTTTCATAGTAGCTTTCAGATAGGTATTGTTTCTTGAAATATTTCTTAAAGTCAGACCATTCCATCTGTTTCTCCTTTAGGCCCTTGGCCAATTTCAGGTCCTTCCACCAAATGTTGGTCTTCCCTTTCAGATTGTATATGGCCATTCTGACCTTCATATTGCTGGAATAGTTATATATCTAGAAGTATTTTTTGATGTCCAATAACCATGCCTCAGCTTCTTCTCCTGTTCTAGATTCTTCATCAAAGGTAGGTGGTTTAATTTTCTTGAATTCTCCTTCAAGGTGGTCTACTTGTTTTCTCTTTCTGTCTATTTTTGTTTTGTCCTCAGCTGAAGGTGTACCTTCAAACAAACTATCTCCTTTTTCTGTTTCAGGTCCAGATTTTTTGGAATCACCCTTGCTAACTTCTTAGTCGTTATTATCGTCCTTTGGGATTTTCTTTGTCACTATACTGTGCAACAGGACTTCAATTATTTTTTGTTGTTCCTGCTGAGCTTTCTTCAGTTTTTCATTGTCAGCTTTGAAAACCTACAGTTCGACGATGTGATTCTTCATTGTTTCTAGTACTTCAGTAGGAAAGCTTCCGTCACTATTTTGTCTCTGATTTTCAGGAAGTCTTTGTTCAGGATTTCCATCGAATCTGATTTCCCCGTCATCCTGTGCTGCCATGATTAACACAAAACATAAAAGGTTTTTTGTTTGTAAAAATAAAGGTTTATTAGTTTTTCATAAGTAAAAATATATGCCAAGAAATTAATATGGCCATGTTCAAGGCCCAGTGTTGTAAACTTTGCTCTGATACCATATGTAATGATCCTAATATTTACCAAATTAAAAAATATATATATTGTTTCTATAATTTCTTAGTAAAAGATAGGGTTCTAATTAAATCACCCTGTTATCACTTGGTTATGAAACTTTTTACTAGCCTTTTCCTCCAAATCTAACATAAAATCCTTGCCACATTTTTATTACAACTTCTGAATTTCTGCTTACCACAAATTTCCCTATTTAAATCAGGAGTGGGAACTTATAAGGGTAGGTCCTCAATACATTGGCAAACCCCCTTTGTTTTATTTTACCCATATAGATATACATATATATAGACCATGTGTGTAAGGGGTAGTTTTACAATGCATGTTGCGACTCAATTTTAAATCTCACAAGGATATCAAGTTTACGCACAACCCACTTATGGGTGCTACTCTAGGTAGCTTTAACTGATACCTAGTTATAAAAGACATGAGTCAGATTTTCTCCTTCTTCTTACATCAGACAACTAACCTAACTACTAGGAAGCAGTTATAATGTGGTTCTTGGGAACGGTGGGTGACTGTACAGAAATGCAAGATTCGAAAGCCAGTGGAAAGTTGACAGCTAGGATCCACTGTTGTCTCGGATTTACACAGGGGCGAGAATGGTTCCACTCGAGTTATGACGATGTCAAATAAAACCCATCTTTAAGTGAAAGAGGAGGTATAATGTCATGACAGTTAAGGCTCTGTAGCTTCAATTAATGGTCGCCCTACATTTCCCTTAGTAGTTATTGGCCCCATACCTGAGGTGTCACTATCCCTCTACCATTGTCACATGGCTACCCATCCTCCACACTCCCTGCATTTACTACAAGGCATTGAGGTGATGCTCAGGCTTCGAGGTAGGTTTACAGTTTTATCATTTCTGAGTTATCTCTTTCGAAGAGGTTATGTTTACCCAAATTTCAGAGGCTAAGTCAGTGAGTGATGAAGGTCACTCCATGGTGTAACTAACAGTGTGACTGAGACCCTAGTAAGTTCCTCTTATCCCAATAATGGAATAGCTAATAAGGGGTGGTACTCTTTGGAGATAATGTTAAGAAATCGATGGTTCTGTCAGTTATTGTAGTATCTATTCATGCCTATGGTGTTCTTCTTCACGAGAAATGTTTCTCTGTAATCCCTTTCGAGGTCACCCTTAGTCTGCAAGAAAATCAGTTCCTCCCTAAGATTGTCGTTATTCCTTCTATGGTTAGGTGATTTATATCCCTCTACATTAGTTACCAAAATCTTTGGATTTAGGGTTGCTCGAAGGCATTCGTCATATCACAAGTAAGTAAAGGACTTTCGTTGAACTGAGGCAGGTAGAGGTCTTATGAAGAGTCTCTCTATGATTGCTTAAGTAGTGGTATACAATCACCTTGTTTTCGTTGTCCCCATTACCGTTCATCCTCAGGAGTCTCACGAAGAAAGGATTGGTCATGTGCATAGTTCATAAGTATAGACTTTTATGTTTGGGTAGGTTAAGATTTCTTCTATTTACTTCTCTTGTAACGAATGGAGTCGTCCTTCAGTAGTTTTATCAGACCCTCCACTAGTCTTCTTCTTACCGAGGTTACCTGACGTATTCCTGGACACTTGGATATTATAAAGGAAAAATCATATGGCATGACTCCGTTCTTACTGTTGATACTGTTAGTTAAGTATATATAATCATTACAGATTTGGTTCAGGGTTTTATTTAAACTTAACTCTTTGTTGTGTCCATAATCTGTGTGAAAGGATATGTGTTATTACTTCGTCTTTATTCTTGTGGCAATCTGTTTGAACAATTTACTGGTTAAGGGTTTTCATTACTGATTAAATTATTTGTAAGAGAGAACTTATTAAGATTTGGTATCGACACTGATGGTGGGACCCTTTTGATGCGAGGGTACCCATCAGAGATACTTGGAGCCCCTCTCCCCGGCCTGGAGTGTTTATTCAAATGGAAAGCGATCAGGAAAGGATGTCGGACTCTAGGCATAAGTTAAGTATCGTTCGGTCTCACTACTTCTAGTATTCATCGTTCTGTTGAAAGTTTTGCATTTGTTTTTAATTTGTATGTTATACTAATGTTTAAAATGATAATACTTGCAGGGATGTCGACCATGCTAGGCTCTAGGATGTCGATTCTTACCTATCACTCAAAAGGTATTTGGGTTCTATATACCATGTCTCACAGACTTATTTCTTCTAAGTGCTAGAAATGAGAATCACCACTCTATCAAATTTTATTTTATGAAGGACGTTTTGTCTCGATTCTCGATGGTTCCCAGTTTAAAGGTGGTTCCGGTTGAGATATAGATAATCTATAATTGGAGGAGAATACAGTGCTTGCGGGAGATTGATTTATATTATAAGTCCTTTGGAGGGTTAATCCCCAGATTCTTTCTTGTAACAATGTAAAAGAAAAAAAGTACCAGGAGTGGTTGATTTAAATTCCACTTAATGGTATTATAGTTTCTTCCTCATAATTAAAATGTTTACAATTGGAAAATATTCTCTCGCTCCATTCTATTATTTCTATATCATTATACTCAGAGGTTTTTTTATGGTCAATAGGACTGTTATTTCTGTGAACTCCATATTTATTTTCCAGAATATCTATAAAGGATTAAATATCTACCATCTTTCCTTGTATGTGAACACCATCGGGATTAAGCTCCAAACAGGAAAACTTACAGACATGTGGGTAGGAATCACTTAAAATTTCTCGTACTTTTCTTTAATTCAAACTTGAGAAAGGAATAGAAATAGGGTATTAGGCTTTGTACAGATTCTAATCATAAAGAGTTACTTAGGTACATAAACCCTATCATACATTTTTTTCACTTCGACTGTAATCTGTAAGCATATATATATATATATATATATATATATATATATATATATATATATATATATATATATATATATATATATATATATATATATATATATATATATATATTGATTGTATTTTTTGTCGTACCTGGATTTTTTGTTTATTTTTGGACTATTAGGTACCCAAACAAAATCCCAGACATTATCATAACTTGGCGCATAATTTCTTATCGCAGTATAATTATCCTATGTAAAGTTCGTAGGTTCAATTCCATTTACAAGTAGATAAATTATGTATGTTGGGGTTTCAACTACTGGTAAGTACCCTACAGTTGCCTCCGGGATAATAACTTAATTTATAAAGGAATTATTCCAAAATTTAACCATATAGTTTCCTTCCGATGATCATAATGAGTAAAAGAAAAATTTTAGTATTTGTTTGGGATTTAACTCAAACATAAAACGTTACTCATCATTAAAATCATAAGGCATTCTATCAGTTTATTTTTATACTTCATACATTGAACATATTCTTGCCTAGGTAGTGTACCCATACCGAATTAAATAGCTACATTACAACTGTGCCTAAATAATTCAAAGAGATGGAACAAAACTTCAGTTCAGATTCAACGAATACACTGCCTCAGATATACGATCCTTCAAACAAAATGGAAATCATTTCAATTCAGATTTAAAAACTACATTGCAACAAATATAAAATCATTCAGACAGAGAAGGAGTAGAGTAACATATCTGAATCCACTCGTGGGAAGACAAAGGGGACATACACATTCCTCCCAACTATAGGACAGGATAGCCAAATAACTTGCCCAATCCACCCCCTAGCCTGACCATGAGTCCATGAGGGCTAACTCTGAATCTCCTCCTCAATGATGTATTTCAGTTTTCAACAGACTCCTCTTGCCTCACACTCAATCAGTAGTGTTCATAACAGCAAGAAAACAGTAGTGTATCTTCCCAGCATACTCAGCAGTGTCCTGCCTCCTAACATATGCTATATATCCAACAAAACAAATCCTCTTTGCCTAGGTCTTTTTCCCTCCCTTGGGAATTTTCACATCTTTCTAAATCCTTGATTTTCAGGGGCTGCCAATGGCCAAATCCCTGATTTTCCACTTGTAATAATCAACACCAAGGTAGTTCCAACATGTTCCCCACTCATGGAGTCATGGTCAACTAAATTTAACATGTTTGTTCCATTTGTCCTCCTGCAATAAATAAAACAATATTATGTTTTCATACAAGTGTCATAGTCAAATATTTAGTTGGGTCAAATCAGGTCTCTCCCCAACAGTCATAATACTTAATTACAATTTTTAAATTCGAAATTCAGAATTTCCATAAATGGAAAAAAAAAATTCCAAATTCGAATTTACAAAAAATGGAATAATTTTCTAACAAATTTTAAATTTCAAAAATACTTTATTTTTGGGGATGTCACAAGGATAATATTTTATTTTTGGAAACAAATTTTACTTATTTGATATATATGGATGACATTTTAGGATATAAAGGGTTGTTCTAAATTGATATTTATATGCTTGTGTGTATATTTGATGAGGTGGCATAATTTATTTATTTAAATAACATGGAGGAACAGGAGGAAATTGAAATTTAAGGACAATCAAAGGAAATAGGGGTCCCACCTATTAGCTATTATTTATATTACCCTTTATCTATTTATTATAATTATTTATTATTTCTAGCTAAATAGCTAAAGTTATTTATGACTTAGCTAAAAGTAGTTGAGAAATACCACAACTACTTTGAAGAGATAAAAATAAATCAATTGAAGTGACAAGAGAGAGAGAGAGAGAGAGGGGAAAGAATGTTTGATAAAGGTCTTCTCTTATACTTGTGAGATTAATTGCTTTCATCCATTTTAAGTTATCATGGAGTCTTAAGCATTTTGTTGATAGAAGGGTCATATTGAAGGTGGAAAGATTAGGGACTGAGAAACTTTTCTTGAGAAGCATGCTTCAGAAGGTTTCTCATTTTTTCTTGATAGACTATGTATTTTGATTTGATTATGAATTAGTTTTTTTTGTTTATGATTAAGGATATTTTGCAGAGACAAGCAATGGTGTTATGTGGCTAGTTTGATCCAACATCTATAGTATTGTTCTCTTCTTGACATCAAAGTCTTATGTGTGGTGCTCACCGAATATTTATAAATTTCATTTTGGTAACATGAAATGCAATCATTAAAATGGCTATGCTGATTTTTGGTCTCACTTGTGTATTTTTCTGTACTATTTATCATATTTATATTATACTTGTTATTTAATTTCTCTGCAACAAACAAACATTTTTCTTTACTTTTCATATTTAATCATAAAAAGACAACATCGGTTCCTAGTATATATTGCTTGAGAATCAATCGATTTTTTTTTATTTTGGCTATAAACTCAGGGTCACAATCCGCCTATCTTACCTTAGCCAAGAAATATTTGAAAATGTTGGGGTAAGTTTTTTCATATCTTTCCATAAAAAATCTTGATCAGGCTTTGATATATTCAGATCCAGAAAAACCTGTGACCTGGAGAAATATTTGAGAACGTCATATCTCTTCTTCTCCAGGTAACCCTCATCTAGAAGCATCTCCTTCTGCTATTCATCGAAGTGTTGAATATGTATATCTAATTGATATACCTGAAAATGAGTTTTCTACTTCAAATCCCCCCCCCCCAATAAACTTTGATGTTGCTCCTGAATTATTCTTTAGAATCTTGTCAAGAAGTAGTCTCTTCCCTTTGAACTTTCTTGAAAATCCTATTACTCACTTATTCATTGTGATCCCATCGGAGAATCCATTTTGTTTTAATGGAAATATCAAGTGCTGATATGGTGGTTGCAAGGTTTCCTCCACTTGATTTTTCAAATATACTTGGATTTCCCAATCTTATACCTAGTATGGAAGTCTAGGGGTGACTATCTTCCTATATTAAGAGAAGATGATGATGATAATTGATGCAACCCCCCCTTTCTCTCCTAAGGGTTACATGACCTCCAGGTCAAGGATCTTCAACTCCGAGCCGAATTGGCTTTCTAAGACCTTTATGGTCTCACTTATGAATTACCACAAGCCCTTTCAGTCCTCTGTTGCAGGTTCTATGGCACCCGCAACCTCCTTCTTTGCGCAACTAAACTCTCGGGTTTTAGGCACGATCTCTCCTCTCATTATCTCCTTGTCGCATGTGACGTCGGGCTATGTACTTGCGTAAGAGAACGATTGTGGGCGCATCCAAGAGTGGTTTGGGATCAACCACTTTCCCCCCCACAATTTACCTCCAGTTGTCACGTACCTCTTCACCGATACCGTGGTTTCGATTGCAGCCTGCCCTCAAAATTTTAACATCAGGGAACTTTCTGGCCCCACAATCGAGTGTGACCTTCGATCTTATGATCTTGACAGTGCTTCTAGACTGATGGTTGAGATATGCCTCTTTCAAACCAATGATTCAAATCTAATTATCTCGAATCGGACGGTTGATATTTACTTTGGGTCTTTACCTGGAGTCCACAGATTTATTCCACCTACCCTCTAGTTCAAATGATTGACATTTACTTCAGGTATTTATCTACAATACATAGATTCGTGCCACCTATTCTTCATATATGACGGTTCAAATCTACTTCGGATGACCAGACACTTGATATTTCGTTCGGAGGATCAGAAGGTTGAGATTTAATTCGAACAATCGGATGATGCCAAATTACTTCGGGACTTCATAACTTTGGCAAGTCCTCTCTCTTGCGTGTGAGAAATGATAAGGCTCGCACACCTTGATTTGATCGGAAAATTGTTGGTCCTTTGAATTGGTGATCCAATGACCATTATTTCCCTCCCTTCTGAGCTTCCGACTTCCTCTAACTTAAAAGAATTTCTAAGTATCCAAAGGCCTCGCCCTTTGTTCCTCCTACAAGTCCATCTCGTGGACCTCATCTTCACTTATGGAAAGTGCTATCCCTTCTGATATTTTTTCAATGGACTTTGACTTCACCCTCGCGCACACTTGCGCTCTGTGTGCAAACTTGTGTTGGTTCTCTCTGAGTTTTAAACTTACTCAGTTTCTAAGGGACTCGGCCCTTCTGCGTCTTTCAAAATACTTTCCGGTGCCCTCCTAGCACAGTCTACGCTCGATCTCCTAAGATTTTGAACTTGAAACAAGTTTGCCTCTACACGCACTCCTTGCGCTTAGTATGCACACTCTGCATACAAAAGTTCCACGTTATCTCTTTTGAGCTTCGAGTCGAAAAAGACTCTCTTACATGCACTCCTTACGTTCAGTATGCACTCTTTGCATAAATTACAGAAGAGAACAATTGAAACTTATACTAACATCTTGCAGTTTCAGATACTCGAAACAAAAACTCATTCATTCATGAAAATAACAATAACAGGGAATTGCATATAGTAACAACACTATGCATTTGGATCAATTCTTATGTGTTATATTCATTCAAAAGTAAATGGCTACAGCTATGATCAAACAAAAACTAAAAACTCGAAATTTTCCTATTAACTCGCAGAAGCCTCATTTGGGCATACAAACCTTTATTTATCTCAGAGGGTCCTTAAGGTTCCCCCCAACTACTCGTCTACTCGAAACGTAAACCTAACTACTACCTAAGTTTGGTTACATTCAAGGCTAGGAGTGAAAATCCCATATCGCTCGTGATCATCATCTTCCAAGTGCTTGGTCTTCTTCCATTTTTCCAATCAGCTCCAAAAGATTCGCAGTAACTCCCAGCATTTTAGATTCTGAAATGATCCCCAGGTGTTGAGTTGTCCTGCCATGTGTGCTCACTGACGATGCTTCTGCATCAATAATTAGGCCTAGCATTTGATAGAATTCCACTTTTATCTGCATCAGCCGAGTATATTTCATGAAGATGTCCTTATGAAAAATTTCATGATTGATTTAACTAGAGAGGCTCGATAATGGTACAAATATTTACATTTTTCTTGTATAGCTTCACTAAGAGATTTTCATATTCTCTTTCATTCTCATTACAAAAGGAGATATCCCATTGAACTTCTTTTTGAAAACTGTTGCAATTAAAGTTTTAAATCAGTTTCATAAGATATAGATGATTATTTCTATGATAGTGAAGAGGAAAGGGAAATCATTGATGATGAATCTGAACAAGATTTTGAAAGGGAAGCTTACTATAATAGTGAGAATGAAGAATATATCCTTGCAAATTCAAATGAATAGGTATCATTGGAGGGTGATTACACAGAAGCTTCAGAGAATCCATGGGAGGATGCAATGCTTCTTTCTATCTTGAAAGATACTAATCGGTACCCTATTCGGAGAGATATTTCTTCTTTTGAGCATGGTCATGAGTTGCAAATACATGTTGTTGTTTCAAGAAATCTGGTATGTGTTGATGATTTTTTACATTTTCTAGAAGATCCAGAGAATATTTTTGAATTTCCATATTCTAATTTTCTTTCTGAACAATGTTGTAATGAAGAACTTGAATCTGTTGTAGAGCATAGAAAATATTGTTTCTACAGTAATGAAGAGGAGAAAAAAAAATGAAGATGGGTTTGAAAGGGATGTCATTTATGGATATATTCATGGGCACTTTCAAGAAGGGACAATGTTTTTTTTTCACATCTATTATCCAAAATCAAGATTGTGTTACAGGAAATTATGTAAATCTATTTCAAAGTAACATTAATGATGATGTGTTGCCCCTTGTTTTTTATGATCAATCTACTACTCAATGGTTATTTCATGAGGAATATAAGAAGGATTCTTGTGAACATGATCATATTGGATTCTACAACACAGATCATGTTTTTATAAATATGAACTTGAAGAAGATGTGAAAAGTTATGCATCAGCATTCACAAAAATTTCAAACAACAATAAGTTTGTATATGACCATTAGGACTCGGAATCAAAGCTTGATATTGAGGAACAAATATCTGAAGTGGAATCTTTAAGAACTATTATTGGTGCACCAATGTATAATAATTATGAGAGTTTTGATGAAGAATTTAAAACAAATGAATTATTTTCATTTTTTCTTGAAGATATAGAGCTTGACAATAGTGAACTAGAACCAGTGGAAAATTTTCATTGCGATGAATTTGTTGTACTTCCTCCTTTTTCTTCATTAGAATCACAAGAAAAGAAAACAAATATTATTCAGGTGTGGTCCATTCAAATCAATCATGAAGAAGAGACCTCAAGTTTTTTAGAGACCTGACATCTCCCATATTCTTCATGATCCAGTTGCAATTTGGTTGGAGTCTACATTATGCAATGCCTCATATGACTTAAGATATATGAGGCTAGTATTTTTAGATCATAAGTATAAACTTCTATATCATATCATGTTGCAGTTTCTACTTCTAATTTTCCTTATTTTGCAAAATTACATACAAGGAGTTCAACCATGCAGTAAGGAACTTGCCTGGTATCATTGAAAATGTCATTTCACTTGATCAAAGTGGTTGGACTAATTAGAGTAGGAGGGTTATGTACATAAATAATCTTGTAGTCAATCATTTTTTTTCAGTTTGTAGAGTTTGTTTTAATTTTACTTCATTCACCATCTGTTACTTGAGAAAGTAGGTAGAGTTATAATTCTATAAGTTGTTGAGAAATTTTGTGTCAAGTATCAGACAAATATTCAGGTATGACGAATATTGATCATTTTTAGGAAGACTCCGTAACCCAACAAAAGAAGGAAATTGGTCTACAGATCTTAGCAGACCATAGGGGTATGATGTCCATGTTGGAGCCAAATGTTAGTACTATATTTTTTCATGTCAAAGATTTGAAGGTTTGTTGAAGTGGCTAGGTCATTACTGGGTGATTTAGTGATAGAATATGAGATTATAGAGCCTCTTAATAGTCAATAGTTAGATTACTTTGAAGAATATTGAAGAAAATGTAGAAAATCCATGCCTAAGGCACCTAAATTAAAATATAAGCACTTGAGCACCTATTGCAAGTAAAAAAGGGGGATAGTGTGCCCCCAAAAGGACCTAAATTTTATTAATTGAAGGGCTTAACAAAGGACCACAACTCAAAAACTAAGCGCCAACAGTATTGCAGAGCCCGACCAAATTGGACGGTTGTAAGTGACCGTGTGCAAGATCGATGGTTTGGGTCAACGTCAGAGTATCCCTCATCGAAGAACCCCTCATCAAATCCCCATTAAGACTTAATCCTGGACGACTCTAATGGGTACACATCCTATTGATGTTCCAGATATTATCACCCCCCCCCTTCCATGTAATCAACACTTGGCCAACACATGTCCCACATGATGTCAGCAAGCGAAAAACCTCCCAAACAAAACCCAAAGAAATGTTGATGATTACAGCTGCATGAGACATTATCCAGGACACAAACCTGAGAGAGATCCCCAGAGAGGGGTGTGTGGTTCCTATCTGAGATAGAGATGGAACATAGAGATGGCCTCCTCCTTATAGAGAGTTGAGAAGAACTCCAAATGATTCTCATGTGTAACACAGTGAGAAAGGAGATCTGTAGATTTGGGCGTGCATGTGGTTGAGCATAAGGTGAACGTGTGAATTCCCAAAGAGTTGGGTGAATTGTCATGAGACAAAGATGAATATGATGTATTATCATCCTCTGAGCAGAGAGTTGATGATGAAAATATAGATGACTCTCATGTGTAATGCAGTGGGAAAGAAGATATGTTGAGTGGACGTGCATGTGCACAAGCACAGGTGAACGTGATCCTAGTGGTTGAGCACTAGTGAGAGTGGTTCTTCTATGTAATGCAGTGAGCCAGAGATATGGTCATCCCTATGGGTGTGACCCTAGTGGTTGATAACTAGAGGGTTTATTAGATCCCTTTCTATATTGTTCAAGATTCAGACTAGCATGTAACCCTAATTGTAATGTAAAGAGTACATGTCGGCCCCACCTTAATGTAACTGATAATTAATGTAAAAGATAATTAATATGGTTAATATTAATTATGTTATGAGATAGAGAGGTAGAACATGTTTTTCCAATAGACACTTATGTTGATAAGTCAAGTCTAATATAAGTAAAGGTAAATTCCCCAATGAGGAATCATATCTTTTGTGTGAGTTTGGAAATTTCAGCAAGTATACCTTCTTGGGAAAAGTGTGCACCTCTCTTGGGAACTAGTATTCTAGGGTTTACAAGCACCCTCTTGTGTGCTAGGTTTTATTCGTGGTGAAGTTATTTCTATTTAATAATATAGAAAATAATTTGGCTGGGTTTTATTCCCTTGCTGAGAAGGGTTTCCCAGGATACTTCTTGTGTTCTTGTGCATGGTGCTTCGTCTTGTGATCTTGGTTGTTGCAACGTTATTGGTTATCATTAAGTTAAATGCTAAAATGGAATGAAATTCATTCTTAACCTTGTCTATTGAAAAATCAACATGGTATCAGAGCAATGGTCTTGAAGAACCCATTGCACAAGCATCTACCAGTCTCATCTTTTTTCTACAGAATCGTATGGCCCTCCTAGGGTTTCCAGAAAATTCATATGACCCTCCTTTTTGAGATGTTTTCAGCCCTTAATACTTTAAATTTGGGGATAATTTTGGCATATCAAAGTACAGCCTCCTCCAACACACCTTCAAAGACTCTCAGAGTGAAATTTCGAGCATTTTTAAATTTTGGCCCTAGGGTTTCATTAATTTCTACAGAAATTTCAGTATTAGGGTTTTTGAAACTCAATGAAGGAGCTCTTCAGCTCACCAATGTTCTCCTATATTTCAAAGTCTTATTGTTGGCAGTCATAAGTCCAACAAAACCTAAAATTTCTAGCCTAGCCTAGCTGTTAGGTTTTTTAGTCTAGTTGACAAGGGGTTGTGAAGAATCTAAAATTATGATGAACAAAACTATGATGGAAGATAATATTGATGGATCAAGCAACTTCAAGTTTCTGGAAGACAAGATTTCAAAATAAGACTTATTTTGGGTGATACAAAAAGGTGGCATTGTGACTATCTCCTTCATGAAGATGTCAGGGGACAAAGATTAGCCATGTGTCATTGGAGAAATCATATCAGCACCCTCAAGTATGCACTTGTATATATTTTATTTGTATCATTGTCATGAGGGTAATTGCAGGACAAAGGAACCTTTTTTTGAATTCATGGATCCAAAGGGATCTCAGTGCATTCAGAGGAACAACACACTAGAAGTGAAGACTCCGGGTTTGATTGTTGTAATTGTCATTCCTCTAACCTATATTTCTAAAGTTTTCTACATTACAAGTAGGTGTTGTAGTTGTGACAAAAATCCTTAAATTTTTTTGATTCTAGAGATGTACTCATTATTCTCCTTTAGGAGATATTATTGTTTTGGTTCCTCTTGTTTTCTTGTTCCAGATAGGTTAAGAACAAAGGAAGATGCTTATCCTTCATAGGGATTCACTTGACTCAGAGGGATTCAAAAATATTTGAGAAAGAGGAAGAATAGAACCATCATCGAGACAACCAATGCAATAATGCATGATCAAAATATTTCTATGATTCCATGGGAAGAAGCATGCATGACACAATATATGTTCAGAAAAAGAGTCTTCACCAAACTTTGAAAAACATAAATCCTGAAGAAATATTCACCGGAGTGAAGCCTGAGATTGAACACTTTAGGATATTTGTGTGCTCATTGTATTTTTATGTACCCAAAGAGAAGAATTCCAAGCTATACCCTTCAGGGAGAAAGGATACATTTATGGGATAAATAGTGAATCTTCGAAGACAATCCAGAATCCAGATCTACCTCCCTAGTCAAAGAAAGATTGAGACAAGAAGAGATGGTTTCCTTGAAGAAGAGATAGTCTTTCAAAGATCCAAATAATATCAGATGGAGATTGACAGTGAGACAATACCTTCTCCCCCTTCAGCATTTCATAGGGAGACATGCATTATTCCAGCTGATCCAGTTACTCCAGTTGATATGTCCAGAGATATTGTAGTAGGACATAAAAGGCATGCCTAGGCTCACTGTAAAAGAGGTAGAGGAACATACAAGCCCCTCAAGGCACATCTTGAGAAATCAAAATATATTTCCCAACTATCCTTCATTCATGATCCACTTCATCGATTCTAAGCCTCCGTGTCTTGAAGAAGCAACAAGAGAACATGTATGGCAAGATTCCATAATAGAAGAATACCAGTATATGTTAAAAAATGATAAAATATTGTTCAGAGACCAGAAGGGAAGTCTGCGGTGACTTCCAAGTGGATCTATAAGATCAAGCATTAAATTGATGGAATTGTTGAGAAATAAAAAGTGAGATCTGCAGTCAGAGGATTATCACAAACAGAGGGATTTCCCTATGATGAGACACTTGATCCAGTAAAGTTGATACACCTCCATATGTACTACCATCCATGAGTTGGAAACTGTATCAGATGGATGGATTCTTGATGATTTTGGGTTTCAGCAAGAGTGTTGTTGATCCAAACCTATGTTATTACAGTGTTGGTGATGAGAGCCTAATTTTGATGACTTATTCATAAAACCTTGTTGTTGGATACAAATAAGCTTTGACTTATGATTTTGAGATGAAGGATCTGATTACTTATTGGGACAAGAAGTATGACAGAGGATCGATGAGACTTTTCTTGAGTCAAGGAAAATATACAGTGGGAATATTAAAGAAGTTAAGTATGACAGAATGAAAAAGAAAATGAATGATGATAATTCAGACAAGATTGATCCACAACCGATTGGATCATTGATGTATCTGGTTAACACCAGACCTGATTCATGCTATGCAGTGAATGTGCTTAGTCAATCCATGATTCAGCTGAGACAGACTCACTGGATAGAAGTAAATCATGTATTGAGATATATATACGAGGCACAGTTGGATATGGCATGAGATATGCCTCTAGTGTGAACCTGATTTTGTAGGATATGCCGATACAAATTGAGCAGAGAGTACAGTGGATTGGAAGAGAACATTTGGTTTTTGTTTTACCATGAAGGTTGTCATCATTTCCTAGTGCAGCAGGAAACAAAGCTCTGTGGCCTTGAAAATCACTGAAGCAGAGTATGTATCATTGAGTGTGTGAAGCAGTGCGGCTTCATAAGCTTCTGATAGATTTACTTGATCATGATATGGATTCTATGATGATAACCAAATATGTTTGTAAATATCTTTGAGAACCCAGTGTTTCATGATAGATCAAAACAAGTTGAGATAAAATATATTTATATCAGAGACATGATGCAGTGGAAAATAGTACACATGCGGTACCTTTCTACACATGAGCAGATTGCAGACATCTTCACCAAAATTATCTTGGTGAAGGATACCTCCCTAGTTGAGAGGGAGTGTTGATGACTACAACCAAGACAAAGTTCAAAGTACATCCATGTGATACTTGGCATGATGAAGAATGCATCCCTAGCTGAGAGGGAGTGTTGATGATTACAGTTGCATGAGACATTCTCCAGGACACAAACATGAGAGAGAACCCCTGAGAGGGGTGTTTGGTTCCTATATGAGACAAAGTTGTAACGTAGAGATGGACTCCTCCTTACAAAGAGTTGAGAAGAACTCTAGATGATTCTCCTATGTAACACAGTTAGAACGGAGATATGTAGAGTTGGAAGTGCATGTGGATGAGAACAAAGTGAACATGTAAATTCCCAAAGAGTTAAGTGCATCATAATGAGACAGAGATGAATATGGTGTATTATCCTCCTCTGAGAAGAGAGTTGATGATGAAACTCCAGATGACTCTATTGTGTAATGCAGTGGGAAACAATATCTGTTGAGTGGACATGCCTGTGGATGAGCACAGGTGAGCGTGATCCTAGTGGTTGAGCACTAGTGAGAGTGGTTCTTATGTGTATTGTAGTGAGCCAGAGATATGGAAATCCCTATGGATGTGCCCCTAGTGGTTGAGTACTAGTGGGTGTATTAGATCCCTTGTTATATTTTTCAAGAGTCAAACCAGCCTGTAACCCTATTTGTAATGTAAAGAGTACAGGTCGGCCCCACCTTGATGTAACTGATAATCAATGTAAAAGATAATTAATCTGGTTAATATTAATTATATTATGAGATAGAGAGGTTGGCCATGATGTGCCAATAGACACTTTTTTTTACAGGTCAAGTCTAATATAAGTAAAGGTAAATTCCCCATTGAAGAATCATATCTTTTGTGTGAGTTTGGAAATTTCAGCAAGTATACCTTCTTGGGAAAAGTGCGCACCTCTCTTGGGCACTAGTCTTCTAGGGTTTATAAGAACCCTCTTGTGTGCTAGGTTTTCTTGGTGGTGAATGATTTTATCTTGAAGAATATAGCAAAGGATTTGGTTGGGTTTTATTCCCTTGTTGAGAAGGGTTTCCAAGGATACTTCTTGTGTTATTGTGCATGGTGTTTCTTCTTGAGATCTTGGTTGTTGTAACATTATTGGTTATGGTTAAGTTAAATTCTAAAATGGAATGAAATTCATGATTAACCTTGTCTATTGAAAAATAAACAAGAATTTAATGCCAGCAAGGCACCTGTCAGGCCAATCTAAAGTTGCCACATGAACACACGAAATCTACCAAAGACAGGACAGTACATAAACATTGGGTGACACGTCGCATACCTACCTACCACATCAATTCCAATGGGGACCAATAGAAAAGCTCCACATGTACAGATAGATGTCATCATGACAATATTTTCCTTAGCCAAATTTCAGTTTTGGTCGTAGCTAGATCAACAAATCTAGGATTGTCTCCAATTTCTTCGATCAACAGTCAAGATGCAAGCTCGAAGTCTCCCTCGTTGGATTCCTTTTTGGATCCTAACTCATGATCACTCTGATGGGGCACCTCCAATGAATGGTCCATATACGATCTTAGATCTCAGAGCCTCCCATCTAGGTGTCACATCATCTCGACAATGAAGCATTGTCAAATCCAACCTACGACTTCCACATGGACATGTGTAACCTGTTGCATACACAGGAAAATATATCAAATCATGGTGACACGTGTCCTGGTCCCCTACCTCATCAACATATTTATGGACCAATGAAAATACATCACATGTTCAGGGGACCTAGATGATGTAAGCAGTGGCATTACGATAGCTTAATGGATTTTGAATTTTGGGGTTGGGAACAAATAAATGGCTCACATTACATCGGGCTCCAGATCAATGGTTCAGATCTATTTTCTAGTCATCAGAGCCTCACCAAKCTACCAAACCTTTGGATTTCCCCCATCRGAGTATTATTTAKATCAAATCCTTAAGTCGATCTGATGGGTGCACCTTYGACCAACRATTTATATATCCTTTCACCATAGAGCATCCACCATTCGATCGACGGTCCATATTTCATCTTTCCATCAGTCATTCCCCAAGAGATCAATAATCAGATCTGATATTCGATCTTGGAGCCTCTCGGTCATGTATCACGYCAACCCATCAGYGAAGMACTGTCAAGGCCAACCAGYGACTGCCATGTGGACATGTGGAACCCACTAGATGCACGGGTGAACATATCAAAAATGGGTGACATGTGTCATGTTTATCTGCCACATTAGCACCATTGTGGGACAATAGAAAGTCAACATGTTTCCTGGATGACATCAACATGACATAATCATAGAATTAGATGATTCTTTCTCTTGGTCGAGCTAGATCAACAACCCTAATTCATTCTGGATCCATATCAACAACTCTTGGTTATTTCAATTCCTATAGTCCTCAGGGTCCTCCTCGTCAGAATTCCTCCCTTTAGCTCTAGCACAACATCTCTAACAGGTCTCACTCTGATGGACTAGCTCAGAGTATCCTTCTTCGAAGTCCTATTGGGACCTATCCCTCGATCACTCTGATGTGTGCACCTATGATCGACATTCCAAATCTGTTTCCAGTATCCTGAAGCGTATCAGGATCGTCAGAATACCAGGTCATCGGGTCGTGACACATGGTCTACCCCTCTTCCACATCAACACCAACATGGATCAACTTAAAGTTTACATGTGTTACTGGGACCCTGATGACATCAAAAACAATGCTATCATGTATTTAAAGGTTTTATATTTTTGGTCAAGTTTAAATCAATGACTCACATTGGATCAAACTCCAAATTGACGGTCCTAGTTTGAATTCAGTTTCCAAGCGCATCGGACTCACTGTGTTAAGGTCCTAACCCGCACATAGGTAGATCAAAATATTCGGATGTAATAAAGGTCAATATTAATAAGGCCTTTCAATAAAATAGAATAAGGCGGATGTAAGAAGACCTAATAGAAGCTTCTACTTCTAGAAGGGTCTTCCTTTAGATGCTTCTCTTGATAGACATTTTGTATAAATAAGGGTGGAGGGTATGAAAACCCTAGCTTGGAGATTATTGTAACAGAGCTCTGCTCGACTAGAGGTTTCCCCCTCGAAGAGGCCTGTGAACATTGCTTTCTGAATCAAAGTGCTTTTTCTATTTCTCTTTCGTATATCATTTCTGTGTATTGTGAAGATTATGCTGGATATTTTACTGTTATTCTGCCATTTCTAGCATTTTATTTATGTTCTGCATATTTTATATAACTGGTATCTTGCAAGTGGTATCAGAGCACTTTCCTTGGCATAAATTGTGGGTAATTTTTTTCAGGGTAGAGACGTATTCCGATGTATTTAAGCCACAGAGATCTGTCGTTACGCGCATAAACCCGCGGTTGAGGGATTCATACACGCAGGAAATACAAGTGGTTCTTAAGCGCACATCTGTTGGCCACCCTTGTAACCCCTGTTGGTACCCCTTCGAGTGGTATTGCATCAGACAACACCTGTGTATGGATCGGCCTAGATTTCCTGAAGCCCTCTTTAGATAAACCTATCGGCTCCTGGATTGCTATAGTGTCACCGAGAACAACACTCAGGAAGATACTCTCTAGTACCTAGGTAGTCGAGTAGTACGGATAAGGGTACGGTATATCCTCCTTAGTTAGTGCCCTAAGATATTGGTCTGAGTACTATTGTTGGACCCCGTAAGTATATCATAGAGCTATAGCACAGGGCAAACCCTTGTCTGTAGAACCCTTGAATACCTAACCCTTGGGGAACACAAACAACAACATAAACAAATTAAACCGGCGAGATCTATTGACGCACATCTATGTTCGGGTTGCTAAGTAAATACTCT
>ML780903.1:349321-364279 GCA_009831015.1 Picea engelmannii | reverse complement strand
CGAAATGAGGTCAACACTCTCTTAGTGTTGTGACCAAGCATTCTTCCATGGAAATCTGAAACTAACACATGAGGTTTCTCCTAGAGGAGGTGTTAGTCATATCAGACAAAGTATTCTCACATGTTATCAAGTATAATACTTTATGATGATTGCTATCTCAATTAAAGTCATTAGCTTGTCATGTGTACCTTTGAATCTTGATTAATCAAACCTAGAGCCTTGTCCTCAAGAGTGAGTGCTTGTTTTTCTTCCAGGTCTCCTTCACTCAAGTGACGAGTACTTTCTTCAACCTGTCTATTGTACTAAGACAATATGCTATCTTGACAAAAGGTTAGGTTAGAGGATAAGCTCTATGATCAACTTTTAATCCTTCTAATGATTTGATCATAGCTTCAACATGCAACACTGATCAAGATAATTTCATAACAAATAGATTCATATTAGAATAATCACACCTATGTTGCATCATTCCTCTGAATGTGTTGGATCTTGAGATCCTTCTGGATCTATGGCAAGAGATCCCTTCTCCTACAAATACTCTTTAGGGTTTAGCCATTAACCATATGTGAGTACATACCTTGGATAGCATTTGCAGGTAGTGGCTCCATCTGGTAGCAGCAGTAATCATTACCAAAAAACTTCAAGAGTGATTGCAACTAGTTCTACGGCTGCAACTACAACGGGTACTGCAACTGCAGTTGGTTCTGAGACTACAACTGCAACTGCAACTTAGGGTTTTATGAGGAAACCCTAATTTTTCAAACATCGAATTTTGAAATTATGATCTAGGGGATAGATGCGCTAGGCTGAGGCGAGTTAGCTGGTGCAGTCGGAATTTTGAAAATCCAACATTTACCCCCTCAAACTTGATCTGCGGATTTCTGGACTGGTGCTTCTGGTTTTCTGGTACTCTGGTACTTCTGGTACATTCGTTTTCTGGTTTTCTGGTACTTTTTGAAACTAGGGTTTCACTTTTCGGGAGATATAGCCACTGAAAAGGTGTGATCTAAGTGCCAAAATGATCCTTGGGGGAGGGTGCAACTTTCTAGGTGGTTTTAGGGCTGAAAAGATTCACTTTTGCAAAACCCTAATTTTTGGGTACGGTAACAGTGACGTTTTTCCTCTTGCAAAATATGCTTCCTTCAAGTTGGCTCTGATACCATGTTAATGTTTATGCCATTATTATAGTTCTTTGCATTTCAATAGATAAGAGAATCGTAAGAACAAGATCACTGAGAAATACACATTCACAAGAGACACAGCATTTATCCTGTGAAACCCTCTAGGGGAAGAAAACCCAGCAAAAACTTCCTTATCATAAATAGCTTATACAATGTTCAAGAGATCACTCAAACCAATACAGATAGTCCTCTCCAAGAGATGCGCCACTCTTCTCCCTCTCTCCAACTGGTAATTGCAGCTTGCCTCATAAGAGAATGAGCAAGTGAGTTGTGTGTTTGAAGTGAGGCGCCAACCTCTTATTTATACAAGACTGACACATGTGAAAGGTCACAACTGGTAGGTCCGACCTCTCACTCTGGGTGGGTAAACCCACCTTTAATTAATTTTGGGTATTCCATAATAACTGTTGGGGCCGACTTCTTATTCTTCCCTTTATAATTGTCTGATGACCAATCCACAAAAGGGGATTTGGTCCTTATACAATTACCGACATGATTAATCCACAATGGGGATTAATCCAATAACAATAATAATAATAATGACATGATTAATCTGCAATGGGGATTTAATCCAATAATAATAAGAATTCTCTTTGCAGTTACATTATTTCAACTGTAGTGACCGTTGACCACAAGCAGATTTGGACCGTTGATCCATTTCAGGATTTCAGGTACCACGAGTTGGAAAGACAGAGACTCTTGTCTTTCAGAATATCAAACCATGAAATCATGATTCGACCGGAACCGTCGATCCCAGGGATCATTGTGATTTTTCGATCGAACGCCAAGATATTTCGTCATTTCGGCGTTTCGGCAACCGGGAGCTCGAAGAGTGAAGGGACGGGATGCTTGAATTGTGAAGTCTCGGTCCCTGGTATTTCATAATTTTGGGTTTCGAGAGTTGAAGAGTCAAGGAACCTGCATCAGGATTGGTGAAGTCATGAAATCCAAAATTCCTTTTCAGTAAAAGTCCCGATCAACCCTTTTGGCATTTCGTCATTTCGGTCACCGGGGGTTCCAAGGGGAAGAGATATCCCTTGTAACCGGATTTCCCGAAATCGTGAAACTCGAAGTCGCAATTCACAAAAACCTGGAGGATAAGGTGCTGGGGAATTTCATCTTTTCGACGACTCGAGACTCCAAGGAACAAGGATACCCCTTGTGTCCTGATTTCGTGAAACGTGAAATCCTGAAGGAACAAGCACCGAGACATTTCGGCTTTTCGGCTACCGGAGGTTCGGAGGACAAAGGAATGGGACTCTTGTCTCGTGAAGTCCCGGTCTCCGATAAGCACCCTTTTCAGTTTGGCGCAAAGTCACGGCCCTTGGTCGTGTGATGTGGGATCTCACGCTTGGCACTTGGAAAAGCCAACTGAGCATTGGTGAAGGGACCTGTGTGTCCATTCGAAGGGTTCCAGTTCGGGACCAAAAGAGCCATTTCAGCTCCGAAACCAGAATATCCTGACCGGGAGGTTGCGTAGCCCTCAAGAGGGATAGGGGGTCTGCACCAAAACCCCCCCTCGAAGCAAAATGTATGTAAAAAGAAGAACTGACAGTTGTTAGGCAATTGTGTCCTTCACTCCAAGACAACTACGCAGAGAATAGAACTTCTGCTAAGTGAAGGTCTTGGTGAAGATGTATGCAGTATGTTCTGCTGAAGGACAGAACTGTAGGTCGATGATCCCCTCATGTACTAATTCCTGAATGTAGTGCATGTGGATGTCAATGTGATTCATCCGCTGCCTCTGAAATGGATCTGTACAGAACTTCAGAGTGCTTTGGTTGTCACACCAGATGATGATCGACCAATGAAACTAAATTCCCAACTCAGTGAGAAAATTTTGTAGCCACATAGCCTGAATGGTTATGTTAACTACCCATCTGTACTCTACCTCAACTAAAGATAGAGAAATAGCACCATGCTTCTTGCTTGACCAACAAATAGGCTAGGAACCAAGATTGAGTGAGTAACTAGATGTGGACTTGCAATCAATGTTGTTGCCAGCCCAGTCAGAATTAGTGAACCTAATGAGGTCCAATGTAGATTTTGTTGCATAGTTAATCCCAAAGGTTTTGGTGCCCTGTATGTATCGAAGGATATGCTTTGCAACCTTCCAATGTAGCTCATGCAACTCCTGCATGAACCTGGAGACTATTCCAACTACATAAGAGAGGTATGGTCTAGAATGTGTGAGATAAGAAAAGATCCACACTAGTTGTTTGTACAGTGTGTTGTCAACCAGTGGATTTTCCCCACCATACTCAATTCTAACTCCTGATAGGAAAGGAGTCGAAGCAGACTTGCAATCTATCATGTGAAATCTCTCAAGGAGATCTCGTGCATACTTGGCCTGAGTCAATTTGATTCCTGATGCATCCTGACTGATCTTGAGTCCAAGGAAGAAATGTAATGGACCCATGTCTGTCATCAAGAACCTTTCATACAAAATCCTCTTGACTACATCAATCGTTGAAGTCGAGCAACCATTGATCAGCAAATCATCAACATACAAAACTAGGAGTAGAAGTGAATCAATCATCCTAAGCATGTAAACATTTGGATCTGACTTACAACATACAAAGTTTTGTGATAGCAGGTAGGATTTCATCTTGGAATACCCTTCCCTCGGATCCTGCTTGAGGCCATAAAGAGGCTTCTTTAGTCGATCGACCAAATATGAATACTACATAAATCCCTAGGGATGCTCCATATAGATCTCCTCAGAGAAATCATCGTGAAGAAATGAATTATTCATGTCCATATGATGGACTTCCCATCCCTTGGTTTCTGCAATGGAAAGTTCCAAATGTATGGAATCCATCTTCGCTATTGGATCGAAGGTCTCATCATAGTCAATATCGTGCACCTGCTGAAATCCTTTGGCAACTAGCCTGGCTTTCTATCTGCTAACCTGTCCATCTGTCTTGGTCCTGTAGACCCATATGCACCTGACAAGTTTCCTTCCTGAAGGAAGGGGAACCATATCCCAAGTATGGTTCTCAAGGAGGGAGTTGTACTCCTCCTGCATGGTGGATTCCCAAAATGGATTTCCAACAGCTTCACCATGACTATGGATCAGAAGACTGAACCAAGAAAATATGCATGGGTGGCATCAGTTCAGTGGCGATGAGTGCAAGAGGAGACTCCTCAAAATCAATTCGAGTCCTCCTAGTATTATTTGGATCCCCAACAAGATCTCCTGCATCCTGAAGAGTATTCTTGGACCACTTGGGCCTCGACTTTGGCTCTGCATATACATCTGCATGCACTGACTCTGCATCTTACTTTACTGACTCTGTATTTGGATCATCTGAATCCTCTGAATCAAAACTCTCATCTGAAGAATAGTTGGCATGTCCATGCTCATCATCTCTCATAGGTAGAAGAACAAACGTTCTTGCATGTAACTGTTTAGGTACATGTGATATACTTTCCGCAAATTGGACACTCCGCTCAATGATGAGCTAGTTCGAGGAAAGATCAATGAGTCTGTATCCCTTCACGTTGTTGGGGTATCCAACAAATATACACTATGTTCTCTGTGGATCAAATTCCTTCCTCTTCTCAAAAGGAATCCTGGCCCATGCATATGAACTGAAAATACGAAAGTGGGTCATGTCTGGTTTGAGGCCGCTCCAAGCCTCGTAGGGGGTATTATTTTTCCGCTCAGCAACTATGTTTTGTTGCGGAGTATAAGGAACCATGTGTTTCCATTGAATCCCATCCTCATGAAAAATATTACGTATTTCATGGTTGACATACTCTCCCATGTTATCTGTTCGGAGGAATTTGATTTTGTTTCCTGACTGTGTCTCAACAAGGGCTTTGAAATATTTGAGTTGTTGAAAGACCTATGATTTTTGCCTGAGAAAGAAAATTCATGTGAAGCGTGAGAAATCATAAAAAAAAATTAGCATGTACCTTGCTTTATTGTTTGATGTATGTGGAAAAGGGATCATGAGGTCACTATGGATCAGATCTAAAGGAAATGAATTCGTCTGATTCTTTCCTTTGTCAAATTTCTCTTGAGGGTGTTTTCCAAGAACACATCCCTCACAAATTCTTTTGGAGAAGTGGATGTCAGGTAGACCATAAACCATTCCCTACTTTATAAGTTGTTGCATATATCTGAAATTTAAATGTCCGAACCTTTTGTGCCATATCATGCCTCTTTCATCAACATGGGTAAGCAGTAATGTAGAATCTGGTTCAATAAATTCAGAAAATGTGTAGAGCCTAGATTGATGATTTACCTCACTGGTAGCAACCCTGGAATTGGTTTGTATGTCATAGATATCCACCACATCATGTGTGAATATGAATCTCTTCCTGGTGTCATATGTTTTCATCTCATACACAGAGAGAAGATTTATGAAAATTTTGGGAAAGTGTAGCACATTATCGAAGCTTCTCTTTGTGAGTTTAATTCTTCCTTTTTCAGTGACCTCGACTAGAGAGTTGTCCCCCATTAGAATAGGAGGACCTTTTCATGAATCAAATGAATAATAGACTTCTTTTTTGGCTTCCATGTGGTGTGATGCACCTGAATTTACGATCCAAGAATCAGGAGAGGAGTTGATGGCAATCAAAGCATGGCTAGAATTTCCTTTCTTTGGATTTTGATCTTTTGGCTTCTTCTTCTTCTTGGCACCCTCGGGTATGCGATCTCCAAGGTTTTTTTCATGAGTATTTGGGCCATTTTATCTATCTATTTCTTCATACATGTGGATTATGGATGGAATCCTTTATGGAAGTAAGTGCATTTCTTCCCTTTTCCTCCCTTTCCACCTTTGGATCTGGAGGCATCGTTGAAGGGTTTTGAGTACCCTTCCTTCTTTGGATTTGCATGTGTTTTCAATTTGTCTTTGTCTTAATATTTATGATATTGATGATCACTACCATCTTGCACAGTAATGGCATGCTCCATTGGGCCTTTTATTTTTCCCATATTGATGAGCTTGTTCTGCTCTTGTGTCAGAGACTCGTTAAAGGCCTCAAGAGTGGGCATCGTCCAGGTAGATCTAGAGGCTAGACTAACTGAATGAAATGTAGATACAAACACTGAGTATTCCAAACCAAGTTTGGATAGAATGGTAAGAACCATTTGTTTCTCCCCCTTAGATTTATCAACCCCACAAGCCTTGAGTTGCAACAACAAATCCTTATATTTGGTAACGAAATTTTGGAGATTGTCGAAGATTTTTGGATACAAAGTGAGAAATTCCACCTCGAGCATGTGTCCCCTCCTCTCATCCTGTTTTCCAAAAATCCCTTCCATGGTTGTCCAGGCTTCATTGGTGGTTTTAAAGGAGGATATGTGAAAGAGGATTTCAGGAGAAATGAGACTGCAAATAGTTCCAAATGCTTCATCCATTCGATTTAGATACTTGGATTTTTCTATGGATGATGTGGGTTATTTCTCTGTTTTCATGGTTAACATATACAATCCTCTGCCTTGAAGATGCATTATCATCTTATCCTTCCATGCAAATAAATTTTACGGTGTAAGAATGAATTCTTTTGGAAATTCCATTTTTTCGTTGTCTTCAATCTTCGGTACTTGCAAAAATAATATTGTGTCTTTTCCCTAGCATTATGTTGGCTCTAATACCATGTAAATGTGTTGAACCTGCATAGAATATATCTAGCTAGAAAATGGCATACACAGTTTGCAGAGAAAATATGAGAAAAGAAAAGTAGGAGAGAAAGAATGGAGGAATTCTCATTAACCAAATGAATGAATGATAATTTACACATGATATACTTTGTATAATTCAACTAATGTGCACTGGAGGAGAATTCAATGCACCATAGTGGTGGTATAGAGTGATCTGAACACACACCAACAATTACGGGAGTAAAAATCCACCTAGTCTAGTCTCTCAGGCAGTTACGGGAGTGAACTGCCACCTAGTCTGAGTTAACTAGTCTCTCAATCTTCAGTTAACTGACTGAAACAAAGTGAAGTGAGGAGGAGATCAACGAATCATGTGAAATTCTCTAGTCTAGTGATAATCCCAAGGACAATGCACATTAGTTGGTGATGATCCCAATGTTGCATCTATACTCCACTCAACTAATCAAACTGAAGTGTGAACTAAAGAGAATATTCTCCTAGAGGAATATTCTCCCTAAACTATAGGAGACTGGATAATGACTAATAAACATAGGGAAAACATTAGGAAAAATAAATACTAGTTGTGTGTGAAGTATCTCCAACAAATTGGTCTTTAATAAAATCTTTTGTTAATTCCTTTCTCATATTTTTGGCCTACTGGAATGCTTTGATTTCAGACTTATTATGTTGTTCATTTTACATTATTTTCAGCATATTTTGATGTTTCTTGAATTGGTGCTATATTTTTTCATTCTTTATTCATTGGATGATATAATTAATATAAAACATAAAAATTTCATAATTTTCAAATAAATTCCAAATCTCGAAGATTCACTTATAAAGGTTTGGTTGTAAGAGTAAAGGGTTATAAACCTAGGGTAGCA
The DNA here is from genome assembly GCA_009831015.1 of Picea engelmannii. Taxonomy (NCBI): domain Eukaryota; kingdom Viridiplantae; phylum Streptophyta; class Pinopsida; order Pinales; family Pinaceae; genus Picea; species Picea engelmannii. The sequence continues at coordinate 356,597 of ML780903.1, read as the reverse complement.
TTCCCGCCTATCTCACTTAGCCTAACGAGATTCGATATGTCTAAGTGAGAAGCATCAAAACCTCTTCCATCAACATGTAGGTGTTCTCCTTACTATGTCAAAAAGGGGTGATCTACTCCCTTAACACTCTTCTATCCTCAAAGAAATAAAAAAACGATGTATTTTTCCATATGTGATTCTTCTCCCCTCACACATTAGGAGGATTTTTTTATAATGACATTTAGTGTTTCACAAGAAATTCAATGTTCTTGGTCAAATATAATACAATCAAGACACCAATAGAGATTTGGCACTCTTCTTGAAGACTCTAAAACTCACAACAATTAAATTTTAGAAAAGTGCATAAAAATAAAGTTCCGCCCCTTTAGAAGAATAACACATGTGGCCTATCTTGTTGAGTGTTGATATTGAGGTAAATTAAGCATTATTATCACCAAAATCAAATGATAGTAGGTGCTACCTCATCTAGACACACAATAATATAAGTTTGGCATGAATCTTTACGCTCTAGCGGCATGTGTTATCTTGATTTATGTACATGGGAGAAGGATTTTCTATGTGGGAGCTCATCTTTGCCACCTTTCTTGTACCAAAAGGATTTCATGAACGCTTTAAAGGAAGCTCAAATAAATTGTTTATATTTTTTCAATGTGTTCTTATGTTTCTTCTATGTGAAATAATTATGTGAAGTCTTATACGTGGTTGTGTTCATTGAGTTATATTCAAGCTTGGATTGTAAGGATTAAATATTTCCTTAAGGGGAGAACCCAAAGGCAAGAGTTTTGGACAAACACCTCTACACAAATGAAGTTCTTATCTTATACTCTCTTTTGAATTTCATAGAATCTCCTTTCTTCCCCTAACTTGGTGTGCTTATATAATTTAAATTAGAATTGTTTGTCTTTATTAAATGATAAATAAGTTATATTTGTGAGTTTATTTGAGGTCATTGCAAATTTGATTGTTTTTTCAACAAGTCATATATGAATTTGTTGTGATGAATGGAATTTGTCAAAAGAATAATATAGTTACTTTGTTGTTTGAATTTTTGTAGGGACACTAAGGATAAGATGAAAATTGTTCATCTCCTTCTCCTCTTACTTCTCCAACTCAAGGGTTAAAAGAGATACCTACTTCAAAAAATTATCAAATACTTGTCTACATATTTCGCTTTCAAGCTTCTCTTAACCTTCTACCTTTTGCTTGCTTCAGAAAAAGAATGTACACCACTACATGTTTTTTTTTTGTAAGGATCGACCACCTTATAGTTGGGAGTTAGTCACTACTACCAACTATTCCACTGAAAACATATGGGGAATCGTGTTTTGGTAATTTGGAGGGAAGGTTTTACACTGGCGAACTTCATGGGAGGCTCTATTCATTTTATGGTTGCAGGGATAATGATTGTTTGAGAGGATATTTTTAGGTCGGATCTTTCTTTATTTAGGTAGTGTTGGTTTCAAATGTGGAGGGCTTGAGTGACTAAAGTACTAACACTAATTTTCAAGCTAGACAGTGATGACAGTTAGCATTTAGGTAACAATTTGTATGTTTTTTTAGTACACTCGATAGATTAAGGATCCATTGGAATGTTGGGTGACTAAGACATCTAAAAAGGGAAAACAACAGTTGTGTTGGGTTTAGTGAATAAGATGTCATTAGAAACAGTATTGATATATTTAAGGAATTATCCTAATCTTTTAAGTCTATGGGGGTAGATAACAAAGGTGTCATCTATGTATTTTCCATTTTTGTTTCAGGGGGGACACATTTTAGGGAAATTTTCTCAAAATGTTCCTTGAATAAATTTGCTATGACAAAGAAAATGGGCGATCCCATGGAATCCATTTAGTTTTTTCAAAGTTGAAGTATAGAGGCTCAACGTAGAATTTAATGAGATTGATAATATCAATACTAATAGTAAAAAATAATCTTAAGGAATCCCTCTATTGGGATGTTGGTAAACAAGGATATCATGTAAAAACTAACAAGAATTTCATTTTTTTCCATTTGTAGATCATGGATAAAGTTAATTGACTCAAAGGATTTTTTAAGGAAGGAGGAGGATCGACCCACAAAGGGTTGGTAACATTTGGCAAAGGTAGCAAGATCATAGGTGGGGGGGTCAATGGTTCAAATGATAGGATGGAGGGGATGTTAGTTTTACGAATTTTGGGTTGGCCATACATCCAATGGGTAAGGAGGTTATATGAATAAGGAATCTTTTGATGTTTCTGTCTAGGAAGGAGTTTTGTATGACAATGAAGGTAAGTGAGTTCTTATGAATAAGGTGTTACTTACACTAACCTATTATTCATCTTCCTTGGGTAATTCTTCATCTTCCTTCATGACTATGGTTGTTGTAATTACCTCTGAACCTTCATCTTGATCTTCCTTCCTTGATCATTTCATAATTCTTGAAACTTCTATATGCATGTTTCTTCACCTTCCATGTGCAGCCCTTCAATGTCCGTTGTTATGGTCATAATCATGCACACTCGTAATTCTCACCATGCACTCTTATTGTCATTTGTTTTCCATGTGAACTTCCTCTTTTTTGTCATTGTTCTTGACTTTCTATCATTCCTGGTTCTTGTTGGATGCTTTCCTCATGCTTCCCTAGCATATCATCATACTTTATGACTTCATGGATACTCCATCATTTTCCTAATCTCAATTCCATCAATTTATGTGTCAAAATATTTTGACAATATAAAGACAAAGATCACTATACTTAAATGCCTTTATGATACTTTTGAATTGATTAATGAATATTTAGAATTGTATCCCTTATTGTTATTATGCATAGTATAATATTTCTACTAGTAGTATATAACATTATTGTCATATCAATATGGAGGGCCAAGGAATAAATTACAACAAAACATAGAGATGATGTTGGGGCCAAAAAAACATAACAAGGGCAATTGAGATGAGGTAAAGTGCTATGAAGTGAAGAACATGACAAAAGGAAGGTGTAACAAGTAAGATAGAGTGGAGGGCACAAGCAAGAGAAAGTGGAAGCACATTAAATAACTTAGGTGTTGAAATGAATCACACACTAGACAAAAATGAAATGCATATAGTATGATGTTAGCAGAGGAATGACAAGGAGGGTGCATATTGAGAACAATGAGGAGACTGCATAGTGACCATAACAAGGAGAACACATAGTAACCACAACAAGAATATACATAGTGAGCACAGCAAGGAGTGTGCATAGTGAGAATACATGATAGTGTGACAAAATGTTAAGGGATGTTGATAGGATATATAAGGGGAATTATTAGAGTGGATATGAAGCCCCCAAATGAGTGATATGTAAATGTTCCAGTGGAATATCCATGACATTTTATAGATTCTAGCCACATATGTAATTTCAAGAATATTTTAGAAGGTCCAAAAAATGTTGTTAGATGCCTCAAAATGGCTCTAGTTCCGTATTTTATATATTTCATGCATAAGCATAAATTTTGTAACTAAATGTTATGGAGATGTTGAAGAAAAATAACCTTAATAGTAAATATTTTCATTATTTTATTAGATCTTTTGTGATGAATTGTTCCAATGGAATATCCATGACATTTTACCAATCATATTGGCATCAGAGCAAGTTTTTTTTTCGCTATTTGTGGGAGTTATAGGATCTAGGAATAAACTTATATAGAAGTCATAGAAACCCTAGACATGGAGGACACATGTGTTCATAATAACCCTTGAGATCCAACAGAAGAGATATGTGAGTGGATGGAAGCACAAGTTGTTGACATCAGTCGCAATACGAACCTCCTCATGGTGGCTCTAGCAAGCAAGCTCAAACCACTTGGAGATGATGGAGGCTCCAACTCAGAGAACAAATCAAAAGGGGAATCAGAAAATTAGGAAGACTCAAGTAAGAAGTCATGGAAATAATCCAAGAAAGAGCATCTGAGTTCGAGTTTCATTAACCCTTCACAATCCCTATTCAATATGGAAGAAAAATTGGACATAAATCCGTACCAAGGTGATATCGATGCATTAAAATTGAATCATTAGTTGCAACAACTAGAAATTTGTTTTAGTGTTCACCACATAGATGAAGGGAAAAATATTTTGTTTGCTAGATTGAAATTAGAGGGCCATGCTTTAATCTGGTGGAAAAGCCACATGAAAACACTTAGGTTGGGGGGTGATCCACTAGTAACTAGGTGGGAGGACTTCAAAACCCTCATCAAGTCCCAATTCTACCCTATTGGGTATGTAGAGGACCAATGGATCTAGTCGAACTACTTCAGGCATAGACAAGGGCAGAGTGTATAGGAGTACACCACTGGGTTTAGAAAGATGGACATCATGTTGGGTGTAACATCCTCGGTTTTAATCCCCATGAATTATAATAATGGGCCAAATTGCATATTATGAACATTGAAATAATTAATAAAAGTAATATTTTTTTGTTGTGATACAAAAGAGGTGAAGAACGATGGGGGGATATGATTCCACAAGAGAGAGTGGTCCAAGGGGGGGAATTATTCATGGGTATTAATCCAACCCACATTCCTAAAGTTATTATCATTATGTATAACCTCCTATTTTGTTGTTGAGTGTTCCTTAAGCCAATCATTAAACTCATGTAAAAAGGTGGGTGTGAGTGGTCACATCCCRTAGTTATTGGAGAGCATGGGTTGAAGTAAAATCATCCTTGAGAAGAGTGTGAATCAAGCAAGAAAGGAATAAGAGGAAATATGAATACAAAAGAGAGACAAATATTTATAGGATATTTTGGGAAGCAAGGGGAGAGTGGAGTGATAGGGAAGAGCATCAGTCATGCTATGCTTGAAGTCACCCATTGTAGTCACCCATTGTTACATTGTGTGTTATGCTGAAAATGAGGCTTGTGTCCCTATAAAATGGGTTGTAAGCTTGTAGTATGTTTTCCTATTGAGAAAGTGACTCAAGAGCCTAGTAAAGGTTGTTGAGAGAACTCCTTGGGTAGATGAGAGTTCTTAAATTTCCCTAGATGAGAGTCCCTAACCAACTGAGTGGACTAGGATCCCTGATAAATGAATGGTATAGCTTGAGGGACTATGAGTAGTGAAGGGGGTACATTCCTTGGGTAGTAATGGCTATGGGGAAAAAAGAGAGTTGGGGGATTGGAACTGATGTGGCAGTAGAACCTGGGTTTTCGGGTTGTTGTGTGTGGAAAGTGGACAACCAGTGGGTTGGATCTCCTTGTGGACTCATAGCCTCAGCTTGGGAGTAGCCTGTTGTTGAGAGAAGATGAACAATAGCACCTACAACTAGGAGGTTCATCCTTCGTACACAGTCAGTTGGTTAATTATTAACAGATACGTGTTTTTGTTTTGTTCTTATGTTATTGTATTGTGTAAATCATTTATATGAATGTTGTTATTTGTTTTTTGTTGTTTGCTTGAGAAGTTGCATTCATGTATTAATATGTGTTGTTAGATGCAATTAGAACTATGGTATCAAGTAAATGGTCAAACATATGTGTGATCTTTAGTTGGTAACCTATAAGAATTTAATTAAGTAGAAAATCTCAATTTTAATGTGTATTCCACATGTAATGATTCTTAGCTAGAGGCTAGGTACATTACAATATGGTATCATAGCTTCAGGTTCAAACACTAAATTTGTATGGGCCAAGAACCAATGCAAATTTTGAAAAAAATTCTATTACAGTTTTGTCTATGATGAATTTGGGGAAAACGGTGAAATATTAAAGAGAAACCCCCAAATTTTGGGGCAAAAAATTGAGTTTAAATGAATTTGAATTTTTTTAGAGGTTTAGTGGACTCTATCTACATATTTGTAGAGTTAAATTTGACCTGGAAGGTCAAAATTAGAGTTTTAAAGGCCTCGCGTAGAAGTTGGATAGATTTAATGAATCAACGACCAAGATCTTGTTTGATCTCGTGATCGACGACTAATATTTGTCATGACAAATTTAAAAATTCTTAAGTTTTCATCCATTTGAAAGGTTGAGTAAATCAACAAATGAGGTTCACTTCGGCGGTTAGGAAAATGGATTAGATCAACGGTCTATATTCATTTTAGTCGTTGGAATATTGGAGAAGAATCGATGGCCAAGATAATATTGAGTAATAGATCGAAGACTTAGATTCGTCAGGGATCATGGAAATTTGCCAAGAGAAATTTCCGACAGCTGATAGTCGGGTCGACCAAATTAGAAAAGAGTTTGGTTCAGCCAAAATAAATCTCCAACGGTTTATGTTTGATGATCAAGTGTCACCGGAGTTGGATAAAGTTGTTATATCAATGACCAAGATCATTTTTCAATGGGAAATCGATGGCCCATATTGATCAAGAGTTTTACTCAAAAATTCTCTAAGTGTTGGAATTAGCCAAAAGAAATCGTCGACAGTCAATGGTCAAGGGTCGACTAGATTTGATGAATTTTTTTTAGTCACTAATAGAAATAGTCAATGGACGATGGCCTGATGGTAAGGCATCGACCGATTTGGCGAGGTGTTCTAGTCATCCAAGAGAAATGGTCGATGGTTGACAAAGGAAAGAGGGTGATGACATGTCGTTCCATGTCATCATCCACTTGTCATGCCATGTCAGTCTAGTTAAAACCTTAATATTATGTGTCATTCCATGCCATCATCCACATGTCATGCCACATTAGTAGTTTCCACGTCACTCCAAAACTGATCGATGACTGATGGTCAGGTTGACCGAATTGGGGAAGTGTTTTTGACAGTCCACGGGAACCACTGACGGTCGATAGGAAAATGGTCAAACATTACTGAATTGGTGAGGATTTATATTCGCCAATGTAAATTTTTGATGGTCGATGGTTCAGTCAGTCGGTTTAGCATGGTGTTTTTAATCGATTGTTAATGGAATGGGCCAATGATCAATGGTCAGGTCAACATTTTGGGTGAAATGTTGTGCGCGTCCAAAGGAAAGTGTCAATTATCGATGGAGCATGGATCAACAACTCATATTCCATGCAGTTTTAGATCAATGAATCATATTTAAAAGGCTATTACAATATCAAAACAGTCATTTTTATATGAAAATTTTGAAATTTTCATATTTTTGAAGGGCACTAACTTGTGGGGCGATTTTGAGGCCCTAAATGACTTTTTTAGCCAATTAAAACCCATGAGAATAATGTATACTTTATGTCTTGACAAATCAAATTAAATAGATCGAGGAGAGATTTCCAACGAGCTAATATTTTCACAAAACAAAGCTAGTATGAGAAAGTTATAGCCAAAACAATAAGGGTAAAATTTTGGCACCA